>CM076733.1:3264313-3649313 GCA_038501795.1 Pseudopleuronectes americanus | reverse complement strand
AAATTAAACTGTGTTTTATATCTAATTGGAGATAGATATGGATCAATGTTTGACATGTGTCTGAAGCTGTTCCAGGCCAGGGAACGTTATTATTATCATTGGTGTCAGGCAACCGACATTTCTCACTGACCTCTCAGTCACAGCAACCTAAATGGTATCGCAGCATCCTTCAATAACATCTAACAGTGCTTCCAGTCACCACGACAAGGCTAACAGGCTCCCTTCTTACTGGCCCCATATTGTATCCATAAAGTTCTATAAAAACCTTTGCACTCCTTCTTCCTCTCTCCTCCAAATCTCCTCCATTTGGCCGTCTGCCTGTGTCCCACTTTCCTCCAGGCCCCTCGGGGAGCAGCCGGCAAAGTCACAGGCTGCAGGAACAGACCTTTCAAATTCATAAAATTCATAGGATTTTTCACAAATGAATGAACACAATTTTCTACCAATTTCCTCATTATGCAAATATGCAAAATATCGCATTTAGGCCAATTAGGGCTCCACACAGTTCCAAATTTAACCGTTTAGGCCGTAATTGCAGAAACTATCAAATAATTACCGCCACTAATTGTGAATATTTGTGACAGATACAACAAATTCTCACACAAATTACATTTTATTCAAGGAGCCACTGAATGCCACTGCGAGTAGTTTTTTTTCTTGCAAAGTCTAATTTAACTTACATAATAAAGCGAATTGAGTACTTGTTATCGAATTTGAACAATTCATAAGGCTGTAATGTTTAATGATGAAGTAAATTGGTCTGAGATCCGCACAATATTTTACTGATCTCCTTCACTGGCCTTTCTATCTGTGGGAAAATGTCTCCCACTATTACTGTGGGTGTCACAAAGTCTTTGAGAGAGAGATGGAAGCTGATACAAGGGGATGGGTCTTACTTCTACTGCAGTAAAGCTGATTTCAGATGACAATTTTTTGTTAAAACCAGATATTTAATAACAATATCGTGAAACATTTCTGTGACAAAGCCTTTCTTTCTTTTTTTCCCTCCCTATCCCATTATAAACTGCAGGGAGGGGCGGGTGCTGCATTCAGGGAAGGTCATCTTTGGACACGGACATCTATTCTACCCCTAATACTAGACACAGGCATTTATAACTGTCTTGCTGGTGACCCGTTAGCGGATTATGGATGTCCCCCTCGGGCAGTGATTTGTTTAATCCGTGGAAATGGTCCTGGTGCTATGTAAACAAGCCAAGTGCGGAATGAAGGTGGCCATCCAAGCGTGGCGGGGAGGCCCTATTTGTCAGGGACCCCTGGATAAAATACGAGGACAGCGCTGGAGATGTGATGGCTTCATTTTACACACAGGGCAGAAAAAAAAGAGACTATTGCAGCGAATTTAGCCACAAGAGGAGTTTTGAGCTCATCGTGAAATGAAGTTTTCCTCTAGTCGGCAGATGGCATGAAAGTACCTTCGAGTTAATTGCCTGGTTATAATATTTTTTGATTAAAGATAATCACCTAACAATTAAAGAGGAAATTGGATGATTTTGTATTTGTGCGTTCTAGATAATGACTAAAACTACTTCATTTACTTATTTTAGTCTTTTAGCCTTTTTTTATTATTATTATTTCTTGTAAATTATGTGGCTCATTAGTTAGTAGCTATATTTTTTATTTGATGAGCGCTTAGACGAATAGTTGGATGTTTTGAGATTCACTTATTTGCTTTCTCTGTAAATATGTCTCCTAGAAATTATAGTAGCCTAATACACACACAACACATTAGAAAGAAAACATAATAACATTATAGTATTTATATAATAAATGTTGATACCATTCATATTTTCAATGTGTTTGTTTTGACCATAATATCTGATGTTCAGCACAAGTTTCACTTCAACTTTCAATTAAATTTCACTATTTAAATCCTCAGAACTTATTTGAGTTAAAAATATTGGATGACAAGTAGACGACTAATAGAAGTATGTCTGTGGGACTAAAGCAGCAAGCTTAGCTTAGCTTAGCTTAAGAAAGCTGAGCCGCAGAGATGTTTACTGAGATCTTTAATATCTTCTAGAGGACGACACACAACAAAAAACATGCCCCATATATCATTATGCATTAATATCCACCAGCCTGCAGTCTTATTCAATTCCATGTTAGACATTCAGTTCAAATGTACTGAACATGTGAGAATCATTAAGTTACAAATAAATATCCCTCATAAACTCATTATTATCTGGGCCCATTCCTTTTCAAGTAAACACACATGCACACAAACACGTACACACATGGCTGCAGCTTTGGCCCCTCATGGAGAATGATTTTGGGAGTGAATAGAGATGAAGGAGGGGATATTAAGTCACTCTATATAACATCCAGGACACAATGCTGCAGTGATTGATGGGGGACAAAGTGGTAACAGCAGGATAGGGGGGGTAGAGGGGATCCTTAGAGACAGCAGGGGGGAGTAAATATGGGAGAGGAGGTGGACAGAGAGAGAGAGAGAAAAACACATTTCAGAGAAACCAGGCAGAGTTTTGAGTCTATTTGTATGAGTAATCAGCCGCCCATCTACCACCTAACACACACAGACACACACACACATGCGCACAGACTGCTCTCCCTCTCTCTGTCAGCCGTGTTTACTCACTGATTTTCTCAACAAGACAGCCATTGACACTGGATGGATGGGGCTAATCCGACACAGAGAGGAACAGCTCTGCCGGGGTTACAGGTCTGAGATGGAGCGCCCTCGACACACTCCCCTCACCTAATCTTCCGGCAAATATTTATCACTATCAATTTGGCCTGACTCCGTGACATTAAAATACCACGTATAGATAACCTCTTGGTGGAGAATCGATCGAGGGCTGTTGCTGCCGGCCCGTCCGGCTCCGTCTCCCCGCCTGGCGGACCAGAGGATCAGATGGAGAAGGTCACTTTAGTGGCACATCACACCTGATACCAAACAGGTCATCCGTGCTGCTGCTGCTGCTGCCGCCTCGCCCAGGGAGGCCGTATGCATTTTAATGCCCCCCCCCCAAACTGAGTCCTGGTGCCAGTGGTGTCCCTGAGATGAGATGAAGGGGAGGTGGGAAGGGGGGGGCACCATGGGGTCTCCTGGCAAGAAAGTGAGGAGTTGTTTCATTTCTTTAAAACGACAAAAAAAGGATTCAGGTCTAAGGAAAGAAAATAAATCCATTCTAGTTGTGATACATTTTTGGCATCTTTTTATTTTGACTTTTTTTTATTACCTTTAAAACTTCCCACATTCACTTTCTGTCATTTTTTTTTACCACAAACTCAACTACAAGCCACACATATCACAAATATGTCTGTTTAATCATGTGAAACCATGCGTATAAAGCCCAGATAAAGAAAAAAATATTGTTTCATACGTCAACTATAAATTGTTTGTGCTCTTTCTAGTATGCACGTCTGTAAATCATTCAGTTTTTAAAATTTCTTTGGAAAAATAGTTAATTTGGTCTAAATAAACATTTGTTACTATAGGTAAAACAGGCTCTGTGTTTTTATCCATAAATTGACAGACACCAGCGGGTCACTCGACCCCCCAAAAGACAAACATATTTGACTGATTATTATTGATTGTGTATGTTTTAACCTTTGGTCTTGTACGCACGGCACAATAAGGTGTAGAAGTCCATCAAAAAGGAAGAAAACACGAGTGAACAGGTCATAAAGGCTGCCAGTGAAATGATTCACACACATAAACATCATAGGAGGCAAACAGCCCCTGATACCCATCATCATTTAGATTAAGAGTTCAACCTGCTTGCTTTGACCTTGATTTACTCCTGCTATGTCTTGTTAAGTTGCTTTAAGGTTGTTAAAATCATCCTCCCACTCTGACACGCACTCACTCACAGTAGCCTTAACATATTCTGTATCAGCTTGTTCCAGCTGCTGAAGCTACATAATGAAATGTAGAATGTGAGGGTTCAAGGCTCCACCCCATAGAAAACGGCTTTTTTACATTACGTGATCAGGTGCCTATAAAATCATTTGTTATAAATCAAATCAAATCAAATCAAAGTTTATTGTCACATGCACCAATGACAGCGTCATCGGAGCAGTGAAATTCTTAAGACATGGCAGGCAACTTCTACGCAGTAGACGACTTTACAACATATAACATAACATCGTAACAAATAACATATAACACAGACAAGTGAATATTAAATTAGGTAATATGAATATATGTATAACATATAACATAGTCTAATTAAAGTCAATGTTAAATGAAGCAGCAGTTTACAGGGTGAAGGGGTGGGGAATATTAAATAGAATAATATGAATATATGTATAACATATAACATAGTCAAATAAATTCAAATGCAGCAACAGTTTTCAGGGTGAAGAAGTGGGGAATATTCAGTGAGATAAGTTTATGTGAAGTAAGTGAAAAAAAATAAAAAAAATAACATGCTATCTAACATAACATATAACATCACATCGTAACATAACGTAGTCAAGTGAAGCAGTAGTTTACAGGGTGAAGGAGTGGGGAATATTAAATTAAATCTTATGAATATGAATATATGAATATATCTCTACATATAATGCATATAACATATAACACAGACTTATTTTACATGTAAGCTATTGGTTTTACTTTTGTTTGAAATTACATTTACTGAAGTTCCGTTTCGAGGTACATGTACTTGACTGCACTCCATTTTCTGTCAAAGGGGTGTATTCTACTGATTTTACAGTTTGACAGGTTTTAAGTTATAGATTTCAATGTTGTATACAAAACATGAACTGCTATGAATATGGTGCATTGTTATAGATGAAGTGCTAAGAGTATACACCATACGCTCCACTGTCACGGACTGCAACATTAAAATGCGGCTCACACGATAATGCAGAAATAATTATAACCCAATAATATCTAATAGTATAACACTCACAGGGGGCATTTTTTACAATTAGGAATAATTGCCATACTTTAGGTTCATTTTGCTGATATTTACAGTGCAGAATTTATTACTTGTGATTGAGTGTTTTTTTTCTTGCATTATTGCAAATACCTATAATTGATTGGAATACTAATGTTTTGGGTTATTCCTTTTTGATATCACTCTTGTTTAAACTGTTTTTATTGCGTTTTACACAGATGGAATCTCATGTAATGCTTGTGTTCCATGTGGGATGAAAAAGATTGAGCTGTGATGATCTCTTACCAGCGACAACGTCCCTGAGTCTGGATAATTCAGTTGTCAGAGCTACTGTACATTCTAATGGGTCTGAGGCTAATTTGAAATGAACTTCTCCTGCATTTTGTTCAATTCTGAGCACTACAATGTTATATCCACTACCATTGTTTTTGAGACAGAGGCACAAATGTCAGAGACAGATATCTCAAACCTAGTGTCTGCATGGCTTGATACCTCCAAGGCAGTAAGGTCATGAACTGACCCTTTAAGATCTGTGACGAATAGCCTCTGGAAATGCAGCCAGATAAATATCCAATAATAACACATTTCTTATTAGTCTTCATCCAGCCAGAGATGTTATTTTCCCAACTTTATTAGAATTCAGAGTCAGAATCACATAAGGCTTGGTAGGGATGAGTGTGTGTGTGTGTGTGTGTGTGTGTGTGTGTGTGTGTGTGTGTGTGTGTGGTGTGTGTGTGTGGCTGGGTGTGTGTGTGTGTGTAGCTGGGTGTGAGAGTACTGTGAGTACCAGCTGATTTCCTCGCCTCCTCTTCTTCTCGCTAATTGACCAACGACGTTCATCCGCACATTTCTCACTAATTTCACATTTGCTATTCCAGCAGTGGCCGAGGCACGACTCGAGGAATACATCTCAGCCTCAGCAGCTACTGCAGAGTCCATCAACGACCCACTAACACTCACACGCACACGCTCACACTCGCACACACAGAGACACACACTAACTCAGATACAAAGTTTTGCTTGATAATGTTTGATAATAAAGGCTGATTCAGTCAATGTCTCTCTCTCTCTATCTCATACACAAACAGGATCAAATCTGATGGAGGAAATTGTCAAACTGTATTTATATCTGATATCAAACACACACACATACACACACAAGCACGTGCATGCATGTTCATAGGCTATAAGACAAGACCGAATGGACATGTACACCCACACGCACGCACGAGCGCACACATGGTCGCATACAACGCACATAAGGACCACGAATGCACATGTAAAAACGCTCGCACACGAACACACACGCATGCAAACACACGCATGCATGCACGCAAGCACACATACGCACGTTCATATACACGCACGCAGCAGCAGCAGCGCATTAGAAAACTCCAAAGTCATCCAGTTTGCTCTAATCATTACAATTAGTCGTGAATTATCACCGGACTCTGACAGACGTTCCTTGTAACTCTCTTTTATTTCCACCCCGCGCTAATCAGCGGCTCTCATTACAAACGCTGATTAAACTGCAAATTACCCAGCAGCGGCCCCGTCCGCGCCTACCACAGCCCCGCTCAATATCAATTAAGTCCAGCAGCCCGTCTGGAGTCTCACGGCGCTTCCAAATGCTTGATAGTGCCACTTATTAGTTTGGAAAACTCGGAAAATACCAATAATCAACGGCCATGAAGCTGCAGGGGGAAAGAGCCCAGGGTTTTCCCTGAGCTTCGCTCGGCTATAGGATTTCTGTGATGCTGCCTGCCATGCATGCAGACCTCCATCACTCTTTATCCACGTCCACAGTGGGGGAGAAAAACATATATTGGACAAGTGGTGGGGTGGTGGTTTTTGAAATAATGACTTGCATTAATGCACAGTAAACCTCAAATCTAACATCATTAGATGGTTCCGGTTGCATAGAGGTTCCTACCCCCGCATGTTAAACCATTCAGTCCTGGAATGATATAAATTAATAGCAGTTCAAAAGAGAACCTTGCTCCTGCATGTTTCTGTCATAAAGACATGTCAGTGTTCAGTAGGAGGAGAACTGATATATTCAGATGTTTTGCATTTCCATTTTTCAGAAAATAACACTCCATTATAAGCCAGCAGAATGTATTTAGAAAAATACTTCAGTATATTAAAATACTGTTCATACAGTATAATGAATTATGACTGGATCATCATTCCAGATACATTAGCACCATGTTTAAACAGAGGTTTAATCTCATAAAGCTGGTGGATGGTGAATACAATGGTGGTACCAATTGTATTCCATCATCTTCCTACAAATAGACATAGACAACATTAAGCTGTTAACATAATGTATTTTTACCTTGATAAGAGTTCAGATTATTCAATTTCCAGGTTAGTATACACAAACCGTGGGACATATTGTTTATTTTATATCAAATGTAGTGTGGAACGTAGACTCGTATTCTGTATGAATTTACTTATATATAGAACAGTTAAATATATAAATTTACAGAGACTTAGCAAAAATATACTGTATATGTTTTATTTATTATTACTCTATTTGGAACTTTAAGTGGACAAAAATACACAAAATAGTCAAACTGAAGACAGTGAAATTGTATTAAAAATAACAACAGCACCACCATAGTGCAGTACAAATTTCCCTGATTGTCACTTGAACCCCTTCTGAATGATCATTCAGGGTCATATTATGATTATTTCAAACCTCTACTATTTCAATTTCTTTGTTCATCAACGTTGCACCGCTGAAGGAATTTTTTTCCAAACATTGAGACAGTGACAACATCATCATGGATGAGAGAAGGTGCATTACCTCCCTCTGTTGTAACATCTGCTCTGCTAATCAGCTGTAGGTTTTGTTTCTATGATAAGTGGAGAAGACCAATTTAGACATTTCAATTCAATTTTTAACTGTATGGTAATTAGTCAATTTTCTTTATGGAAAAAGCTGTTAAATACGCTTTATATGCAGAAATGTTACAAACTTTTAATTGTTTTGGTGGAAGATGATGATACAATACATATCAATATAGACAAATATATATATATTTTTCTTTTACACAAGTAGCCTTGAAGAATACTATGAAATGGATTATTTTTCCACAGATCACACAGATCAATATCAGATGCACAAAGATTCAAATGATATTGAATGTGCTGTATTTGTAACACAGCTTCATGAACCATGTCAATTGTTAATCTTAAGTGATATATTGTGTGAATTGGCTTATTCAGAGTCGTATAAAACCTAATCTCACACAGTGTCAAATATTTATCTGTATATAGAGTTTGATGTCTGTTCAAACTAAAAGTGAAAAGACAACATTACAGAAATGAAGAAATACGCTGACCTACATATGGATATGCCGTAAACTCAGATCCAACAAATCAAGATGTTGTGAGATGTACACTTAACCAGCAGAGTAAACTTTGGTTTTACCTGTGATTTAATTATTGACTTAACTATAAGAACAATGCAAAGAGTTTCATTTTGGGGCTCATTGTAGAAAACTGATTTTAGATCAGTTTGAAATTACTGTGCAGTTGATAATGTTTTATATCTCATGTTTTCTTATGGGGTGATCCGAAGAGACAGGTAACAAATGCAAAATCACTTATTATTGAACATGCATACCAGTAGATGCACTTCATAGAGTGGACACGAGTAATTCAAATATTGCTTCATAAAGTATTTAGCCTTAATATAATAAGCTGCCAGTTTTACAACTTATTAAACTTTGCCCTAAAAGTTTATAAAACTTGTTAATATGCACAGCACGAGATGCAGAACTAAGCCGACATATTTGTGACTAGTGATTATATTTCTGTACCACATAACACATACTTAGGAGCATTATGAATTTCAAATAAGAAAGTGTCATTAAAAACACAGTTAAGTAAGAAAGAAATACTGTATGTTAACCACATAGCACACACACCCACACACACACAGGCACAAGTACACACACGCACAAGCACACACACACACACACCTTCATAAATGCACTTATAAACATGAGCTATAAACATTAACCTTCTGTACCTCTAGTTATTAGCATCACAGCCTACAAGGGTTAAAACAACATTATCACGACTGATATAATATAATATGGTATATTGATATTAAAATTATATAATTAAGTTGGATAATGTCTGTGCCAAGAATACTACTAGTTTTGAGATTACAATCCTCTATGTGTTTTGTTTTCCACCACGTTTGTGCTCTGTGATAACACATGACCTGAGTCAAAGAGGAAAACTGATTTTTAAATTTTTCTCTTTTGAATCATATATGTTATCCTCTTTTTAATTTCTAACACAGTACATTTGCAATATTGCAGTAAGGTCCAGTTCTGTTTATCTTTGATTAACTTTGAAGTGCTTGTACCTCAGTATTTGTGATTTATGATTATATTTCTCCACGTGTTATTTCTACTCCACTACAGAACAAAGTTATTATGGCAGAGTAACTACTCCAAAATATGTTAAGTAGGTAATAGCAACTTAACACACCAATAATTACAAAACTACACAGCCACAAAATGAAAAAGCTTTAATGCAGAAATAGTTGTATCCCAGTGTCCAAAGTGTTCCACTGTATCTCTGTCATCCTGATCGCTCGATGAGCCTGTGCTCGATTTATCTGTGATCGTCTCTTCAGCACTGACTTCCGGCTGCACATCCTCCACACATCACCTGCGTCACTTCTCTACTGAGCATTAAAAACAATATCTACAGCCATGGCTCACCCGGGAATAAGACAGATAAAGATAAAGACTGGCATCGTTAAGCGGTGAGTCTGGTTCCACTTCTCATGGCATGTTTAGAAAGCCACTCACGTTGCACGAGCTAGTTAGCTTAGCCTGGTGGAGCGTCCGACTCCGCATGAAGCCAGGCCGTGCATGGGAGACTGTTTGCGGCCGAGGTCTTCACTCCACTCCGGTGTTTCGCCGGGGCCTGCGGTCATTGAAGTGATGGTGAAGCAGTGTTCGTTTTCCATGGCGCTGCACTTCACTACTGTTGGACGGACTCTCCATGATATCTCTGGTGCGACAACGTAAGACCGTCATAATCTCAAAGATGGCGTAAATAACGCACATGGGTTTATTGTAGCGGTTTCTACAGTTTGTCGACTCATGCTAGCTGTCAGCTTGCCAGCTAACATATTGCTAATAACAAGTTGAATTTGTGGCTCTTTGGTGACTTTATGCCCGATTCACAGTCATTTACACTCATGTAACAGGTCACGTATAACAGGGGTGCGATATATTTAGTTATTATGACCTCACATTTACTCAATGTAACACAAAATAAACCATCACCAGATTAGCTAGCAAAAAATGTATTTAGTCCTGTCAAATAATTATTTAATTCAATCTTTAAATAGAAATACTTTAGCCAGACTGCAGTGGTGGAGGTGTGGTGAGGATGTAGGGAATTCATTATCTGCACGTACAGGAAAGAACAACAGGGAAGGGCCCATTGTTTCCAGAAATACTTTGATCTCTGTGTTAAACTACCAAATATCACATGGTTTACTGTCACAGCAAAGAACAGATGTTTCAGGCAGTAAAATACAAACGCTGTACTGGTTTTTATTTACCAATGTTTCAATCACACACAATCTAGCAATTAGTTAGTGTAACTTTTTACATTGAAAACAGCTCAGAGTCTCCTCTGGACACCAGTTTGTCATGGTGCTCAGCAGGTGGGTTGTTCCCAGTATGTTCGAGAACTTGATATATTGAGATCAGTCCCCTGGCATTTATGACAAGACTCATTGTTCTACAGGCTCTGTAAATATGTATATGTAAGTTCGGGGTTGCTGCCCTGGTGCAGAACAGATTTGGCACCTATCAGAAACTTCTGTGATGGTTTTGTGTGTTGAATGACAATCAGAAACATCTTAAGTGCTTAAATTCCTATACAGGGCATCATAAGGATGTCTTATAAGTTGTTAGAAACTCTATATTGGCACTTTATAAGTAACATATACACAGTTCAACACAGTATATGTGTCACAAAAGTGAAATAGTCAAAACTATTGACCTGTCTGCATAATATTCTTAACCTTTCATGCTTGCTAACATTAGCAGGTTTCTCAACACCACTGCAAGCCACGACTGCAATGATCAGTAATTAAGGAGGTTAGATGAATCCCTCTATGATTGTGCCATTTTCAGCATTTTATATCATAGTCATTACATGCTAAAATTGGAATTTGTGGTAAACTCAACACAGCATATGAATGAATTCCAGCAAGCTACATTTATATACTCACAAGCTATAACACAATAAACTTGCTAGGAAATTATCTTATCTTTATTTCAGAATGTAAACAAAAATATTAATATAATTATTTTTCTTAGTTAGATGTGTTCTTTTATGATTCAGTGGGAATAACAAACATAATATTTATATCATATTTACTCACAGCAACATACCATAATCTAAACCATTGCTGTGGCTCACTAACCACAGGGTTGGTGGTTCGAGCCCCACCTCCTCCAGTCTGCATGCCAAAATATCCTCAGGCAAAATACTGAACCTCCAAATCGCCCCTCCCTGACTGCTGTGTCGGCAGTGTGGGATGAAAGCTATAGAGGTAAATGCAGCCCATTTACTCAGCATACAGTGCCGTGCAAAAGTATTTGCCCCCTTCCGAGTTTCTTAGTTTTTTGCATATTTGTCACACTTAAAGGTTTCAGATCATCAAACAAAATTTAATATGAGACAAAGACAACCCGAGTAAATACAAAATGCAGTTTTTAAATTATAATTTCATTTATTAAGGGATAAAAGTTATCCAACCCTATCTGGCCCTATGTGAAAAAGTATTTGCCCCCTCTTGATAAATCCTGAATAAACTGTGATAAACCACATTTTTTGGAAAGCTGAGTTCAATGTCACTAGCCACACCCAGGCCTGATTACTGCCAGAACTATTTAATCTAGAAATCAGTTAAATAGAAGCTGTCTGACAAAGTTAAGTAGACTAAAATATCTCAAAAAACAACTCATCATGCCGCGATCTAAAGAAATTCAAAAACAGATGAGACACAAAGTTATTGACATGTATCAGTCTGGAAAAGGTTACAAAGCCATTTCTAAGGCTTTGGGACTTCAGTGAGAGCCTTTATCCACATAGTGAGAAGACTTGGAGCAGTCGTGAACCTTCCCAGGAGTGGCCGGCCTACCAAAATAACTCCAATAGCACATCAACGACTCATCCAGGAGTTCATAAAAGACCCCAGAACAACATCTAAGGAACTGCAGGCCTCACTTGCTTCAGTTAAGGTCAGTGTTCATGATTCAACAATAAGAAAGAGACTGAGCAAAAATGGCATCCATGGGAGAGTTCCCAGGCGAAAGCCACTGCTGACCAAAAAGTCCACAAAGGCTTGTCTCACATTTGCCAAAAAACATCTTGATGATCCCCAAGACTTTTAGACAAATATTCTGTGGACTGATCAAAAAAAATTGAACTTTTTGGAAGGTGTGGGTCCTGTTACGTCTGGCGTAAAACGAGCACAGCATTTCATAAAAACAACATCATACCAAGAGTCAAACATGGCGGTGGTAGTGTGATGTTCTGGGGCTGCTTTGCAGCTTCAGGACCTGGATGACTTGCCATAATTGATGGAACCATGAATTCTGCTCTCTAACAGAAAATCCTGAAGAAGAATGTCCGGCCATCAGTTTGTGACATCAAGCTCAAGCGCACTTGGGTTATGAAACAGGACAATGAGCCGAAATACACAAGCAGGGCAAAATCTGAATGGCTCAAAATAAACAAAATGAAGGTTTTGGAGTGGACTAGTCAAAGTCCAGACTTAAATCGGATTGAGATGCTGTGGCATGAACTTAAACAAGCCATTTATGCTCGAAAACCATCCAATGTTGCTGAATTAAAAGAATTCTGCAAAGAAGAGTGTGCCAAAATTCCTCCACAGCGATGTGAGAGACTCATTGGCAGTTATCGCAAACATCTGATGGCAGTTGTTGCCGCCAAGGGTTGCACAACCAGTTATTAGGTTTAGGGGGCAAATACTTTTTCACAGAGGGCCAAGTAGGTTTGGATATACTTTTTCACTTAATAAATGAAATCATCATTTAAAACCTGCATTTTGTATTTACTCAGGCTACCTTTGTCTAATATACAAATTTGTGTGATGATCCGAATCATTTAAGTGTGACAAAAATGCAAAACAATTAAAAATCAGGAAGGGGGCAAATACTTTTGCACGGCACTGTATGTTGCATGGATTGCAGTTTTATGTCCAATTCTATTCACTTTGTTCCTGCTCTACATTGTTTTCTCGCTTGTGATGGATGTTGCTGGTAAATATACTGGGGTAGAGTGGTCATCCTTTAACCAGAAGGTTGGCGGTTTGGTCCCAGTCTCCCCCAGTTTGCATGTGTGGTCATGAAGACTAGAAAAGCCCTATATTAGTACTTAGGCCCAAGACAAATTTCTCTATCGAACAATAAAGTATGTTTGATTTGATATAATTATAGACCACACACCATACTGTCTCAATTGTTGTCTTTTGGCAAAATAGTAAAATTGACACTTGCTCTAAACATTTATGATGAATATAAACCCAGCATTTAAAAGTGTTATAACATAAGAATATATTTTATATGCCTTTTTAGGAGTTTTTTAGCTCATCATCCATATTAAGCCAGTCTATTAATAGTGCTTGCATCTATTCAGAGTTTACATCTGAATGCGGAGAACATATTGTAGCTATCATGAGGTGTGGTTGAGGTGATTGGCTCAGTGTAGTGGTGTGTGTGGTGGTCTGGGTGTGTCTCTCGTCGATCAGGCAGACCTCTAATTCCCCCCTGTCAATGGCGTTGTGTAATGTGCTATCGATTGTGTTTTGATGAGGGTCAGATTGCTAACAGGCTCCCTGAGGTGGTAATGATGGAGGCTGGATTTCCCACTGGGGATAATGTCACACAGTGTCCAGTGTAGGAATAACAGCAGTGCTGTAGTGTAGCAACAGTGTACCTCATCACAACTGTCCCTAACTACTGCACTGGTGTCTCTGAGAATACTATTTGGCCATAAGGCAAAAGTTATTACATCTCACCTCCTCCAGGCCAAGAGTGTTGCCATGACACGGAACCTTAATCAAGCTGTTAGGTTTAAATGTAAAGACTGCCTTAGTTTCTGTCTCTTCGTAATCTTACGTTCCTCCCGTACAGTCTCTTTCTCCCGTGCCTCTCTCCTTTTTTCTTTCCTCTTGCCTTCCTCAGTCCCTCCTCCCTTTTTAGATATTGGAGTTTAGAGGAATCCTGCCTGCTCTTTTAGCCCGGCCTATTTCCAGTGGCTTTTGCACATTCCAGTCAGTGCCTTTCTGCCCTAGCGAGGCAGATGCCCTTAATAAAATGACAACAGTAATTTGCCTTTGTCATTCCGGTCCCAGCACAGACTACGTCGTGGCTCAAAAATACAGTGCTAGAGGAGGCGGCCAAGTGGTGTGTGTGTGCGTGTGTGTCGGCTCACTCTAATTCCTTTTTTTCTATTTTCCAGAGAGCTGCCTTTTCCATTAAGCCTGAGGTGGCAGGTCTATTTAAAACCAGCCACGACCCCACCCCTCATTCACATAGTGCTCCAAGTCTGGGAGAAATAAGAAATTAACATCAGGACTGGAAGGGGAGGAATGGACATTTTGTTATTAGACTGTCCTTCAGTTTTATTCAAATTATTCCAGCCCTCCTTCCTCCATCTTTTCCCTTCTCTTTGCCACCTCTTTTTACTCTAAACAGACGACATCACTCATTCTGCATCAAGCACGAGAGTGGAAGGCGCGAGCTGCTGCTGCATATGGTGCCTGTTTAAAAGCTTCTTGATGGAACTGTATTAGAATCCATGGTAATTGATGTAAAATATGACAGAGTGCTGTTGGCTTCCTTGGCTAAGCAAGGAGCAGTGCAACACGGAGGGAAGGGTCTCCAGTAATTTTGACTGATTAATGAAGGATCACTCACTTATGCACACGCAGCTGATTTTATGAAAAATGAAATTTGTGTTGTCATTCCGATAAGCAGGCACAGCCGGAAAAAGACTATTAGCTGGGAATTATTATCAATAGCGATATTTTCAAACTCCATTATGCCAATCAGGGTCGGAATCTGTTTAATAGATTTTGTTCCATTTGGCCCGTAATTGATAAATAATCAAAATTTATCAATGTACTCAAGCCCATTTTCACTAACAATCAAGGAAAAGAGGCCCATTTACCACCTGACTTGGTTCAAATTAGGGACTAAATTGATGATCAATTAATCTCTAAAAAGGACTAGTAGGGTGTGTGTGTCTTAGTGTCTGTATGTGTGTTGGAGGTGGTTATAGGAGTCAGATAAGCGTAGTGATAAGGTGCGAGCTGGAAGGCAATACAAAGTTAACAAGGACAGCAAGAGGTTTTCTATATTGTGGCTGCTGCTGATTGTCTTCTGTCGCTGAAAATAAGGACATTTTTAAATAGGTAACGATAATTGAATTCAGAAGTTGGTTTGCTTCCCAAAATGTTTATTAAAGGACAGTGATCAAACTCATTCAATGGAAGTTTTCTTATTCGTAACTTGTGTCCCTGCAAAGTATTTCCTTGTATATTTTTTAAGAACAATTTAACAGTAGTGTGGATGTATCTAAATGCACTAAATACTTTTACATTGCCATATTAATGGTAAATAAGCAAATGTATTTGCCTTTGCTGGGAAATATTTCACCATTATTATTTTATGCTGAATCATCATTTGTATTTAAATCATGCTTATTGCATTTAGAGGCGCGATAACTCTTAAATTATGGCCATTTAAAAGGCTTTTCTAAAATTCATCTTTTGATCTTGAACTGCTGGACAAACAAAACAACTATGAACATGTCACGTTGACTTTTTTGGAAATAATTAAACCATACCATAGATTATGGTAATTGGTCTGTATTTAAATAGTGCTTATCTAGTATTGATGACACTGTAAGCTTTTTACAGTGCAGTTTTATGCCATTCACACACATTCATAGAGTGGCGGCACTTTAAGAAACAACAACTAACAAAAAAGGAGATAGACAAAACAAAGGATTTAACTTTGATTTTAAAGTTGGACACGAAAACCCCTCAAATGACCAATAATTTTGCACTGCATATACTGAACGTTTAAATAAGCAATTTTTTGATAAAAGGATTGCCAAATAAAACAAATATTAATATTAATTCACAACTTGTTTCTGCTGCCAAAAGAATGAGCTTTCCAGGGTTTGTTGTTTGAAGCAATTTCTATACGCACAATAGTTTACAGGATCGCACAGACTTTTATAAAGCCTTGTATTTTGGAATTATTGTACATGAATCATTATGTCTCGAGTAAGAATGTTATCAGGCAGGCGTATTTGAAAAATATTCTGTTGTAATAGTGACTGCTTGTTCCGGCTATAAACCATCTTTCATTTAAGTACATCCTGTCCTGAGTTGGTTTTAGATCACCGTATGAATAATAATAGCTTTCATATGGAAGCCGAAATTGAGGCTGATCTCCACATGGATGCCGGTGTTGTCAGAGGCCCTGCAGCAGTGAGGAGGAATGATGTGTTCGCTGGTTGTTACTGAGGTGTGTATCTTGCCATCCTGCGGGAGATGATCTCACTGTGTCCCCTCAGTCAGAGTAACGTAGGAGAGAATGAGGATAGATGGCCTCGTCTGTAAAAGGTGACCATCACAGCCTGCCTTTTTCATGGTTCAGCCTATATTATCTGTCTGAGAGGCTGTGCATTTATGTTTCATGTTTGATGGAACAACAACTGTGTCACTGCCTTTAACTATGAACTGTGTTTTTCCTCTCTTCCCGTCCTCTGCAGGCTGGCCAAAGAGGAGATTTCATATATAACTGAGGCAAAACAGCAAGAGGAGAAGGTTGCGCGCCTGAAAGCTGAGGCTGGAGATGAATACGTTATCAAGAAACAGGTATGGGAGGTCCTATACTTCTTTGATGTTTTTGCGTGTCTTAATTTGATAGCTTTGTATTTATCACCAACTGTTATGATCCTTTAGTAGGTGAAGAGGTATTTTTCACAACCTTTAGAAGGCAAATTGTATCTCAATGATTTGAGTAACCCCTCATTCATGTAATGAGGTCAGTCCACAGTGATAATGAAGAATTAGGTTTTGAGAGGACAATCATTAGTGATTTTGTAATTTGCTTGATGCAGATGTAATTATATCATGTTACTTCAGAGGAGTTTGATAATTACTGACACATGCTAGCAATTTAGTGTCCCTAACAGATCACTGGCCCATATCCTGTTCTCCATTCTCTGTCACTTTGGCTGCAGCCCTCCATCATTTGCGTGTTCTCTGCAGATAGCAGTTCAGAGCGTAGACATTTGTATGACATACATCATGCTAGCTCGCGCATCATCTGAAAAACAAACCCCATCTGTATGAGGAGAGTTCTGTGCTTTGTTTTCACTTTAACAGATAATTTAAAATTTAAAGCGAAAAGACACAAGCCAAAGACAGGATCATTAATTAACACAGTCAGATACAAGGTTACAGTTCATTACACAGGGATTCAGGCCAAACAGGGGAAATTCAGAAGAATGCCAAATAAAATGCACAAATCAGTGTGTCCAGAGAATAGCATCACAGTATGTTAAGCCAGGCTCCCAGTGTGGCTCTGTGGATGTCTCTCACTCATTCTCTCACTGAAGTATGTTATCACCTGTGGGATCGAATTCAAGGAAAGTCTGTGCAGTTGTTTATGAGAGAGGATGTGTAATGACTTATTTTACATATTTTACTCTTCTGCCGTCAAGTGGTTGACATTTCTGAAATGTCTCTACGACTATTGGATGCATTGTCACAAATACCTGCAAACTAAGCATGTTGACATTAGCATTTAGCTCAAATCAGTGCTGTGAAATCAAAAACACTGCAGCTATATCTTATTTTTATTCAGTATATTGGCCGAAGATAACCAGCTGCTGGCGGCTACGTTTGAATGCAGATAGTGTGCTACACACAAGCCTGTAAGAGTGGCTACTGCTTTTAGATAAGTTTAACTCACGTGGAGGCGACAGAAGCACCAACATGCCGGTGAGACCCAACCGATCCATCCATCCATCATCTATCCTTTGCGGTGTTGCATGGGGAGCTGGAGCCAATCCAAGCTGACATTGGTACATTTTATTTTACAATACATTTTAGTGGTATGATTAAAGATTCATAGAAGAGATGTTTTTATCTAGTTAAAAGCTGGAAGTTATAGTTAGCAGTGTCTATGAAAACTTCGAAGCCTGAAACTTCAAAGCATATGATTACATTTTTGTCACTTGCGAGCATAACGATCTTCGGCAAGCAGATAATGCATTTATACATTTCAACATCACAAATGTTAAGAGAAAGAAACAAAAGACCATTAATTAAACCCAATTGGTGCCAAATTGTAACTTAGAGAAGCTGACTTTATTGACAGTAACAAAATAGGTGGGTGCACTATAAGGTAACTACACATCCTGAAGAAGCACTCTGTCCCAGTTCATTTGGATTTCTTTTGTACATATTTCAGGCTGGAGTTGCTGTGCAGACTCCAATTCTGATTAAATCTACTGGTGACATTAGAATTCAGCCTGTGTTTTGTTTTGTTTGTTCATTCCCAGCGCGGCGGCTCGGGCTGAGCAGCCGGCTTGGCTGGTGTTAAATGGGGGAGTTTGGGAGGCCAGATGGATTATGGTTGGAGATGAGAGGTCTGAGGCAGGATGGATTAGAGGTTTTTGTTTTAATGGAATCAATACACTGTAAGTGTCATCTTTATCCAGCACTGATGGGATCATTCCACTGCACTGGGAGGGCACGGTGACTTTTCTCTGTTTTAGCACTCCTCTGCTTAGTCTGGCTCACCTTGTCACATCTTCATGGCAACCGACTCAACTAGTTGTCTACCGTGTTGCAGTATGTCAGTTAGTCTGCCAGCCTGCCCGTGCACAAGTTCATCTGAGCGCCTGTTACTGTGCATATCCGTGTAATGTACCTGTGTGTAACTGAGTCCATGTTTTGACTCTCCAGCTCGACAGAGGGCTAGGTGAGGAAGCGTCTGTCATGAGTAAGTGTGTCTGACAGCGTTAGCCAACTCTTCTCTGCTCTTTAGGGTGCCAGCCGGGGGAATTCCACATTAGCCTGTGAAAGTTCCCCAGGTTATAACGCAGTTTCACTCCAGGCGTAGTAATACCTGTTTATGCCTGATCACAGTGCCCTCGGCTCAGGGTTTCTTCATTCATTCAGGTGTGCAGTCAGATCGAGGCTGTCCCCTGCTGCCCAACTCCCTGCCCAATCGATAACTCAATAACATTTTTCATACCGCCGGCTTGTTGGGAGATGTTTACCACAGCGGCATGCATGTGGAACAACCTGCACGTTACTGTCAGAAACGAGGCAACAGCCAATGAATATTCCTGTGTCTGACTGTTTATAATGATTGTTAAAACTTTGAAAGAAACATGTTCAATAAAGTGTTGATTTTTGTGAAGACTTGTAATGAAAATAAAATGGGGATGATGTGGCCTCTTGTGTGGTTTCAGATAGAGGTGTTGCAGGAGGCAAGAATGATGGTCCCGGACTGCCACCGCCGACTGGCCATAGCACACGAAGATCTGACGAATTTACTTGTAAGTATCTAATGATATGTGTCACCATTAGATGAAATTGTGAAAACAAAAATTCATCTAAATTCATTTTACAAATTTTTTGTCATAAATCTACTCTAAACATTTTCTCTTTGCCATCAAGTGGTGCTTGATTTAGTTCTTATTCCAGCATATGAAGATAGGATACAGTTAACCTACAGATAAACATTACGTCACATTTGGTTGGATACAAATTTACCAACAGGCAAGTTAAAGAAAGGCAAATCTTTTTTCAGAGTAAAGATGTAGTACAGTAGCAGTTTTTGGCCACCAGATGCAGAAAAACAAGCTGTCAGATGAACTGACCTGACACATCATCTTTTATAGCTTTCATGACTGACATATTGGCAAAGAATTGACATTGTATAGATCCAAGTTCAAATGCTAGATGTTGTCTGACTTGACTGTCTGCGTTGACGGGAGCAATGCTGCATTTACATGTGCTGAACTCCGACTAACCTCCTGACATTCTCTTGGGGGGCTGTATGTGAGAACGTAAATGTCCGACTGAGGTTCTATGGACTTTCTCAAGAGTTTCTGTTGCCTCTCCCCCAGTAGAAACTCTGTAGAACGTCCAAATGAGAGCTCAGCAGGAGATCCTTTGCTGGATTCACCGTGAGCGAGTGGGCGTATGGTGTCGTTTTTTAACGCAAAAATAAAAGACACAAAACAAAAAATACAAATATCTAAGTATTAAAAAGATATGCCATACGTGTAGGAGTACTTTGGCAAAGATGTCAAGAGAATTTATGATGCTAAGTGCCGATCCCCTTAAAGCTTCAGAGTTTCTGTTGTAATTACATCTGAGGCGATGAATCTCCTGCTGTGTTCATGTGCGAACGGCAAACTGCGTAAAAAGACAGAATTGTATCCGGAATTTCTCCGGTGTTTATGTAAGACAATTTTAGACTGATCCTGCAGTAAAGGTGCTATTAAACCAAAATAATGATAAAATACTAAAATGCATTAAACATTTATTGCAATACATGTAGCTTCCAATGCTCAATTACCAATTCTTACCCCAAACTAAGCTAGTCATTTGTTTATTTGTATCTGCCACCACAGAATCATGCTTTCACCCAAATACATTTTAGTTGAATAGGAAATGTGGAGCGCAGAAGATAAAAACTTGTCCTCAGTTAATTGTAAGGATGTAGTTTTTATTTCTCACTGTGAAATAATGTTATATTTACAAATTGAACAAAGTAGACACAATTACCAAACAGGCACACAACTATAAACTACGGTAAATAACCATCAAACTTACACAGTGGAGTTTTTGCTAGCTGAACAGTTGTATGATCACGTATTTCATCACGTATTGTATCACATATTTTATCACCCCTCTTTCATGTTCACAAACCCTGGCCGGTAAAATGTGTTCCTTACTGGTTGTATGTGTTATAGCTCTAGAAGCTAAATGGGAAAATAACACAATGGAAATAGTATTTCAATACAATTTATCTTCCTGCTAATAGATTTAGCATGTTTGATATTTGGTTAAGGGGATTTAAAGGGTCACTGAATACAGTATAACACCAGTGATGGGCTTAAGAATCAGAACTTTCCTCCTTTTAGCTTTACATTTAAATTTGTTTATCAACTTGGATCTTTTTAGCCGGTCTGCCATGCTCACACCAGAGCTGCAGGCAGAGAGAGCTAACCTGCAATTAGCCACATGACCTCATCCAGATCACTCATCCTCCCTTTATTTCTTCTTTAACGCAGACATGCGCATATGCATGTGGTCATCACAGATCATTGACAGTGCTGTCACCGCGGTGACCACCACACAAACCCACACGCACTTGATTAAAGGACATAGCGGCCATACAGTCACCTTAACACCGGGTCCCTTCCTTTACTGATAAATTTAGATCTCACATGACATGAGTGAAATACGACCTCAAGTTTTATGTCAATGAAGTGACATCCAGACAGGTTTGTAGGAATATTTTTTTTCACATTGAGTCACTCAAAGAAGTCCAATATGTGGATTTATCCCTTAGAAGCCAGCTATAATTCCTCATTATGGCTGCAGGAGATGGCTGTGCTTTTGTAAAATGGCAATAAAAGACAGCTGTGGGTCTGTGTGTGTTTGTTTCTTCTCAGGAAGCGGAAGTGGATTTGGCCGAATCGGAGGAATTCAAAGATGCTCAGAAGATGTTGGACTCAGTGAAGCTTGAAGGATGATTCCTTATGTTTTTCTTGTTCTCACTGTGAGATTCACCTCTTTCTTTAATGTGCATTCCCTTCATCAGGCCATGGAGACAAACCGAATCCGATCAAAGCCTCTGTTCTTGATGTTATTATTTCTACTGTCGTCTTTTCCCCTTGCCAACACATTTGTTCATGCTTTTGTTCTGCCTGTAATATCCCACATTTTACCATAAAATGTTCAGTTTATTACAGTCCATTGAGTTTGTTTTTTCCTTTTTTAATTTTTGTCATATTAATACACTGTCTGGCCTTAATAGATACAATTAAATAAAAACGCATGTATGCCATTCATCTAATGACAATTCATTTGAAGGTAGTGGTCCATTGCTTAATCAATCTGAAGTAAATGGTCACCAGTGTAAATAAAGAAACTGTCGATCACTACAGAGCTTCCTGTGTTTCATGAAGTGACTATTTTCCTCCCATGTTTTTTTTTAATTTAATTTAGCTTTTGCTTTATATGTGTCTGACCCTTTCAGGACATTAACTGGCTTTAACCCTTGATATAACACATACTACTAACATGAGTAACAATTTGTTATTATATGGATTAATCTATTTGAAATGTAAGTCATTGATAGGAATTCTATTTATCAATACTACTGAATAGTATAACATAGACCATTTATTTGAGAAACCTGGTTTCAAAAACGCTTTATAGATCATCTGTTTTTGGACTTTCGAATAAGCTAATCAATCAATCACACATACTAACTGCTGGATTTACTTACACAGTGTCTTCACCTGCTGGTATTCCTGTTAACAGCACTGAAATGAATTGTGTTTGATTCCTACAATAAAGACAAGAGCACTTTGGGCATCCCTGTCAGTCAGATGACAAATGTTGGTTATGGCAATGAATGATAAAACAGGGCCGCCTGACGTCCCCGCAGCAGCTCCATCTATTATCCACATGGCCCTAAAATAACCACACCGTGTATTAAGGCTGAGAGAGTCCTTCCTAAATAGTCATACTAATGAATGAACTCAATTGCCAGACAAATTAAGGTTACATTTGACTTGATCCTTATTTTACAGATTTCGATAATTATCGGGATCACCCCAAAGTCTCATTACCGCCCTAATGAGGCGCTGCTACTCCGTGACATCTACCCTGCTCCATCTCGTTAAGGAAATCGCTCTTCAATGCTGATTATTTTATTTGGAGGTATAATTATATTTCTTTCGGATAAATCACGGCCTAATCGAGTCCGTACAGAGGGCAGCAGTGCTAATTGAGGCATGAGATGCGGCGGTGGTGCGCTGCACCTGGGTTTCTGTGACCAGAGGACCCGTGCAGGCTGCTGGCTGCTCTGTGAACACGTACAGGCTGGAGAAGAAGTATCCACATCCTGTACCTGTGTACAAATACTCTGGTACAAGCCCTATACACTCACACCTCAGTGAAAGGAAGTATCATTTCAAAATGTTTACCGTATAACAGGAAAGGAGCTCATTAGAGCAGAGTGGTCCCATGGAAAGTGTTATTTATCATGTGATAAAAATGGTATTGCAGTCATGTGAAGGCAGGATTTTATTATTGACTGTTTTGGGTCCTTTTATCAATTCAAATCCATATTTCACTGATCGTGAAAGCTGAGAAATGAGGATCGGAGTAAGATACTACAATATTAAGGAACACTAAAGTAGTACTTTAAAGATTTAGCTTGTGTACTTAGGTTATGAGTAATCTCAGCACCATACATTGCTCATGAATTGATTTGGGCAATATTGAGGTTGACGTGATATGTTTCCTGTGCAGCAGCAGCTCCTCGTCTTGATATCTTCATTTCTTAAAAAATATTTCCTTCCCTGAAGCACCTGAGTTGGATTCTCTAATGATCAGTGAAAAATAACATTAGGCCAGCTGATATTACACAGAAATCAAGGTATATGACCCTAGAGCGAACTAACCTGCCATTTCCAATCTAATAGTGGGAGAGTTATTCAGCTGTGGAAAGTCATTAAGTACTTATACTCAAATACTGCACTTAGTGAAGTCCATATATCCAAGCTATAACACAGAGAAAGTCTTAATACTTTATGTACTCCATACGTTTTTTTTAATACTTGGTTATTCGGTATTAGGTGGGATTTAAAGATTGTAGGAATAAAGCCTACATTTATATAGCAGCACAGTTGGGGATGATGCTGCGTTTGCCGCAAATTTACCCCGTGTCAAACGTTTGCCGCAGACTGTGCGCAGAGAGAGAGAGAGAGAGAGAGTGTTTGTGTGTGTGTGTGTGTGCGCGCGTGCGTGTGTGACTTGCAGCATCAGCATCCCCTCCTCTCGACGCACAGTAACTTATTACTCCTAATCCCCGCAGACTGTCGCCAAATCAGCTGCGTGAAACAAGAATTTGTTAAACCGGAGGCCTGTGCGGATGGAAGATCGATTGTTTTTCTCCTCAGAAATCTCTAACTGAGTGAATACAGACTGCACAGACGGATCTGAGAGGCGGGGAGAGAGAGAGAGGAACAACGAAAATCACCGGGGCCCTGCGCTTTAGTTGGGATGAGCCAGGTGCGCATGCATGTGACCAGGAGGTCGCGGGTTCAAGCCCCGCCAGCCGCCAACTGCGCGTCCACCGTCCACAGTCACACGCATGGATCCGACGCTGACGGCCCAGAGCACCTCTTACAATATAAGACCAGCATTTAATTATTTTTTTACAGTTTTATTAAAAGTCAATCCTCATCTCCACAACGCGTGAAAATGTCTACTTTACACTCAGATGCGCAGCATTAACTTTGCGGCGGCCGAATTTGTTTGTCTATTTTTATTTGTACCATGCATGAGATTGATGTGAGCACGAGGAGAGATGAAGCAAACTGTGCTTTGGTCCTTGTTTACCCCAATTAGAGCCTCACACACACACACACACACACACACACACACATACACACACGCACAAAATCTATTGGCACTATTAAGTGAAAAGTATCCTTTGAATTAGTTAAACTAAATGCATTGGATGTAAAAGGAATACCAATTTAGATTTCTCAAAGAGCAAATTGATTCATATAAAACAAATTATAATAACAATTATAATAATAACAATTATTACTATTATTATGATTAAAGGGAAAAGTATTTTATTACATTTTCAGAATAAACCATGAAATCCCTTCAATCTATAACCAGTTCGATAGTTTTACAGGCACCCAGGGTTCGCGGTAATCAAATGGATTTATTGTGTTTGGTTAGAATAAAAACACTCATCCATCATGACAAATCTCTGTTTATAACAATGCTGCCTTTTTTACACTGAAACATGAGGGAGACTAGTTTTAAACAGAGTATAATAAAATTAAAAATTCTTTATTCTTTAAGCTTTAATCTTTATCGTAGGTATCTCATGACAAATACATGATCCTATCTTTTAAATATAAACACGAGCAGTCTTTCACTGTTTTTTTTTGCACACATAAAATATGGAAACACAAGAGAAAATACTATCAAATTTCCACATTATCATTAATTAAAATAACCACAGTGTGTATAAATTGTCACTAATCTAGTGCTGCTGTAAAACAAACGTAGGATTGGCTTTATATTGGCAACACAATCGAATAGCCTGATCTGATTCAACAACACATACAGTTTTAAACCGTTCAGTCTATACCTCTAAAAAACGAGCCGGGAGAACGGAGAGGACCCGACATATCCCCAGTTGCGCATCTTCTCTTTCCCTCCCTTGAAGAAAGACGCAGACCTCGGCGCAAAGAACGAGATCTCCTCCTCATCCCGCATGGCAAGACGCGTCCTGAACAGACGCCCGCACACGACTCCACTCCCGTGCATCCCTCCATCTACCCCTCCCTCCCTCCCTGCCCTGTCTGTGCCACCAGATTGCAGACAAATAAAAAGATGAGCAGAGGCAATTGGAGCCTGGATGGATGGAGAAAAGAGACCGAACGAGCCCCGGGTTCACGCTCGGACGCCTCCTTTGTACCACTTTTCCAAGCACGTAATAAATTAACGTGACATCTGTCAGATTTATTTTTGTTCCTAAACGTTTGGCACATTGTGGTTTATTCAGTGACGACACTTTTTACGTTTCATCCTCTTATTTGAAAATTAATACAAAACTCACTTCAGACAGTTTACCAGGACCCATTGCGCATAAATCCCTTTTCCAAGTGTCTCCACGTGATAACGCGATTCTGTTTTCAGGTGCCATCTCATCAGAGTAACTGCGTCGTCTTATCAAAGCCGTGAGTCCACAGCTCATGTCCAACTCCCTCCACTTTCCGGCGAATTAATCTGCTCACACATCATTTACACCGAGGCCCGCCCCCCCCTCCTGACAGTGGGCCCTAAATACTAGTAAATTACCACTGATTTATACTGATATTTGCAATAAAGGCGCACAGATTTGGCACTGATTATATGGAAGCCCAATGGCCTTGAAAACGAGCCGTGGTTAGAATTAGGTAGAAAGTTAGTTTTTCGACTGCACTGGAGGATTTATGATGGTCTCCAGGAGCCATTTAGATTCGCGAGGAGGTCAAGGAGACTAAAATATTACGGTAATGATAAAAATAATTAACGCAAGTTGGAGCTTGTAGTCAGGGTGTGTCACGGAGTGTATGATCCACAGTGTGATGCCTGTTCCCGCTGTGCCTATGGTCCTCATGTGAATAAGTCCCAATTCTTGCGCGCAAAGCAGGGCGCAGAGCGAAACGCACAATTAAACAAATATTGTGGTGATCCAACATTTCTCTAACGGGTCGAAGCCCTCACACAGATATTAGATCAGGTTATTTTATTGGATGTAATTTGGAGGAGAAATCAAAGCCAATTACAGGAATGAGGAGGAATGAACTTGTGGATGTGAGAGGAAGGAGGGGAGGAGGACGCGGGGGGGGGGTGTGTGTGGTGTGGGGGGGGTGGGCGCTGGGGGTCTCGGGCAGGGGCTGACATACCTCAGGCTTCAGCTCTGATTGGTCCTCGTTTGGAGCAGCTCATGGGTTCATTCCGCTGTTAAGCGCCTCCCCGTTCCTCTAAACTACATTATAATGCAACCAACCTCCCTTTTAACCACAAACCGAATTTGCTTTCATTTAGGCGATATATATTTCTTAAATAGGTTAAAGTCATAGAGATTTTTTTTGTTGTTGGTGGGAATAGCATTTCGCCCTGGAGCGGTGCGCAATGCTATCTCATGCCGACCTCCTGGATGCTCGCCTCGGTGAGTTATCATCACCAAACTCCGGTCTTCAACTCTACTGTAAGCTGGAGCCACTTCTAATCCTAAATCAAGCTCAGAAAATTGTCAATTTGCTTCTTAGATCATCTTAATGTGGCTGAAGTGAACTAAACTCGCTTAATTCATTGGGAAAGTAATTATTATTATTATATTACTGCGTAATTTGATTTAACCATTTTCCAAGATATCGTGTGAACGAATTGAATTAAGAGTATTTAAGGAGCAGATTGTAATGTGTGCATGCTGTAGTTGTTTCTGTCATAGAGCTGCGATCATGTGCTTTTTTATCTCTGCTTTGGTGTTCCTGTTTTTAACCTGGATGCTTTAATGCATGCAGCATCATTTTCTACTGACGCAGAACATTTGCTTCAACTATTCCTGATTTCTTCCATGTCGCCTGTGTGCAGCTTAAAATGCCTAACCATGCGTTTCCCTCCTGTAGAGCAGGTGTTCACTGTTCAAATCTCACCAGCTCTGCTTGCCTTTACAGGGATGAAGGATGCCGCGGCGGAGCTCCTGGGCCACAGGGAGGCTCTGAAGTGCAGGCTCGGCGGAGGGGGACCCGACCCGGGCCACTCCGGCGAGCTCGGTCCGGGCTCGGACGGCGTGGAGGGCTCCACGATGCTCCCCGGTGAAGATATCAGCGGTGGCGGCGGTGGATCCAACACGGTGCAGGTGAACAGTAAAGATCAGGAGAAGCAGCAGCAGCAGAACAGCAGCAACTCGAGCCAGTCCGGAGGACAGCAGTCCCAGAAACAGAAGCGGCACCGGACCCGCTTCACCCCGGCGCAGCTCAACGAGCTGGAGAGAAGCTTCGCCAAAACGCACTACCCAGACATCTTCATGCGGGAGGAGCTGGCTCTGAGGATCGGCCTGACGGAGTCCCGAGTGCAGGTAGGACGACTGGAAGCACAGTCTGTAGCTCTTATTCACTCATTCATCAACAGTGATAGTCATATTGAAGCAAAACTCGACTCATGTTGCGCCTCAAATGTGCGTAAAGCAGCAAGAAACTGCATTAAATGAATTTTCTTTCTGAACATGTGTATATTTTCAAAAAAGTTTTATTCAAACTAAATCTCCACCAGCTACAAAAATAAAACCCAATCTGTTCACGGTTGCCATGACAGTAATGAAAATACAGGAGTCTGATTATAAATTAAATTTAGTGAAATTAAATTCTCCTTACAGCCGTTTTTTAATTTACATTTGTGATCGAACATTTCTAATTTATTGTGGTTACTCTCTGCGTTGCAGGAGCATTGTAACATGTGTGCAAACTTATTTCAAAATATTATTTACTGACGCGCCATCGACAAAAAATGCACCCTCTATTAAAAATTAAAATGAATATGCTTTTACAAAACTGCATTTTATTTAACATTTAAACTTCTAATGTCTGTATTCCGGAGGAACTGAACTAATTTCATATCTAACATGTTAAATTATATCTGATATTGGTTTTATTTCAATCATATCAATCATTACAGAAACACACTAATACACTGAAATAATCATCTGGAATTAAAATGCAAAGCAAGATACACGTTATATTGTTTTTACTATATAATTCAAATGTATTTTAATATTCACAAACAGTAAAAATGTTCACATGTAAACAGCTGAAACAAGTGCAAAGTCATATTTTAAATCAATATAGCTACTCAGTAAAAAGACAACAACACACAGGTTGTGTATTATTCTGGTTTAATGCCTGGCCCAATAGCCGTCTCATGCTTGAAAACCTCACTTGGATTGGAACCAGCAACCATGGGGATTATTACTTGATATAACAAACCTGACACTAGGAATTACAGGTTGAGATTTAAGTTTTCATCCGTTCACAAATTTACTTTAGACCAGTGAATGAAAACAAATGTACGATGTTAAACTTTTAAATTTTGAATTTTACCCAATATTTCATGTTTATTTGTTTCAGACCCAGTTGTAGGTGTTATTCTGATGACTGAAGTAAAACCTCTTATTTCTGAGGGATTTTTAAAACTGATCCTAATTTTGCGCCCATGTCATTTCAGATAATTAGAGGGAACCAGACGATTATCTTTATTACACTCGTTTAATCGCCTCAGATAAAACTGTTATCAACCTTTACATTCATTTTAACCTTGTGATCACGAGGGTAAGTCAGCACCATGACTACATCCCATAATACTGTTCGTTGTCCACGGTGTCTTTAGTCACTTCCAGTTTGCACACTGCGAAAATAATTTCTAAAATATGAGACACATTAAGGAATGATTGCTGCACCGCCTTATTAACCACGTGGCACATGCACTGGAGCTGCTCACGTGTGAAATAATACCTTAATAACCGTTATTATAAGAGTCACTTCACTTTCTACATAACATTTACATAAAATAAGAATTAGTGTAATGACGCTCATCTGTTGTTATTAGAGGGATGGGAATAAGACGCAGGTCCAGAGTCAGTTTGAGCCAATGCGCCCGTGTCTCTATTTTTAAACAGAATGAGAAATTGTGGTTTTCTTTTCTCCTGAAGTGTCATGTTTCTCGGGCCGGGTTTCACGGCTGGCTACGCGAGCTGGAATAAGAGTGAGATTGTCCCTCTCTTATTACCGAGCCCCACTTTTCTCAAGCAGATCTCCACATTAATCATAGACGCCCGCTCGCAAGCAAAACCAGCAGCAGCTCAAGGACCCGGGCGAATAAAGTCCGTTCACCAGCGAGGGCCATTTGTCACAGCGCTAACATTATCTTTATTATCTGACTGCCTGCTTCTTCACTGGCTCCCACCACCACTGTACAATCCCCGAGGAGCGGACACATGATCTTATATAAATATAAATACAAAAACGAATTCTGCAGAGAAAAAAAATTATCAATAAAAAGAAAAACTACTCACCATCTCTACAATGTTGGAATATTGCACACAAATATGAAAGTGGCATGATTTTTTTTTACAATTATTTTTCGAAAACACAAAAGTTCTTAAATTCTACAAAAGCTAAAAAAATATAATAATAACAATAAAAAAAAAGCTTTCTTTATAGACATTTTATAATTTGTTGATATTTAAAAATCTGTTCTACCTAAATCTGACCTTCGTGGTCGTTATTCTATTTATGCAAAATAAACACGTTATTTATTCAACTCATTTTAAAAATGAATTGTTTTCATATCGTTGATGGGAACATTTAAAGACCTGAGCAGTGTAAATAGATGGCCACAGCTGATGGGACCCTGGAAAAAAGAAGTAAACATAAATCTGTGTTTTCCAGGGGCTGATTTATTGTTGGTTGTTCCCATTATCATGATGATCTCGGGCTGATGTCATAACCTTCTTTATGTGCTCTGATAACATGACCTGTCAGTGGCCCAGCAGCCATCACAGCCGCCTCCTCTCACCGCCTCCTCCTCTCTGTCCGCAGGTCTGGTTCCAGAACCGACGCGCCAAGTGGAAGAAGCGCAAGAAGACCACCAACGTGTTCCGCTCTCCGGGCACTCTCCTGCCCACGCACCACGGCCTGCCCCAGTTCCAGTCCGCCGCGGCGGCGGCAGCGGCAATGGGCGACAGCCTCTGCTCCTTCCACGCCAACGACACCCGCTGGGCCACGGCAGGGATGCCCGGCGTGTCTCAGCTGCAGCTCCCGCCTTCTCTGGGTCGCCAGCAGGCCATGGCGCAGTCCCTGTCTCAGTGCAGCCTCGGCGCCGGGCCGCCGCACAACTCCATGGGTCTATCCAACATGTCGTCCAACGGCGGCGGGCTGCAGACACACCTCTACCAGCCCTCGTTCCCCGGGATGGCGTCCTTATCCGGCCCGAACAACGTGCCCGGCTCGCCTCAGCTGTGTGGCCCGGACAGTGAGGTCTGGAGAGGGACAAGCATCGCGTCGCTGCGCCGCAAAGCGCTGGAGCACACAGTATCCATGAGCTTCACCTAGTACGAAGAACTTTTCCTCTGCGTTTAGTTCTTATTCATCCATCCACCGGGAAAAATACAAACAGGATACTTGTTCACATCACAAAGAGCAGAGCTGTACACCTGGCAGTTTGTTCCTCTCCCCTATCACAGACCTGAGGGAGAACTGAAGCTATTTATCAGGCCTCATGGCCTCTATCAAGCATAGGGCTGGTTCTGTTTAAAGCTATAATTTATTATTTCGCATGTAGCCTATGACGACTATTTATTTGTCTATTTAAATTTAACTTATTGGTTTGCTCAGTATATATTTATTTGGCACAGCCCTCGCCTGTTGTTGAGGGGCTCCCGGTGACTGACTGGTTTTTGAAGACAATTTCTGAGGATACCTTGAAATACACATCTGTAGGTGACATATTTCCCCTTTGTTTTTTTCTCCAAACCTGCTGCACAGCATGCAACTATGAAGGGCCAAAGGCGCGTGCACGGTGGACGTGCAGAAAACAACGAGGAAGTTTAACAGCATGAGCACATGAACGATTTCACCAGAAAGCAAGAAGAGGGGGAGGGATGAGGTTGTGTTGGTTTGACAGGAATCAGGACAACATGGAACAGGACTTGACTGCATGTGCTGTCCAGGGCAAAAATAAATAAGTAAATACAACAAATACAAAACGAAAGGACATACTAATGACGACATGGAAACTGACTCTAACTATAATCTGTTATATAGGATGTTTTGTGTAGGGGAAGCACTCTCTTCCCATTTGGTCAGTTTGTGATAACTTATGTTTCCAAGAGTTATGTCTGTGCTTATTATCAAATATCACTTTCTTAAATGTTTGAACCATATTTGTTTCATGGACATGTTTATATCAATTCAATGTAAATGATCAAATAAAAATCATTTTCGATTATGTCACACCGTGAATCAAACCTCCTTTCTTGAAAGACTTTTAAAGGTTTTAAAGTGAAAGACTCTGAAAACGGTGGAGCTATAGGTGAACGATTATTCAGCCTGTTATAAGGAGCAATTAATCCACCGGAAGGGAAGAAAATCAGATGAGTTTCTGGCTTTAATCCAGTTCAACCAGTTTAAAGCTCCATTTCCAACTAAATAATGAATTGCCTTCAAATTTGCATCTGTGGTTCGTCTCCACCATAGAGTTCAACAACAATTTCTTCAGTCGTGTGGCATCATGTGTCAGATGATCTTCTATAAGTCAAAAAGGGTGAATGTGGTGTGAAGCCATTTTATCTTCCATGCTAAAAATTGCAAATGCAGCATTAAAAATATCACATGAATCTTGAGCGTTTTTAAACAGGACACCATGTCTATGTGAAAGCATCACAATCCTGCAGTTGGGTAAAAGGAAAGGTATGTTAACCTACAATGTTTTTCAATTTGTGCTATTTCTAAGAATTTTAATGATTAACCTTTGTGGAATTTCAGAGGGTAATATTTTCAGATTCTTACTCCACATTTATCTGCCAGCAGTTAATTGGCAGACCAAAAATGAGCATCACCTCAAGCTACAACAAAAAAATGCTGCTTCCATGTTAAATGCATCAATAGATATAAGAATATAATAATCAAAAAAGCCTATTTTTGCATTATGAGTAATCTTTTGATGCTGTATACATCGTACCAGAAGTTAAAAAAAAACAGATGATCGACAGAGAGTATTCTCACAAATACAATCATTCCCCTATAGATTTGTCAAAGTCAATCAGGACCAAACTGACAAATAAGCAGTGGTTAGCCAAAGGTCTCATATTTGGCAAAAGCCTGAAACAAGATGAAGATCCAGTGACTGCACCTTGCATAACTCTGCTTTACACTCAAGGTCCACTAATTAACATTTATAAGCAGTATGTAAACATTTTAACACATTTTAACAGTCATACGAAGATATAGCTGAAACAATTCAATATATTAACTAAGCATGTACTTTACATTGATATAACTCTGTCGAATTGAAATTGAATCATTATGATGTACTGTAGCCTCCACTTTTGAGTGCCCATAAGGACGAGTTATATACAAGTATATAGACTATAAATAAACACTGTTATCTGCCTACAATCCCATCATAATGTGTATAGTCATTTATTAAAGCACTGATTCCTGCTCATGAAGTCTGAGCAACTGTTTAATCTCCTAAAACAATGGAATAAAAGAGCTTGATGACTTTTCCACAGCTCATTAATTAGTAATAAAACAATGACAAACAGACATGTAGGTGTAGACTCTGAGCTGAAAATGCTCATATTTCAACAAACCTCACACCATTTTCAGAAATTCTTATTTAATTATCCAAAGAACTAGTGTGGATCAGGGGGTAGAGCGGGTGATCCACCGACCAGAAGCCCATTCTCTGTACCGAAGTGATCTTGGGCTGTGTGTGATCTTGAGCTTTAGTCTTGATGCCATCTCAAGAGGTCTTGATGAACTCTTGAGATGTCATCAAGACCAAAGCTCTATACAGACATTTACATTCTTGTGTAGACATTCAGTCAGAAAGTAAAAAAAACAGGTAAAAACTGAATCTGGCACGTCATGATTTTGTTTTTCAGATTTTTATGCTTCCATCCAAACTAGACAGTTTTCTGTTGCTGGGGCGCTGCACAGATTCTGTATGTGTGCATCTACTTGCATTGATTGTTCTCTTTTGTGCGACCTACAGGTTAGTGTGTAATTTTACATTTAAGTCATTGGAACCAATACAAAATGAAAGGTGCTGCACTTTGTGAGGCCTCAAGCCCTCTCTCCCTCTGCTCAGCTGCTCCGGCCCAAATAATGTGAAAGTAATGATGTCATTATGTGATTATAATCATGAGGAAAGAGAGACATGGCCGTGGTTTAAATACTGACACATCCTCTTCTGGTCTGCATGAGGGAATGTATTCATTGCTATGAAAGCTCCATCAGCTGTGGCCATTAGGAAGATACAAACAGTGAGGGATCTGTGATTTTTTTTTCCAAATGCCACAGTCTACATCGTGATAAACAAAGCCAGTGTGGCTTGGTTGCAGTTTGGCATTAGGGTGTGATAGTAATCAAAGCTTCCTCTTATTTCATTCATATCACGATATTTATTTTTTTGTATATGTATATGATTAAAGTCTCTTTTCAAATGAAATTTGTTACAGTAGAGAGAGCGCCAGAAACTTGTGTTACTAAATGTGAAGAAGAAGATCTGATCCTCAGATAATTTCATTTATTAATACAGTGTCTGTTTCCCTCTCTCTGTGTCAGCCTGAGTTTTAATAAACACGAACTTCAATGACCCAATATATGGTGCTGAAGCTACATCTCCAGCTGCTGTTCTCCTGTCATAATGGTCATAAAGGTACAGATTGGATTTTAGGAAAATTAGACCAGATTAGACCACATAAACTCGATTTTTGCAGCTCACTTGCTAAACAAACATATAATAGCTACAAAGGGTGAGAATTTACTTTTTGCATATTTTCTTTGTCAGGTGTATTTTCATCGGCACATCGGAGGCTTTCATCACGGGTGGACCTCGGATAGATCTTGGCGGGTAAGGTGACATCTTTTTTACACACATGGGTTTTTCTTATTGTCAGTTCAGCCTCAGGAAATTCAGATTAAGTTGCTGAGGTGGATGAATTAAACCCTGCTTGCGCGGCATCAAACAGTCGGTAGGGTCAAGCAGACTCAATTCGCGAAAGGGACATCTGCTCCCCCGATGCCATGACAGTCGGACAGTTATTGGGGAAAACTGCTGTTCCACTCTCTGGACCAACAACTTGGGAAGCGGTCGAAGCAGTTTACTGTCACAGGAAAGTAGGAGCACCCCCACACGGGGAAAATCGTGACCACAAGATTGAGGTTGTTTGCTGTTAATGCTGCTGGATGCTGAAATATAAAGAATATATTGTGTCGTAAGATTTCCTATCGTATTGTATCGTATCATATCGTGTCGTGTCGTGTCGTGTCGTGTCGTGTCGTGTCGTGTCGTGTCGTGTCGTGTCGTATCGTATCGTATCGTATCGTATCGTATCGTATCGTATCGTATCGTATCGTATCGTACTGTATCGTATTGTATCGTATCGTATTGTATTGTATCGTATCGTATTTTATCGTATCGTATTTTATCTTATCTTATCGCATCGCATCGCATCGTGTCATATTGTATTAAGGATTGTAAGGATTTGTTTGATTACTGGCAAGGCAAATTTATTTGGATAGTACAAATAAACAAAGCAATTCAAAGTGCTTATTCTGATACCGTCAAATTAAGGTTTAAATCTGCTTTCAACAATGTTTTTACTTAATGAACATGTAAAATAAGGACTGTTAAATCATCCCTGTCAGTGTGCCACATGGAAAATGTTATCCCTCCTTCAGACTTTGCCATTTATTTGTCTGATCCTCTCTTCCTCCTTGAAAGGTCAGAATCGAGGGTCACATTTGCTATGTACTGGCAACAGAATGTGCATTCGAAATTGATCAAAATTATATTTGAATGTTGACAGTATCTGTGCCACGTTTGTCTTGTAGTCCTTCCATTCAAAATATGTTCTGCATATTTTAAAAGCCTAAACATAATTTGTGTCACAGAAATATGTTTCTTCCTTCCTTTTTTAGCTTCACGAGAATCCCATGAACCATCAGATCTAATTTGTGATCCTTCAAGATCTCCCTGCTGAAAACTACTGCAGGAGGTTCTTGCTAGTAACGTATGTATGTATTGTGTATTTGGTAAAAGAAGGATAAATGTTTAACTAATGTCAGGTTTATTTTTAAAGTGCAGGAACAAGTTATTTGAAATAAGCAGAATTCATGAATGCTGTAAATACATTATAGTGAGGGGTGTTCCTGACGTCTGGGTGTGTTTATAATCAAGAGGAGGCGATTGGGGGGATGGGGAAGCACAGGGATAAAGATTTTTGTAGTCTAACGTCAGATGTGAAATAATATTACATAAATGTAATAATTTGTTTCACTATCACCCAGGTTAATTAGTTTGTGAAAATGGGCAACCTATTTCTCATTGGGTAATTTGTCACGCGCTGACGAGGTAGCCAATCAGTGACCCTGCTGTTGGTGGGATCATTCTCCCAGAATGCTGTGCAGCGAGTGTGTCGCGGAAAATGTGAGAGCGAGCCAATGTTTACCTCCTATTTATTCCACACAAATAAATGAAATCAGTCAATAAACCATCCAAGGGTGAATATGGCTTTCTCTGTCCGGGATTATGAATGAGAGCTCATTAATTTCCCTCTGTGTGTGTGTGGCTGTGTGTCGTTGGGTGTGTGTTTGTGTGAGAGAGAGAGAGAGGGAAAGGGAGAGAGAGAGAGAGAGAGAGAGAGGGAAACAATTTGTGTTTTTCTTATTCTTGCATTGGTGCATGCATATATTGTGAATTTGTGTTTTTTACAGATTTGTATAAGAGAAAATATCTGAATGAAATAATGTGAATTCATATTTATGAATATTAACTAAGCTTCTGCACTATAATCAAACCAATTGCAACTTGATCCCTGTATTTGTGTTTATCAATAATAAAATAAATAAATAATAAAATGACAATAATAGTTTGACATTTGGGAAATCCGCCCTCACATCTCCGTGTGAAATTGCAGCCAGCTGGTTAGCTTAGCTTAGCTTAGTCAAAGGTGTCTCTGTCTAAAGGTAATGAAATCTGTCGGACAGCACTTCCAAAGTTCACCGATTGACATGTTTTATCTCATTTGATTAATTTGTACAATTTTTTTTGGGAATTATTACATTCAGCAACAGTGTTCGAGAAACACCCTTGGATCCATCCGTCCTTCCATCCATCCATCCATCCATCCATCCATTCATCCATCCATCCATCCATCCATCCATCCATCCATCCATCCATCCATCCATCCATCCATTGGGACACAAATGAAGAGAGGATTTCATACCACTTGATTTTGTGAACTGATGTGAGTGATGAATTGTCTTACTAACTGTGGCTGAATTTGCAGACACATTGTTCCCTGTGTAAACTGTTGTGTTTGCTGATAGCCGTTGGGTTGAGACATAAAATGTGAGAGGCAGTTCCACGAGTTGAGTGTTAAATACCGCTCTCATGTAAGTACAGTAAATATGAATCCATAGCTCAACATAGCTCAGCATAAAGGGATCCCTTTAGGGCCCCGCATGGCGAGTGAGGACGACTACTGCAACATACAACTGTGTTAATGTACATTTGGTAATGTGAGAATTGTTTTAAGACAGTCATAAAAATGTGACCCTTCTCTTTGACGGCTCACAGATATCAGTTGTTTAGTAAACATGTGGCCATAGGTCACCAACACTTTCAACACTTGGTCTCCAAAGTTTATGTTTCCAGTGTCTGTCTGAGAAATTGATCAGTTTGGGCAACACATTCCATTATTACCGATGAGGAAAAAAATCTAATCCCCTGGCTTTTCCGGGCAAAGACATGTTAGTGGCTCAACATCCACATTATGAATCCAAATTCATGAGAGCTTTAATTTTATTTGACAGGCAGAGTCTAGGAGTGTCCCCGTGATTGTTATTCCAGATGGCGGCGAGAAAATCCCATTTGAAGGTTTTATTAATTTTCGTTAAAGAATGCAGGAGGTTCGCCGATGCTGTCTTTGCCGTCTCACTGTCGAGCCTGACTGACACCTCGCTGCTCCCTCCATTTGTCATTGTTTGAAAAGGTCTTAATTGTATTACATGCAAATGAAGAGATTTGATTTTTGCCCATTATCTATTCATAAGAGAAAATGAACAGAACATTAGTGGGTCACCAAATGAGGGAGGGCGGAGGAGGAGGGAGAGGAGGGTGGAGAGACAGACAGTGATGATCAGTCAGACGGAGAGGAGGAAGATACAGTGTAGAGGAGATGTGGCAGGTTTACATTGCTGTCCTGTAGCGGCTTCTGACTTTAGGGATCGCACTAAAACAACAACCCCTCCGCATGTCTGAACTGTGTGAGGGTCTGTATGTGTGTGTGTAATAGGTCAAGGTTGATAATTAACCTTTGATGAGTGAAACACTGCGATTACAGTCACACTCACGTGACAAATCAAAGTGACAGAAGCTTGAATGCACTCAGCCCTCCTCCCTGGTCAGCTGTATAACCATCATCCTCTGGATTCTGTGTCATATATATTCTAATCATACACTTCCCATTTGTTTTCATCGGGGCAAAAGAAACATCAGACAAGTTTAGAAAATCAGTTCAGAAAAATACAAACAGGTTCATGGGAAATCTTTTTATTGTTTCTTATGCTCAATTTCTGTGATCTATTATCCCTTAGTGTAGTTATTCTTCAAATGAGAGAGAGAAGAAAAAAATTAATTATCACCCAGCTTTACAAGAACACTAATTAACCATAATGAAACAAGAAGAGGCACATAATGATTACATATGGATATTCGGTTCGGTTCAGGGAGTATCCTAAAGTAGTGTAGGGTTGTTTTTTTTGCTTTTTATTCCTGTAATATATTTGTTTGTTTTCTGTATGTTGGGTAAGTTTCCAATCCTGTGATTTATTAACTCCACTTTACAAATTGACTAACCTGGGGTGCCTATTTTATACCGAAGCAATAGTCATTGTGAAATTAAAAAACCGACAGTCCAGCAGTTGAATTGACTTCACACAGATTAAAGTTCTGTGAAATTATCTGAAATTAGTTCCTTTCAAAGTGTAAGTATTGTATTTGTTGAATTCTTAGCTGAACCACTCCCATTGCTTTGTGTGTGAACAACCATGAACGAGGAGAAGCAGTCTCCAAGGTGAACCTGTTGCATCTCACCCTTCTCCATGTTGGCAGCTTGACTCTCCCTGAAGTGTTGTCCTTCTGAACAGGTATGAACGCTTGTGTCGGTGGGTGTGTCTGTGTGTCTGTACGAGTCAGGTGTGTTGTTAGCAAACTGAGACCTTCAAACTATTTTTGATGAACCAAAGAATCTGTGACTGTGAAAATACACATTTATTTCGTGTAACTCCGACACCTGAGGTGTCACGGCTTCACAGGGGAACTCACCCCATCTCTGGTGTTGGCCTGCAAGAAATAACTGTTTCCATGTACTGACAATGGACTGAAAACATTTCCACCTACTGTATCCTTTAGTTTAAAGAATGAGGGTGGCAGATAGATAGATAGATAGATAGATAGATAGATAGATAGATAGATAGATAGATAGATAGATAGATAGATAGATAGATAGATAGATAGATAGATAGATAGATAGATAGATAGATAGATAGATAGATAGATAGATAGATAGATAGATAGATAGATAGATAGATAGATAGATAGATAGATAGATAGATAGATAGATAGATAGATAGATAGATAGATAGATAGATAGATAGATAGATAGATAGATAGATAGATAGATAGATAGATAGATAGATAGATAGATAGATAGATAGATAGATAGATAGATAGATAGATAGATAGATAGATAGATAGATAGACAGATAGATTTTTGCGCCTTGGTAGAGTTATATGTGAGTACTGGGTACAATTGTATATACTACTATATGAGTACTATTGTAGTATATTTTAATCAAATCTTATATTCACCATTGTATTGCCATAGGTACTCACAAATTCACAAAATCGGTGTTAATCCACAGCTGAAAATAATCCCCTATGAACAAAATGTTTATGGTTTACACCTGCTGCAGGATCCAACTAATTTTGGGCCCAATCTTGCCTTATTGTATATTGAATAACACCAACATTGTTCTTAAATGAGCAGACTGCAGCATTTGGGATTAATGAAATGAAAGTTGATCTCTTAACAAATACCTGGAAGTCAGATCTTTGTGATGGACACATCTGACTGGAGGAGGTGCTACCACATGTTGAGGTGTTAGTGCAGATCTGATGTGGAGACAGAGGCCAGTGTGCTAAAGCAGAACACAGTGGAATCCTGATGAAGAGGGACAGTGAAGTGTGTTGGTCAGGAATGAGCCTCTCTCTTCTACAAGACCCCTCCGACCGGTGAGGGAGGGCCGGGGCCCCATTATTGAATGCGGTTGTTGGCCCATTGTTAAATTACAGCTTAATTCCTTTTCCATCATCATAACCATTTGTTTTCCTTACAGGCTGGAGATGGGGCCGAGGCGTTCAGGCACTGCCGCGAGAGTAGAGGGAGCGGGCGGACTTTTCTCTTTGCTCTCACTCTGTGTGGCTCTTTAGTGCTGTGAGTGCTTTGGTGGTCATCGCATCATGACTTCACCTCTTAGCTGATTCCTGCCATTGGTCATATTTGACACCTTGTCCACTCCACACGGAGGCCGCTGCACTCAGGAACCACTTTCATATTTCCACTTTTCTCCCCTGCATTGCTTCCTGTTACCAACCCGTCTTTTCTTATCAGGTTTTTGTAATCGTTCTTCATCTACCCTTTAGAGTTATATTTTAATTGTTTAACATTTTGTCTCTGGTCGTCTCCTCTTAATAATTTGTTAATTATCTTGTTCATTTTACCAATGGATTTCTTGGCACCATCTTGGGTTGGAAATGTTGATCAATGCAGGTTCACCTCTGTCAACAGCTAACGGACTGATTGCGGTGACAGACTTCATGAACATGAGGATAAACTCCTCTGACTTTGGTGTTAATCTGACTTCTCCTCTGCAACAATAAAAAAACATTAATATTATTATTATTATTATTATTATTATAGTTGCTGTGATGACAGTTGCTGTGATTATTATTTTATCATGTGACTGTGGTCATTGAAGGACTTTTTTGGGGGGGTTCACAGTGCTGTTTTTGTGACTTTTCATTTAGCTTTCATGAAAAGTATGAAAAATAATATGCAATATTAAATTAAACAGTGCACCTAAATGCATCGAATAGTTTTTTTGATGATGACAATCAACAATTTTGATGATGACAATCAACAATTTTGACGACGACAATCAACAGGAGTTGTAAAAAATACATTAATACCACAACACAAAGGCAGTGCAAGTGTGAGGTTGTCATTTATGTGAAATATTTTCAGAAAATATTCAATACATTCTGCAATGTCTTCATGCTGTGTCCGAAGAATAAATCTGACCTCTGGTGATTGATTGATTGACATGATATTTCATCTGATGCCACCACATAATAACAATTTTCATTCAACCCGTGATAATAACTCAACGTGCATCAGATCCACTTTACACTACACTATACACACTATGTATCCTAATGACTTTGGTGAACCTTTGACTTTTCCTCTAGCAACACCATGAGGTTGAAATAAGAGTTATATCAGATGGATTCCTTTCAGCATTTGGCAGAGACACTCAACTCCTCCCCAGGAAAAACAACAACTGTATTTGGCCCTGTCATGGTTAGTATTGTGACACGCAGATAAACTGATGTTTGCATGTGGCTCGGAGCTCAGCTGTGTCTGCCGCCTCACAGAGCATCACATTCCCTCACATCTTTTAATTCTGCAGCATAGTGACTCAAAACACTCCTTCTACAGTCTACATATTTGACCCATTCATTCAGATATCTGACAGGCAGTTAAACAAACAGAGCATCACCCGTCCTCACATCTAAAACCCATTCCCTCCACCTCAGCCAATCCCTCTCCCTAATCCTCCTCCTTTCTCCAGCTGCCCTTGAGCTTTTCTATTACCACATGGAAAGCACCTCGCAGCCCCTGACAAGCGCGGCGGATCGACACTAAATCAGAAATCAGTGCCAGCCGCAGATCTGAGCCACCATGAAGGTCACAGGCCCTACACTGCTTGTCGTCTCAATCGGAGGAGCAGGAGTAGATACAGCGAGGGTGATGTGTGACCGTGTGTCTGCGGTGTGTGTGTGTGTGTGTGGTGTGTGTGTGTGTGTGTGTGTGTGTTAACAGGGGAGACACAGAGAGGAGAGAATGCAGAGGGGTAAGAAGAGGATGTGGAGGGAGAGTAGGTCAACAATGATTCATAAAGTCATGGGAGGGAAGAGATGAAAGAGGAGGAGCAGATCCAAACTGCAGGTAGAGATTGTTTGAATAAAAAATTTTGTTTGCCTTTTTAATTTAAACAAACAATAATGCATTGAAGATAATACAAGAGGAAGCAATTGGCACAAGTATTTGGTTAGGTTTGGCTAAAAGGGGTTTGAGCCCTGTGTGATCTCATGGGATTGTTACACACTGCCATCTAGCTGTCAAAAGGAGAACGACACTGATTTAAGCAGGATACACAGCTGACTCAGTAGAGATCCATTTACCTTAAAATATGTTTTGCTCAGTGCTCCTTCATTCGCATGTTTGAGCTTCACAGTACAGACTGGTAAATTAGACTGACTTCTTACTTTCATTAAAAGGGGAAATCTCAGTTCAATTTCAGATTACAGTAAACAATCTATACATGTGGAAACATTTAACCTCCAGGAAAACATATGCTGAGAAGAGATTTGTGAAGAAGAAAACATCTTGCGACCTGAAGCAAAACATTTGAAAAATACATTTTTTATTAGGTTTTGCCAAATTGAGCATTTGTTTATCTAGAGAGCAACTTTCTATTTAATTGGGTTGGTTAAAATGTTGACGAAAAGTTAATACATACTGGTCCCTTCTCTCAGTTTGACATAACATATGACTCTCAAAGCCAAGTGTCATTTCACCTTCTCACAACTAGGCAGGCACTTTTTCCTTCCTTTTTAAAGGCCTACTTGTAAGTGAGGATTTTTATTTATTTAATGTTACGATATTGCAAAGATTGTGGTAAAAGGTTTGTTCAACTTTTATGAAAATGGGTTGGTTCTAAATTCACTTACTGGGCCACTGTTTTCAGTCACAACTGAAAACACTGTTTTCACAATTATTAATCGTATTATTCACTGAGCGAGAATTAGTAGATGAAATTTCAATAGTTCTTGATGAAGTTATTGACATTTTCAGGGGCGAAATAACAAAGTAGATTATTGTCAGTGTTGTTGTACTACAGTTGTGAGTTACTTGCACTTTACTACAGTATTTTTTTCACTTCATGCTAATTTATACTAGAGGAAAGTATTGTGCTTTTTCTCCATTGATCTTAATTTTACAGCCATGGTTACTTTCCATCTACATCATATGCAAGTGCACAAAGACAAGGCTGGAGATGACCCTCAGAGTCACATGGCTGATGGAATATAGGAGACAAAAGGAGAGAATTTGACATTCAACATACGCAGGAAGCACCACAGCATGCTGTCATTGTGGGCCAGGAGGAGGAAGTTTGGGCCTTGGTCAGAGTAGACCTTTGTGTAACAAGGCTACTCCATCAGAACAGTGCAAGTTGGTAGTTCTGGAAGCTCTACGTCAGGAGGAAGCAGCAATATGTGATAAGGCTGTCACACACGCAGGACAGGAGCAGTGGATGAAGTGGAAGAGCATAGAGGATCAGTCTGAAGGACTTCCTGAGCTTCCTGCTTAGATCAACCTATGAAGTCCTTCCTTCACCCAAAAAATGCATCATGTACCAAAGCATAATGTCAAACACAACTTTAGTACAATTTGATGACATTGAAATAAAATTATAATATAATAATAAAACATAACAATCATCATCATCATCATCATCATCATCATCATCATCATCATCATCATCAGAACGGTTCATCTGATCTTTAGTTTACCATGTGACTGTGGGGACTTTTTTGAGGTAATCATTTTAAAAATGTAATATAAAAGAGAACATCATGTCATTTCAGCAGGTCTTGTACCGTTACTTTAAATACATACAACCGACCATATCTTCGTACATGTACTTAAATACGATTTTGAATAATAAATTATTACCTAAAGTTAGGTATTTGTTTAAATGGAAAAATCTACCGTTTTTCATTATCTACAGCAGTGCTAGTATCACTTCCCCATATGTCCGTCGGCAGCTTCCGTAGCCCCAGTCACATGAATGATTTGTTGTGGTTGTGAAACTCTGCTCTTCCCTCACGCAGCTCAAACGTCTCAGTATCAACTTTACATTTGTCAGGTTCGGTGAGATTATCAGTTTTCACTTGGTGTCAACATGTTGCCACACTCTGGATAAACAGTACGACATCTATTCACCGGGTGCCAGGCTCTGTTTACGCTAATGACTGGTAAGAAAACGCTCGTCTGTAGCGTTAGCTTGAATCCTGAGATGAAGATGTTTCAGTATTTATTGTATTTAAGTTATGTTGATGGGTTGATGTGTGTGTATAAACTGGTTTCAGGTTGTGTCTCCAGCTAACGTTAGCTGCTAACGAACGATGCTGCGGTGGATTCTCGGTGGTCGTGAGGCTCAGGGCTCCGTGGAGGTGAACTGTCATGTTAATGTTAGCTTAGCTCCACTCACGTTTTAATAAGGACTCGACTTAATTTCCGCTTTTAGTCCCTCACGTTCATATATTGTCCTATTTCCTGCTAGTCCTTTTCCCCACAGCATCTCAGAGGCTAACAGCACTAGCTGCGTTCACCTGACAGCTGCACTTGTCCACACACACACATACACACACACACACACACACACACACACACACACACACACACACACACACACACACACACACACACACACACACACACACACACACACACAAACATAATTCATATTAACGGCACAGGGTGAAATCTAACATGTGTAATGATACAAATCTGTGCTGATATTTGGGGTCAAGAGCTAAAAGTGTTTCACACCATTATGTCCCACAAATTCGTCATTCTGCCTGGGACAGAAAAAGTTAGATTTATTAACAGCTGTTGAAGGCTCAGTAAGGTTATATGAAAGTAAAGTAGTTCAGACAGGTGGTTCGCAACAGAGGCCGTTATTAAATAAAGATTTCAGATACTACAGATTTTCTTTTGTAAAAAAACATACCATCCCTGTGCCAAAGAACACCTTGTGGTATTTCCTCTTTAAATATATTATGTTATTTTAACATAAGACCTTTATTAGTTGAACAGTAAAGTAGCTAAAAATGCTTTATATTCGTCAGTAAGGGATATTCAACATCGTGTCCTATGTTCTAAATGTTCCAACTTCCTCAAATGCCAGGATTTGCTGCTTTTCTTTGTCACATATCATTGTAAACTGAAACTATTTTGGTTTTGTTCTCTTGTTGAACAAAATTAGCCATTTAAAGACAGACTCTGGCTCTGGAACTTCATGGTGGGCACTTAATGAGACTAAATCACAAATCCGTTAATCGAGAAATAGTCCAGATGAACCTCGGATGATAATACATGTTTCTGTCAATAAAGATAATACATTTTAAAAGTAATTGTAGCTGTCAGATAAATATTATGCAGTAAAAGAAGAAATAAAGTTCTTTGAGTTACTTTCCACCCCACACACACACACACACACACACACACACACACACACACACACACACACCCTCCGTGCACCTCAGCCTGTTTGTCTCACCACTTTCCCTCTTACGTCTGCAGAAAAGCCTGGTGTTGTGCATTGGTGAGGAACAGCCCAAAAACTGCTTCACTGAGCTGCAGGTGCTGAAAGGACATTTTGACATTGTTCGATTTCTGGTGCAGATTGATGACTTCAGGTAAGCAGACCACAACCCCTCCTGCCCGACCCCCTCCCTTACTCTAACCTCTCTCCTCTCTACCCTTGGCTGGCCTCGATCCCCCTGTGATTGACAGGAGATCCTCACCTACAGCAAACTTACAGAGCATGACAAGAGCCCAATCATCACCCCTGTGTGATTGTGTGTGTGCACAGTACGGTGTAACCAAAGCCTGTTATTGTGGTCTGCACACACATGCACGCACAAATACAAGGATTTTGCACCTGCTATTTTCTCTGTGGTGCTTTGTGGAAGCATGCTGCACAGTGGCATGGTACAGTGGGTCTGCATAAGTGGTCAGATTGGGATTTATAACATAACTAAGTACGTGTGTGTGTGTGTGTCAGGAGGTGCTGGATGCTTCACGCCTGGCCTCCTCCAATAATAACCCCCTCCTCTGGGTCGTGTCCCCTCCGCACACACAGGTCCACAGTCGGGGGCAAAGGCCAGAAAATTCTCCCCGGATTGCTTTTGAAATCTGAAAACGTATCCTCGACAGTTCCTTCTCTTCTCATTTTATCTCTCTTTTTTCATCCGCTCATCATGTCTGTTGATTTTGGGAACAGGCAGTGCAGATGCTCGGGGGTCAAAGGGCAAATGAAGGTGGTAAGCCCCGGGACAGATGTTTTTTAAGATTCCCCAGGCAGAGATGGACTTGCAGGAAATGATTCCTCACTGAAATAGAGATTTTCTTGCAGTGTTTGACTAGTCAACCTGCTGAAGATGAAACCCGCCGACATCTCTGAGGTATATATGTCACACGAGTCTGGTTTCGAGAAACAAGTCATTCCTTCCATTTAATCTTTTGCAGATGTGCCTCAGCTGGGGACGACGGCCTTGTGTTGGTGTGGAATGTTGAGGTAATACGTTGCAAGTTTATTATCCTTGTTTAATCTTGCGAACATGGACACAATCATTTCCAAATAATTTGTTTTGCTTGTCTGTTAGACAGGGGAGAGGCTGCAGGAGCTGAGGGGCCATTCCCAGCAAATAACAGCCATAACAACCTTCACCTGTAACAATGGCCTCACATCGCACACCTCCCTCATCACGGCCTCCTCAGACAGAAGTCTCAGTGTATCCTTATACCAAAAGACCGAGTAAACACCATTATATTTAAGAACACTTTTTTATTCGATTCTCCTTAATCTTGAATTTTTCAGTTATGGGACCCCGATACAGGCAACAGGGTTCAGACCATTTCAGATCTTCAGTCATCTGTAAAGGTAATGTGATAAAGCTTATTACATAAATGTGAGTATTGTTTTGCTTATTGGTCTCGTGTCTGGATAATTGCTGCTGTCTCGGTGTATTAACCTGCCCCTAATCCTTCAAACAGGACACACGTCTAAAGTGATTAATGTGAAGACCCCAGCAGCAGCACTTGATTAAACACTAACAGAGGGGAATCAAACACATGTCTTATAATGCCTTATTAAGAACACAAAAACAACTTCTCCTCTTAACTATCATCCCTAATGCACACATACAAAAAAGTCACTGAAATTGAACTATAAAGAAATCTCCGTGGCGCATCTATTAAGTGACAGGTGTGGCAGAGAACAGCAAGTGGACCAAACATTTTTGAAACTTGCAGTGATATGTTTATTTGGAATGATTTGGTAATGTCCCTTCATCAAGATTTTGTCTAGAGTTCCACAAAGGTGTATTATCTACTGCAGAACTGTTAGGTCTCTTAATCTAACATGTCATAAAACAGAATGTGTTGATATACATCATGTAATTCAGATAATGTATCCAGCAGATTAATTATTAGTCGCGGAGATGTTTATTAAGAAATGTGTCAGTCTAAGACATGTCGTTCTCAAGCCGAGCCAACTCTTCTAGAAATTTGTCATATTATCTCAGAAGCAGTAAAATATAATTGTCAACAGAAGTAGTTATTCATGTGCTAAATGACACACAAACCAAAGTTTCTGATTATTGAAATTTAAGGCTTCAAGATGCTTCTGCTTTCCTCGTTCACCATCACAACCCATTCTGAAAAGCCTTATTCAAAGATATAATCTTTCTATCTGTAAACTGTAATCAATGTATTATAATGTGAAATTATAAGGCAGGAATTGTTCAGCTGGAGAAATGGTAACTACATCCTGGTGCTTCACATTAGATTTTCTTGTATATGTCAGTCATGGCATCTACGACTCCACCTCTTCAGACTTAATTGTTGGTTAATTGTTGCAACTAATTATATTTGATTTTTTCTTCACTGGAATGTTTTAGGGGTGTGTGCCTGTGTGTATGTGTGCGTGTGTGTGCGCGTGTGCCCAATTTGAAAATAGCACATCTTTATTTCACCCATCTGTGTGTGTGTCTTCCCTCAGTGCTTGCTGGTGCTGGAGCGGCTGTGTGTGTGGTTCTCCGGTGGGGAGGAGCTGTGTGTATGGAACAAAGACTTTCAGCTGCAGTGTCACAAACAGAACCACAGCGACACTGGTGAGGAGAAAACATATGGGAAAAAATAACTGTCACAGAAATATCCTTTCATTAGTCGTCTGTTGCACCAACTGAGTTAACCCCTGACACCTCTGTTTGCACACATGCTGATTACTGTTGTTGTCGCATTTTACCATTTTGCAGGAATAACTGCTTTGATAGAACTGCCCAAGAACTGCATAGCTGCTGCCATGGATAAAGAAATAAGTGAGAGAGAGATTTTAATTATATCCCCTAACAGGATTGTTTATTACCAACAGCCTGTCATGAATTTATAAGGGAAAAGCACATTGATTAAAAGAATGTGTATTTCGTCCTCTTTTCCCAGTGATCTACAGGTTGACCTTTTCTACGGATTCCTCTGTGTCAGTGGCTGAAATGCGCTGTCTGTCCGACCACCAAGACCAGATTCGGGCTCTTATCAATGTCAATGGTCAGTGTCCTCAAGGAAACATTAATGAACATTTGGAGCATACTTGGAGAGCACATACCTCAACCAAGGCCAACACATTATCTGGCCCTGGATCAGCCCATTTATCCAGATCTGTACCAAAGTTGAATCTGGTCATGCCCCAAACCCTCCACAAAATTCAATTGAAATCAGTTCTGTAGTTTTTCTGTTATCCTACCAATAATCAAACCAACAAAAAATCGTCCATATAAGCATAACCACCTTGGCGCAGACTTTATCTGACTTTATACGTACAACTTAACCATGACTGTGTTGCTTTGTTTTCTTCCATGTCTTCCTCAGATGGGCTCTTTGTGAGCGGGTCCCATGCGGGCGAGTTGATCTTATGGGATGCCATCGATTGGAACATTCTGGCCTACGAGCACATCCTGTGGGAGGAGTCGCAAACCTGCGCTCAGGCTGAGATACGACTGGGGGCTCCCAAACCCAGCGAGATGTCCATTCAGCATCTCACCACCAATGGAAAGGTGAAGGGGACGGGAGGAGGGATGTGGTTTGTTGTCATCAGAAAATGACATGTTGCTTTGTTGATGTGATCAATAAAGTAAATAAATAATGTTTGTTTGTTGCAGCTCATCCTCGCAGCGGTGGGCAGTGGTCTGTATGTCTATAGCATTCGGACCAAATCAGTGGTGGCCTATAGGAAGGTTGCCCATGACTCCAATGTCTTACACACCATGCTGCTGTCGGACAGGTAACACATCGCACATTCTTCTCATCATTTCCTGTCTCTACCCTCTCCAAAGTATGTTTGTGATTTGTGACATTTTTTATACCATAAAACTCGTACTTGTGACCGCTTTCCGTGACCAGTTCAGCCAGATTTTCTTCCTTTTTATCAGAATATGTTAAGAGTTAGAAAGACGTGACATAATTGATTAATTAACAAGAAAAAAAAAGCCAAGATTAGATGACAGCGCCTCAGACTTATTTAGAATGAAAAGTGAAACTAACAGTTTTCATGCACATCAGGCTGCCACTACCCTGGTTCTTTCAAAGATGCTCTTGTAGATCTTAAGTAAGCTTCAAGTCAAAGCTTCATGCAAAAGTCAAAGGTCAGTTTAATAGTTTGAAAGTAAGGAAAGTAAGGAAATAAGTAAATTTGCTTAATTCTTTTTATTTGAGTTTATGCCATCTCTGCCTTTCCTGCACCTGTCAGAATCTGTGGTGCTTAAAAATGTATATCAACGGATGCAGCCTACCAAAGATCAATTTGTTTCCTGTGATCAATGTATTTTTAATGAAACAAAGAAAATAAATAACATAAGAATATATTGATTGATTGGTATATATCAGTGTCTTTCATCAAATGATCAATGATACAAAAGACCAGACAGCAACAAATGACAAAATGATCACACTGAAATCATAATATTGGGTTCAGAGGTCAACAAGATAACATTTCATGAGATTTTACGTCAGAAACAGTGTCCTCTGGTTCAAGCACCGCTTATTTTCTAGAAATGTTTCCAAAACATTTACACAAAGTGTTTTTGTAAATAGCACATCTGGACTCTAAATGTTTTTTTCTTATACAGTGGTTTCTTTAGTTCACTTCACATGGGGCAATGAAAGTAATAATGACATTCATCTTCATCTACATCACACGCTGCTCGTCATGATGGCCCTTCCTTTGTGTCTGCCTCTTTATCAGATGCCAGTCTGGTACACAGGAACCTCTATCATATCTGTAAAATAAATGTAATCAGGTGATCAGTCTGGTGTTTAATCAGTCAGCTGTTGTGTTGAATTTGTCTTTGACTTCATTTTAATTTCACCGCAAACAAACATAAAGATGACTGCAGAAGTGGCAGCCTGGGTACAACACAGTGCATGTCTGTGTCCTAGCAGGAAGATAACTAGAAAGAGAACAGGTTGTGATTGACATGCAAGCTCTGACACTGTCTGTTTTAGCGCGTTGATGTCCTGCTCTGAAGACGGTAGTGTGAGGATGTGGGAGATCCAGGAGTTACCTCTGCCTGGGGAACCTGCGTCTCCAGGTGAGAGACACACACACACACACACACACACACACACATACACACATACACACACATAATAAATGCAGAAGGAGATTCTCTGCTCAGATGCATTCAGACACACAGAAATCTCCAGAGAACTCAGGTGAGGGGTGGAGCAGCAGGCAGTGACAGGAGGTAATGTATTTATTCCACTGCAGAGATCACATTTTTGTTAACAGCACATTGACACCGGTGTCGGCCCTTATCACCAAACACTCTTTAGACATCTCCCTCAGTGTCTTCTTCTTCTCTGGCTCCTCTTCAGCATCCTGAGATATTTTAATTATTTTTGTTTTTCCTTTATTTTTGTATCTTTCGCATGTTTGAAATGTCAGCACTGAGTGTTCTCACATCGGCTCATTCGGACGTCAGGAGTTTTTACTAGAGGACTTACTGTGACATTTGCATTCTCACATACAGGTCCTTCAGAGAATGTCAGGATGTTACCCAGAGTTCAATGCATGTCTAAAAGCAGCAATAAACACAAAAAATCACAATACAAGAAAAACACAAACAAGTTCAGGTCTGACCTCACACTGCTGAAGCTAACATAAAGACATATCAAGTAGAAATCCATCGTCCTATTTTCTTTCTTTGGATTTGTATTGTTAAGAACCCTGGATTATGATCCCAGTGATTGATCACATACCTCAGTATGAATCAGAAAGTTCAAAGACTGAGGGAAAAAAAGCCTCCACTCAACTCAATATGTGTGTTTACAGTGGAGAGTTTTGATGTGTGGAGGGACACTAATGCAGTCCAGATGTGCTGTTGTGTTTTTCAAAGGAAAAGTGTTCTCCCCTGGCACTCAGAGGGGCTGTGTGTTGTGCTTGAGTGTTTGTCCTTGTGTGCATTTTGTCTTTGATGGTCTGGCTGCTTCTAGTCAGTGCAGAGCTGTGCTGTTCTGAATAGATCTTGGCAGGAGAGAACATCCCTCGCTAATCATCACCACAGGCCTGTTGTTTGCTTTATGTGTCTGTAGAAAACCAGAACCCAACTACATGCATCTCCTGTGGTCTTTAAAGGAAAAAGTTGAGATATTTCAACCTGGCGTGTTTCACATGATTGTAGCCATTTCGACAATGAAGACTTTTACAAAACAACACTGTAATGTGAAAGGAGTGAATACAACAGACAGCTTTTTCACCAACATCTGCAATTTTGCTCAGCTCTATGCAGCTGTTAAGCATCTTTTAGCTCTTTGTTTTTGGTTTGCAGCCTCAGCACTAAGGTGTTTTCAGTGAAAAAAATCCAAAATCCACTGAACTACTTCATGTGCCCAGTACCAAATTGCAGATCACCATAGTTAGAGAGCATTTAGCAGCTATGGAGCCAGATATTTCCCCTTGGAGTAGGTAGAGACCAAAAACAGAACTGAAGGAGGGGGTTACTGAACACACTATAATGAGGGGCGGCTGTGGCTGAGGGGTAGAGTGGTCGTCCTCCAACCTCAAGGTCGGCGGTTCGAATCCCCAGTCTGACCCATCTGCATGCCGAAGTGTCTTTGGGCAAGATGCTGAACCCTGAATGGCCCCCCCATAGAATAACAAAGTGCTGGGAATATATGCACTGTATGAATGTGTGTGTGAATGGGTGAATGTAGAACTGTACTGTAAAGCGCTTTGAGTGGTCATCAAGACTAGAAAAGCGCTATATAAATACAAATCCATTTACCTTTTACATTTAATAAACTACATATACTACACTAAATAATAATGCTTATCTTTCTCTTTAATAGCTGGATGTGTAAATATATACAAATGTTTTCTAATGAGCTCATCATATCAATATGAAACTGGATGATGTGTCAGTGTTGATCTCAACTTATTTCCATTACCCCTATAGCATTTACTGGTTTAAGGAAAATTATGTCATTTTCAAACCTGCTGTATTTCTCATAATGTTGCTATTGGGACTCTATGAAAATTGGTAACTTTCAAAACATCTGTTGTAGAAGTTAAGAGAAATTACTTATGTATATAGTGTATATTGGGGCCATCTGCTTGAGCCTCCTACAGATGTACATATAAACCTTATCGATTCAAATGCAGTCTGACTGAAATGAGGTGTTGAAAGTAGCTGGAGTAGCCATGATGGCTAAAAGCACAGGGATCTACATCCAAGTCAACTTGTCTTTCATATCACATGGACCCGTTTGATCCATTTTCAATATGAAAATATTAATAAGCTTGAATTCAGAGGCTCAATAGATCAATGAAGTTGATTTTCTCTTCAGTAATAGTTCCATTCAATATTCTACAAGTTGTTCTTTTCAACTCAGGGTTCTTTGGGATGTGGACATTTGGCCGTTCACACAAGCCGACCGGTCCTCCGACAAAGAAGATCATAGATGTCCCCAGCATGAGGACTCTGGAGCTGACCGGGGACCTGATCGGACACTCGGGGGCAGTGCAGGTACGACGACGTGCAAACATACAGCAAGTCTGGCTTCAAGATGGTGTGACAATGCATTCCAAAAAAAAATATATATATATATCCTGTTTCATTCTGTTCAGATGTTTGTGAGCTTCAGGGAGAACGGTTTGGTCACATGCTCGACGGACCACCTGCTGATTCTGTGGAAGAACGGAGAGAGGCAGACGCACCTCCGCAGCCTGGCACTTTTCCAAAAACTGGAGGAGAATGGAGGACTCTGACCTTTAACCTTTGATTCTCTGCCTTGACAAGGAGAGATGGGACGGCGTTGGTTGATGTCTGTGAAAAAGTAATTTAAGTTCCGTGTAAATATTGTTGTGTGCGTTTACTTGTAACTGTTGCCTGCCTTCTGACTGAAAACCAGTATTTTACTTGGATTTGAAAAACTCATTAAATACCTCATCTCAGAAACAAATTGTAATATCTTTACTTTCAGCCTTGTGCGATTTAAGTGCTGTGATGCTGGGGCGTCCCTCTTTGGGGTCAAATGCTGGTTCGTTGCGTGGCCATATTGTTAGGTACACATGTACAATCTGTACAAACTAAAATTCCCCCCTTTATACAAGTCAGTTTTTGTTAACAATGTTATACGTTTATTGCTGAGGTCAAAGTTTAAAGTTTTGTTACTTCATTGCGTTATATTTTTATACACAAGTGAAAATGAGGCAGTACTACTCATCATTATCTCTGACATTTGTTAAAACATAGTTGAATTCAAGCCTTTGTGACAGTGTCAAAAATTGATATTTTAGTCATCATAAAAGTTGACTCGATGACACAGCAGCTGTACTGGGTCGCATTAGACCGTACTTAATAAAGTGTTTCACATTTCTCTTTGTAGAGATCTGTCGACCAAAAGCCCCGTTATGATCTGAGACCACCTGTTTTCCTGCGAGGGGTGGAACGACCTATCTGCTTTTGATCAACACAGAGTCCGAGCTGTTACCATGCTCTAAATCAGCTGGAGTTATGTATTTGATGACTTACTCGTCTCATATGGATCCGCTAAATATGATGCCGGGGACAGTTAGTTTGGCTTGGCACAAAGACTGGAACAGTGGGAAATGGCTAGCCTGGCTCTGTCCAGCCTCAAAAATCATTTTACGATATGTACAGCACAAACTCACCACTAAACCATTACGGATTTAACAAAAAACATATAATTTAAAGTGCGCATTATTGTGTTGGCAGTGTGTTGATTTGTTTCTACCTCTGGACAGAGCCTGGGCAGTTGTTTATCCCTTTTTTGGCCTCTATATTAAGCAACACTGACCAAGAATTGGATCAGTTTCCTCATCTAACTCTTGGCATAAATGTATTTCCCCAAATGTCAAAAAGATGTCCTCTAAACACACGGCTGCCTTTCATGTAACAGGCACATCTTTAAAGAATGCTTTAATTGTCTCTCACAATACATTTGTGTTTGACATGGAACATCAAAATAAGACATCATAATCCAGAGAGAGCAAAATACATTAAATCTTTCAAACAGACATGGTCGATATTAAAGTGACTGACGGAAAGCTTGTGTCACTACTATGCATGAGGCAGTAAAATCTTTCAAAACACACAGTACAGTTCTCATCGCCAGTGATGATGATGATAATGATGCTTTTTCTTCTTTGAAAAATAATTTGTATATAACATTATCATCATCTAATTGTTCTGTTTATATGAATGATATAAAACCACACAGGATCGGCACGTTGTCGCAGCCACGGCCATCAGTGTGGAACATGAAGGACCGATATAGAAATCTCTGGAAGTGATGAAGGCTTATCATTACATAACAAGCAGTTGTACAATCGGGTTTCGGCCCTCTGGACACTCTGAGCGAGGCTTTAAGCGACTGGCTGTAATCAGATCTCATTCATATCATTATACAATCCAGTCACTGCTCTACACAGCGAAAGGCAAGTTTGTCTGAAATACTTTTTAAATTGTCTTTGTAGAATAGAAATCTTGCAAAAATATCTTCTCGTGGTCAGTGAGAGCAGTCATGAAACACACAAACATTCAGAGCTGGAGCCACATTTAAAGTCACTCTAAATAATAATTAAAAAAAAAGTCTTGTTTTACAGATTTGAGGATGTCAACCCTGCAACATAGAACAGCCTAAACACAAGTTACGCACGCAAATCTCATAGAATGCAAAGCAAAAAGTGATATAATGGCTTCAGTATGTACAAGAACAGCAGTTCCATCAGGTGCTTTACAGTGTATTGCAACATGAGCAGACCTAAACACTGAAACAAAGATTAAGGCGTTGATTAAGACCTCGATCAACAATAAAACACTACATCATGGTGAGCACATTGAACACGGATGTGACCAGTTCTGTTTCATCCAAACAAAATGAGCTGAAGTCAAAGCTGACAAGACAACGGTGAAATTCACATTGGAGCCAACTGCACCTGATTCGGTTTGTGTCGTACATGTGTAATAAGCCTCGGCTGTACAAAAGAAATGAAAGAAGGTCAGGACCATCGGGACGGAACTGTGAACACTGACTCACCAGGTCGACTCAAAGCTGCAGCACGACGCACCCAAAGTCTGTAGTTTTTAAATATCTAAAACTCCTATGGCTTTTTCTTTTAAGAACAGGAACTATTTCAACCAAAAAACGGGACTTGTTTCTGTTTGACCAAAGAATAAGGCACCTATAAAGAGCTCTCTGTGCCTTTGGTTAACACTGTAGTGTGCGTCTTCCTGGATTGACACTCATGATGTAAACACACACAAAGCCGCATGTCCTAGTTCACTCATGACCTTCATTCAAGTCCATCCTTGGGACCACAACTGGTAAGGGAGAGAAATGAAATGTCGTCACTGTACTAAAACAGCAGCAGTGGTAATCTGCAAATCCTATTTTATTAATTAAGAAATTGGTTAAAAATGGTTCCCATCTGGTGGTAAAAATGCTTTTCTCACCTTCATGTGGTCAAATTTTAAAACATAAGTGCTATGAAAAATACAGGTATTTATTGTCAATGCACAACTTCTGCAACTCCCCCAGTTGGCCACCAGAGGGCAGACACATCATAGAAATCTCCATAGATCTGATGGCCTTTGTCAGACGAATCCAGATAATTTGGAAATCATGTGCAACAACAATTCCCCCACCCCCACCCCCAAGATAAAAGAGCCAATAACCGCAAGGTGAGAGATTTAAAATACAAAAAAAATGTGTTGAACAGAAACCAGAGCTGATAACAGTTCCTCCATTAATCTGCCTCATCAATACAAGTGTGTAAAAAACACTAAAGATTTGTGCACCACACAACAGTCACATATTGTCACAATTGAACTGATTTTTGGGTACAGGCGTCTACAGTTAGTGTCGCAGAGCTATGCATTGTAACAACCAATAACTCAAACTTAACAGCTCGGATACAGTGCAATTCAATTCCCACAATTTGTTCTGATACGCATACGTCTCACTTTATTCGACGCAGATCTCCACCAGCCGCCTCCACATTGACACAGGACCACGATGTAGAGCATGTGACCAGCAGATATTTGGATGAGATATTTCAGGCCCTTTTATGTGACTGCAGGATCTTTAAATCCAGACATGACAACACAAAACAGTCCGTCTTTCACCTCTGATGACGGGGCTGGACGTTGAGGAAGCCTGTGTGCTGGGTGATACGCTCCTCCCGACTGGAACCTGGAACATAGGGCTAACTGTCTCTGGAAGTTGTAGGACACAGGGAACGTCTGACAGTCAGCAATTTGGCCCCAGACACAAGTCAAAGTGTGACTCATAATGCCGACCATGCCACAGCTTCTTAAGAGTCGATCAATCCGGCTGAGCACCTTCACAGTTTCAACAATTTGAAAGATGAACTTTTTGAGTACACGCAGATTCACCAGCAGTAAAGAGGAAATCTCTTTAGGGCCTTATTTTCAGTCAATACCTGTAGCGTTGGTGCTTTGGTCGCCATCTTAATCACCTTGATTTGTTTACAGCAATAGACAGATGCAGAACGGAAAGATTTGGTTAAAGAAACTTTAAAAAGGAAATAAAAATGGTGAAAAGCGCATTAAGCGAAAAGAAAAAGTCCTGATGAGGTAAAGTGCAGGTTTCTGGTGTGTTACACTGTATGGTGCAGATTGTCAGGTGAGCTGTGAGGTCCACACAGTTTCATCGAGGTGCTATTGGGAGCAGGACACAGGGGGGGGCTCAAATGACAACCTGTTCTCCACTGGCAGCACGTCACCTCCAACTCCAGCCACGCAAGAAAAGAGGCTGTGATTTGAGATGGAAACGGTGTCTGAAGATGAGACGAGCTGTTCCACCCTGCTCCGGGTGATGGGGGCGAGAAGGCGATGAGGGGTTGGTCAAGAAGGAGGGGGAGGGCGCAGGCTCTTGCACTTCATCTCGTCCAAGCCCTTCCAGTACTTGTAGTTTTCTGACAGGTGCTCCATGAGGCCAGGCAGGCTGGCAAAGGCTGCAAGGGACAAGCAGAGAAAAGGTGAGGTGGGCTGAAGAGACAAAACAACACACACAAACAATGATGTTTGGTTGATTTAAGGCAGAGGTGTTCAACAGGGGGTCCGTGGAGGTACTGCAGGGGGGGTCGCGACATTTTTCCTTGAGACAATTTTGTATTTATTTTTATTATTTTTTATTGATTTTCCAACCAAATTTAAATGTCTTTAAATACACATTAACATGCATCCGATTTATTTTGAGGCTGATATGACCCTCTGCCTGACAACTTCCATCCATCCAAGGTTAAATAAGTTGTGTGCTACCCATCAGGGTCCAACATCTCACTAATGTGAGAGTATGTGTTCCATCCACAGATGGCTTCAGGATTCACTGTATCTTCTAAATGTATGTTCAAAATAAAAACATGAATCTGTGAATTACTGTAATAGCTCAGTGTTGTAAGCAAGATGTATGTTTATAAAAGGCAGTGGCATGGCCACCCTGTACCTTGCACATATTTAAATTAAAAACATGAATACATGAAACTGTGTAATATTTGAATAGTTTAGTATTGAATGCACAATAACAGAGTAGCTATATTTATACATGACACTAGGCCCAATTCAATATAAAACACAATATATATAGTATGGGGTCCCTGCTCCATCTCTCCACCAGTTTGGGGGTCCTTGGCCTGAAAAACGTTGAAGACCCCTGATTTAAGGTGTTCACGGTCACGTTTTTTTTTACATTGAAACAGTCTTTGGTGGAAGTTAATAATCCCCCCCCCCTTCTCCAGTTTGCCTGTGAAATGCAGATACATGAAGTTGTTAAAGTTGAAGGGGAAGTCAACTGATTTAAAGTCTGCTCATAGGTCTTCAGTTGTATTATTATATATGTGAAGAAGTTGGTCAAAGCTGCAGCGTCTTCAGAAGCAGCCGTGTGACCATTTGTCTGAAGTGATGAAGACAGCAAGTTTTAAAAGTACAACAATCACAGGGTATAAAGAATTAGAAAAAAAGTGATTTTACTAAACCTGTACGGCCCATTCACCTTCTGTTTGAGGCTAGCAGCTGAAAGTTATTAACTGCTACTAGTGGTCAATTTGCATTATGGGCAATGTCGGCACCAGGTTTTGATAAGCTAGAAGAATACATAGAATAGCAATGAAGACCATCTCCTTCATGGGCCGGGTAGACAATGAAGGCCACGTAGGATTTCCGTGATTGGCTTCACCAGCTTAAAAAATGCAGCATCTGAAAGATTCAGCCCCTGCTCACAGCTAACATCTCAGGTTCTGCTTCAGTGCCTCAGATCTTTTGATCATGAATCCATTTATGTTTTAATAATGCAACGTTAAAACTTTGTCGTGGGGCTTTGATATGATCAATAACACATGGAATTCCCTACTTGTAATACTTACTGCTTATATTGATAAATTATCAATTGATGCGTAATTTTGTATCAGAAAGACAATAACTTGGAGAAATAATGATTTGATTGGACGAACTGTGCAAAGAGTTCTGCTGGTCTCGTCTTCCATCCCCTCCACACAAAGAACATTATGAAGCGAGCTCTTCAGGGCCAGGGAGGACAGGGGGAATAATTACAACAACCACTAGTTCCGTCATTTCACAAATGAACATGTGGATATAATTTTTAAGGCTGATAATATGACCCTATCTTCAAATGTTAAATATGAGTCCTCCAGGAAACCGGGAATAAACCCAAGCACCTACAGTGGAAAGCCTGCGATGACTGCACTCACCTGCCATCAGCCTCTTCCTGTTATCATTCCACACAAGCTATTAAGCATGGAAATCTGTGTTTGTGTCAGTGTGTGTGGTTAGTTCATGTACACTGGCTTATGTTGTGTACACTTTGGGATGTATCTCCCTCATAAGAGGGCTGCTCGGGTGAAAGGTCTCTCTGCCTCTCTCTCTCTCATACACACAGATTTGGGTTTGCCGAGTGTGTGTGTTCTCAAGAGTGTGTGTGCGTGACCCACTCAGGCTGTGTTGTTAACATCCTGATCTGCTTGTTGATGGCCCACTCTGCGTTTCAGGAACCAGCAGTGACTCCGCTGTGGCCTGACAGTGACCCTGGTGGATTGAAAATCGGCTGCATGTGTGTTTTTTGTGTTTATGTGCGAGTGAAGCTCTGCTCGACTGCTACCCAGAGATCTTAAACCCCCATCCCCTCGACTATTTTCCCAACTTCCCTTCCCCTGACGCCCTCGCAGCCTCTCGCCGTCCCACTGGCATTTGGAATCTTTCCGTGACATCAGAGCAGTGTTGACAGTAAACAAGCCCCCTCTTGGGAAGACTATATTAAAAGGGAAATTCAGTGGGAATGAGCAGCTGCAAGTGTTTCCCTTGACTTGTCCTCTTCCTCCTCCTCCTCACCTCCTCAACCTCCTCAACCCATTCCTGTAATTTCCTATCTTTCTATCAGTCTTGAAAAACATGAATGAAGAATTAACTAAAGGCAGTAATGGAGGGCCAAAGTGGAAATCTCAATCTCATAGAAAGTTGATCAGTAACTAAATTTGGCATTTGATTGTTCAGTTGGTCTACCATCACTGTCCAGACTGTATCTATAAACAACTACTGGATTGCTCTGAAGTTTTGTTAAGACATTCATGGTACTCAGAGGATACGTTTTTTGTGAGTTTGGTGTGTCCTATGAGGTTTAGTCAATCTGAACTTCGTACTGGATACAAGTCTGTTTACTAAAGTTGACAACGAGACTGCTTGGACTGAAGGAGGTTTGTCATGGAGCAAAAATTATTCCTTTAATTCGAAGGAATGAAAATGTGCAGTCCACGATGTTTACTAGAAGTGGAATTTATAAACCACCTGTCTGACTCACAAACTAAGAATGCCACCCTGACCTTTTACTAGCATAATCAGACTTGGTAGAAATGTCCAGTATGTGGCTTTATTCTGAGGTACGCAGCGGGACAGGACACAACACCACATCTAAAAACCCTCCACATACAGAGCACTGCACAGAATAGGTTGATCTTACCATCCCAGGCGTCGAACATATCAGTGATGAAGTAGTCCATAAAGGAGATCTGAGATTTGGGCACGCTGCAGGTGTTCCTGTCAAACACTGGCATCACCACTGGCAGCCCTTGTCTCTTCTCCTCATCTGTCTGCAGGGAACACAAAGAGAGATCCCAAGGGAACATGAATGCAAACTCAAGATGCAGTTTGCCACATGGAGGAGTCAGAGACGTTAAATGAGATGAAATTACTCCCCTGCGTAGATTTGAACTGCGTTGTTCTATCAAACTAAGCTGTGTCCACCCACCTGTGCAAAGTACTCCTCAGAGATCCGTCCTGCCCATTCGATGCAGAGCTCGAGCGGCCTGCAGGGGTTGGCCACATCTGCACATTTGATCAACATCCTCTTTATCAGCAGACGGTTCTCCGGAGAGTTCCTGATGTTCGCCTGACCCTCACAGTCACTGTTCATGCTCTGTTGGAAAACATAAAAGAGGTGGGTCAGCATAAAATGCGAGAATGTGAATAGTTTCACATGATAAACTGAGAATAAATGACAAATCCCAGATATATCGGTCTTTTTAGGAGACACTGAATCTTACAATGGGACAAACAAAGCCCCCCCCACCAAACTTACACTTGTGCTGGTCTCTTCTATTGCAGCCATTGGCTTGTTGATGCTGTTGACGAACTTGCTGACATGCTCAAAGTGCCTCGTCATCTCCGTGGCCAGCACCATGTCAATGATGGCCTGCCGCAGTGTCCGGAACTGATTCCTGCCCCCGGTGAAGAGCAAGAAGAGGATAAAGAAGCATTTGGCTCAGTGTTAATCATCGTACACAGATGGAGGCCTGCAGCTGAGCCTAGGGGAAATATTAACGCTACTAGGTGCCACTACAGACCTGTCGATGTTCTTAAAGATGTTGCTCTTGGTGTCCCGGACAGTGAGCTGGAAGGCGAGGGCTGCGTGGTGGCTCTCGAGCACGGCGGTGTCGTTGTAGAGGATGGCCAGTTCACTGCCGGCGTTACACAGGAAGGAGTTGGTCCTGCCCGGGTGGTCCACGTCGTGCACTGTGGCTGCTATCAACGCCGCCACCTCATCCAGCTGGTCCAGACTGCTCTGAATGAGACAGCAGAGACAGAGGGGGGTGTCAGCTTGTTGGTTACTTTAGAGCAGGGGTTTTCAACGGGTTGTGTCCCAGGGACCACCATTCTCGCTAGGAAGTAATCCGCGGCCCACTGATATGCTAACGCACACGAGTGCCTACCTGTGTGTGTGTGTGTGTGTTTGTGTGTGTGTGTGTGTGTGTATAGAAGGAAGTTTTAAAATTTGGTTTTCCATGTTGGTTTTATTTAAAAACCTCAACAAATCTAGAAAAATGGGTATAAAAAACAACAAAAACTGTAGATTTTCAGTGCTTAAGAGTTGAAAACAAAATTAAAATGCAGTTTGTAGTTGTACTGCATCTCAGAACCATAAGTACATCGATATATAAAGTTCATAACTTAAATGTACAGACATTTTCACCAAAAGAGTTTTTCTACCTAGCTCAACCGCTCTATTACATCTACCTTTAACACGCGTGCACAGGGGAAAACTACTGGCAATTTCTAGCCCCAAGCCGGCTTCAAGGTTCCCCTCATCACCTTTATATTATTTTAGACATATTCGTAATCTGGAAATGTGTTTTCACGGACCCCCTGCAATGCCGTCGCGGACCACCAGGGGGCCACGGACCCCTGGTTGAAAACCCCTGTTTTAGAGGACACATTGTATGTTCTAGTGGATTATTGTAAACACATAACGTTGACTAATGTTTGGGCCTGCTGGGCATGTTTTGTACGGATATATGAAATGTGCATCATCATTTCCAATGTGCGTGTTCTCCTTCTAACCTTGACGCTCTCCTTGCGCAGGAAGTAGGCCGTAGCGTGCAGCACGTCCGCGGCGTGCGTGGAGTTGTGGTAGGAGTTGGAGGAGTGGTAGCTGCCCTCAATGAGCTGTAGCCAGGAGCGAAGCGTGGCTTCGGAGCAGTTCAGGAACTCGCACACTCCGAAGCTCGTGAATATCTTCAGCCCGAGGAAGGTCAGCGGCCTGCAGGGGTCACACAGTGGACGGGGTCAATGAACAGCACGTGTTTAAGCAGCAAATCAGTGTTTTCCCAAACTTTACCCTATACCGCTGTATTCTTCTCTTTGTGATACATTAAATGTCCTGTTGTCTTCATTGGACACTCATCTACTTCAAAGTTTCTTTTTTACACAGGTTTAAAACTTTATCCCCTGAATCAACATTATATATGAATAAACAGTATGTATTCCCTTTTTAAAAAACATGAGTAAAACTGTATTTCAATCTTAAAGACCGGACACATAGGAAACAGCTGAAATAGCAAAGCATACAAAGGATTTACAGTGGGTTATGTGAGATGTGACTTTCTGTACCTGCAACCGATTGCTTCCAGTCTCTATGCTATGTTAAGCTAACCAGATGAGCATGAAGCTTCCTATTTACTGTGCAAACATGAGGGATATTAAACTTCTCAAAGTAAATAAGTGAAATTGCCCAAATATGTCAAATTATTATTATTTATTTTTATTTTTAAAAGAATATTTGGTATGTACCAAATTTTTTAAGGCAAAGAGATGAAATTACAATTTAGAGGATGATTTTCATTTAATCTGCTGAATTTGAAATCTTTTATACCTTTTGTGTGTAGCTGCCTCCAGCTCCAGGATGTTGAACTCCCAGCACTCCTCGTCATTCAGCATCTCGGCGATGGGGGGAGGCACGTCATTCAGAGTGACTGGTAAGGCCAGCTGGCTCTGGCTCATATCTATCAGATAGACACGCGCGTACGCACACACACACACACACACACACAAACACACACACACACACACAAACATTATTCAAGGTGATTTGACCATAAAAGGGGGCAAACCAAGAGGCAGCTTTGTCTGAGATTTGATGGATAAATACTACAGTGAGTGTACAAATCTTGGCTCTCTCTCTAATATCTGTACACTTGTGCAAACATACTGCTTAAGTGTTTCTGTAAATCTGATCCTTTCAGACCATGGCAGAAAGATGGTGTGTGATTAGATTGTTAAAAAAAGACACAAGAGCCGTCAGAGCTGCGGCTCTGAGAAAAGAAAACCGTCCTTAACTTGATGAAAAAGAAGACAGTTTCTTGGAAAACAGACTCTTTAGTTAGATCCTCTCTCCGTTAAGTGCTCTTGTGACTTTAATCATCATAATGGGTTTACATAATGTACTCAGATGGAATAATTCCTCAGAACATTGTGCAGCTCTCAGCAGGACAATAAGCACCTAAAACTTGATATTTATTCATGAGATTCACTCCAGGCAGCAGACCTCAAGTTCCATGATCCCCTTGAGGATGAGGGCCACAGGCTAAGGGTCAGCTCTTCTACCTGTTCTTAGCTCTAACGTGAACTGAGCATGTGAAGAAATGTGATTTAATAGTGCTGCTTAAGTTTAGCCTGTTCAAACAGTGTAATAAATAGTTTTTACATTATTCTCCTCAGTAGTATGAGGGATCGAATGACATCATCCTCATTTTCCTGTTGGTTTCATTGCACCTGTTTGCATCTGGACCACATGCCCCTTTTATTAGTACATAGTGCTTATATGGTTTGTTAGGTTACATCAGTCAGGGCCCAGTAAATCTCTGAGGAGCAGACTATAGCTAGAAACAGCCAAAATATAAGTGAAAACGCCTGTTGTGGTGTGCAAGGCCAAGGCTACATCCACATTATGATTTTCCTTTGACAAGGCACCCACCCTGCTACGGCTTCCACAATAATCCCGAGCTTTAGCTAAAATGGAGTTTGGAAACGCTGCTGGCCCCTTTTAAAAACTGATAGGGAGCCAAAACACTTCATCAAGATCATTTTTGTTTGAAAACGGTGTTTGTGGCAGTAAGGATTCATCCTACAATATAATTCATTTAATTATTTTGTTTTATATTTTGATACATGGTCAGTGGCATATTGTTAAAATTCTTTTGTTCTTGAAAACGTACTTTTGCTGAAGACATATTCATTTCCGGAAAGTCTTCGCAGGCCGTCCTGCAGGTACAAAAACAGATCAATGAATTACACAGATTAGTTCCACTCAAAACATTCCAGGAAAAGAGGAATGGGAGAATAAAGATTGTTCTTGTTTTTTTCCAATGTTAAAATATCCGACAATGACTGAAACCAATCACGTTAGCCCATCTCTAATTTTAAATTCTCACTTCCCCGGTCTGCCTGTGGTTCTCTGCCCCAAAGCTCTACTCACATGTGCAAGTGGTCAAACTGGCATACGTTATGTATTTGTTTTAGATTATTTTCACCCAGTTAAAACAGTGATACAATTTGTGAACAACAAATGGAGCTTTGTGGCACAGAGGAATAATACACATGCTTTGGATAATCAGATACTAAATAATCTGTTTATAATAATATAAATGTAATGAATAAAATATATCATCTTATCTTTGAAATAACCTAAAAACGATATAATTAAAAAATAAATGTTGCTGGATGCTGCTTCACTCGACTGACAGATCTGAAAAAATCTGCGTGCCGAGACTCGCCTAATAATTTAAAAATAAAACACAAAATAAACTAATACTCAGTTGGCCCCCCGAAAATACAAATTTGATTTGATTGAGGCTAGAACTTTCTTTGTTCATAAATAATAAACATTCAATGTCACATGGATGAGGTAAAATCTGGTTCTAACTTATTTAGTGTTTCAAACTAAAACTGAAAGGGCAGACAGGAAGTATCAACACCGCCTCTTACACTCATGAGCCCCCCAACCAGGTCGTTGGTGTGGGGGTCATCCTCTTTGGAGGCGAGCTGAGGGGAGTAGAGCTCGGTGGTCCTCAGGATCTCCAACACGCGATCCAGAGCCTCGGCTACTGTCACCGGACTGCTCTCCTGCGCTGCATTGATGATGTTTATAACCTAGGGAGGGGAGGGGGGAGTAAACATACTGTTGCAAAACATACACTGCATACAAACAAATGCACAAAGAGCCCTCTGCAAGACACGCCGTAACAGAGCGCTCCTTTCTTTGTGCATGTGTCGCGGTGATGTGCATGTGATGCCGAAGACTGGGGCCAAACAGCTAAATAAAGCTGCGTCTGGAACATAGAAGAACATCACAGGACCTGCAGCAGGAGGCGGAACGAGACAGTGTGACCCGCTGTACACTGTATATCATAACAGGACGACCCAGCCTACAGCTTGACTCGATTTTATGCTGCTCACAGCGTCTGCTCTGGAAGCTCTGTACATCATGAGGCAGGGTCACGGAGCATTCGGAGAACACCGATCAAAAAAACTCCCTCACCACCACATGCACAAACAAATCCCCCCCCTATCATGTGTGGAGAGCTGGTGTGGAGCGGCGAATCCAAAAGGCACGATGCTCTTTCGCGGCAATGGGTCCTTTTGTGTAATCAATCCTAAGAAATGTATCTTCTCAGGACTCGACAATGTTCGGAAACTAACCTCTCAACCCAGGAAGAAAGGCCGGGGTTGTGTGGGAGTCATGCTTTGCTTATCTGTTTATTACAGTGTCCTATTAGCAGTTTTTTCTCAAAACGTTCCAAAGAAAGAAAAAGATTTCCACGAAGTCGGGTCACTCTGTGGGAAGTTTAAATATAAGTTGAGGAAAAAGAGGCTGTGACACATCTCACTAAAATCTAATTAGTTGTGTCTGTTACGAGCCTTTTATGAGCCAATGTCCTATTAGCAGTTGTCAGAGGTGAACCCTCCATTATTGTCTCAGTCCAACAACATTAAGGCAGTGAGGACAGCTCTAATGGACACTGAATGGCTTTGCGGTGTCTGGATAATCCACTAAAATGCTTGGGGGAAATCCAACGCATGAAACCTGCTGATCGCTGATGGAGGAATGAGCTCCGAGTGATTTTTAAAGTGCTGAAGGCACGAACCTGCGTTAAAGTGATTCCTTATGAAAGTGTTCATTGGAAGAATAAGACCCCTGCAGATAGGTTACTGCAAAATCGTAACTGAGCAATAACTAGTGCAAATATGTGTAAGTTCAGAAAGTGTTTTGATGAAAATTATGTAAAATCCTAAATGTAATTATCTTTGGAAAAATTTTCTATCAATACTGTTTCAGATATTTTCAATTGATAAATCCAGTGTTATAAAGCTAGTAATAGTTAATCAAAAGCAAATTTAGGCACAAACAGATTGAAAACTCCCTGCAGGTGTTGCAAGTTTTTTCACTACTGAAGTGGACATTTTCTTTTTTGTACCTAAACAATTTAAAAGCATTGCACAAGAGATTAAAAAGTAAAACAAGCCCAAATTTGGCTAATTCCTCATTTCTAAAATTAAGCTATGGTCTTTTTAATTACACGTAAATTATTCGAAAAATAATGATTCATTCAAATGATAAAAAAAGTGATAAGTTGAAAAAGAACAAACCTGAAAACTCTTGAAAACAAATGTTCCATAATATTATTCTGTGTGGGACCATTAGGTGTAAAATGATTTAACCCAGAGAGCAGCATACCTTGGTGATGGGAGCCTCGATGGTCATCGAGTGAATCCTGGCCACGGAGGAATATCTTCGATTCTGTAAACTGGGAGCTGTAATCGAGAAAATAATGATTTTTAAAACATTGATAATCATAGTATGTCTCACACATTATCTACCAATTCAAACTTAAAAAGGCTCTGCAGCTGTTAGCCGTTATCAAAAGGCTTGTGAATAAAAGGGATGTTTATATGGAAAAAGTATAGCCACAGCGGGGCGGCTGTGGCTGAGCGGTAGAGTGGTCGTCCTCCAACCTGAAGGTCGGCGGTTCGATTCCCAGTCTGAACCATCTGCATGCCGAAGTGTCCTTGGGCAAGATGCTGAACCCCGAATGGCCCCCCCTTAGAATAACAAAGTGCAAAGTGATAGATGCACTGTATGAATGGGTGAATGTGAAACTGTAATGTAAAGCGCTTTGAGTGGTCATCAAGACTAGAAAAGCGCTATATAAATGCAAATCCATTTACCATTTAAATATACGTTAGGAGGAGAAGAGTTCTGTTTTGATTAGAGAAGCAGCACTCGGCTGAAAATAGGAGCAGCTGCGTCAGAGTGAGATGAAGGGGGAGGTTCGTGATGTCGTCAGATCCCAGCATCTCCTTTAGGATCTCTTCAGTTCAAGTACCTCCCATTACACAGTCTGACTCATTCTCCAGTTCACCGTCTCCAGTTCCATTCTTCATCTCTTTCTTTGTGTTACGGCCTTTGTAGTCTGACTTCCCACTGCGTACTTATTTCATCCCCCTTGTAATCTTCCCGCTCTCGTTCTCTACCTCTCCCGCTCGTCCTCCCTTATCAAACTGGATTCATTCAGACACATGCTGCACTTTGAAAGGCCTCACCGTCACTGCCCCGGGAGCTGAGCGACCTGGCATCAATTGAATCTTTCCTTCGGTCCCGGTGACGTAGAGAATGGCACTCTGTAGAGAGGTAGAGGGAAGTAATGGATATTACATGTACACTACATGATTAGACTCATGTAGCTGACTCTCAGTTCGCTGCTTCATTTGGAAGAAATCAACTTTTGCTGCTATAACATGTCTAAATATTGCTCTGGTTTATGCCTATTATCATCTTATTTTACCACCTGAGAAATAAATAAAAGGTATATAAATAAAGTAAAATAAATCAAATGTAATTCAGAAAAACATCTTTTATGAAATGATTTATTCATTCAAATGCATTTCCTCGAAGAAAAGTCTCTCATTTTCTTCTTACTCCTTGATTAAAAAAAAAGGAAAAACTTTAAACCAGTTTCCAAAGTGAAAATGTAAAAGCAACAAACTCATATAAATACTGTATATAAAATAACCCTGTATAATAAATATAGATAATTATACATGATAATGTACTTTGCGGCTACCATGTTTGTTTGGATTGGGAAAGATTTGCAAATTGAAAGAAAAAAGGAAAAATCTCTGAAGCGCAGCAGATGTGATTTTGTTACTTCCAGGTGGTTAGAAGAGTCGGACAATTCTGAAAATACCATCATAAAAGTTATCTCAAATGTCTGAGGTTATTTATCTTTAAGGAGAAACAGATGGTCATACCTTAACACTCAGATAGCTTTATTGAGGTTATATGAAAAAAAGTACTTACAATTCATTTAGTTTTTTTTTAAACAAGATTTATATTTACACTCGATTATATATATTAACTAGCAATATAATGAATTGATGCATACCCCTACATAATAAAAAATGTTTATAATAACCCTTTACTACATTTCGTCAGTCTTGGAAATCCCAACATTAGCCCTGAAACTCACATGCAGAGTCACAGAACTGATCTAAACCATGCTACTTTATAATCGTCTTTACAGTCAGTGTTAAACACCTCTACATAAAAATCAAGAGACTCTGGTAACATTAAAAACATGAAGTGGTAAGTTACCTGACTGAGAATGTTCCCCACTGCATCTCTCCTCCTTGTTGAACTTGTGGATCTGTCGGACAGAGAGCAGCAGCAGATTAAAGTCGAAGCCTGGACTGGGACCAGGAGTCGCTGCCACTTCACCTTCATGAGATCTGATTTCCTGCTCCTTGGAAGCAGCTCACTGGCAGGATTATAATTCTGCTGATTAAAGACTCGACGTGGGTCAGCGGTTTGATGCACTTTATGTTTGGAATCTTTCATGGAATCTACACGTGCAGCCCAGTCCATCGATGTGTTCAGTGCAGATATTTTCTATTTACACTGAATACTGTATTTGCATGGAGCATCACTCTGTGCACAACTTGAAAGCAGTGAGAAGTTTGATTTTAAGGATTCTGTAAAACTACGAACCGTTAAGCTGGTGACAAATTACCAGGGATCATACACATTTTATCCGATGGATTTCCATGACTTTTCAATAACTTTAAACAAATTTTCCAAGACCAACATTTTGTGAAATCTCGGTGTATAAGCGAAAAAGTGACAAAATGTAGTATTTAAACTAACAATGAGAATTCCAAGGCATACAGTATACCTTAATTGACACAAACCCAAGTATTCCTGCTTATATTTTGAGCGTATTTCTTTTAAAGCATATGAATTATTTAAAACTCAGCGTAAATGAATGACATGAAAATATGAATATAACAAATTTCATGACTTTTCAATGACCGTAGGAACCCTGAAATATACACAAAGCACTCCAAGCTAAAGACCAGAATATAGAGTAAAGGTATTATTCCATAAAATTGTATAATTTCTGTGTAAACAGCATGCAAAATCTTCAGTACATGACTAGGACATGTAACAAGTCAAACCACGGTAACTTACACACTAGCCTTTAAGTAAAAGCTAATTTGACCCAGTCATGATGAAAAGGGAAGAGAAAAAGGCTTGTCGTAAATATACTATAAATGGACAAGAAAGTTGAAAGAACAGCCTTTGTGTATCTACTGAATGATCTCTTTACATTCGCTGAAGATTAGCCAAAGGCAAGTTGCAGTGTCTGTATCATTGTGGTCTGTACCAGTGTAAATATTCTTTGGGAGTTTTCTTTCTCTCTTTATTCAACAGTGTGGTCTGTTAGTTAGAGAGCAGGACTTATTGATTGCACGTTCCCATTTCGTGCTGCTCTCACTCGAAACCCTGAGCTCACACCAGACTTGTGCTTAGAGTTCCTGCTCTCCAGCTTCAGCTCCTCTCCTTCTCCTTCTCTGTGAAAACGTCTGCTCTCAGATTTTTTCTTCTGCACTCGGATTATTTTGCTAAAAAATTCATTAGGTAGTGCTTGACAGGTAAATGATCCCTGTCTCCAGTCCAGTTGACTGCTGCCATGGAACGGCAAATAAAGGTTTAAATGTTTTTTCCATTAATGGAACACTGTTGCTAGCATCTAAAAGAAAATGATTCACATCTTAAGATTCACAAGAGTGTAATAATAAAGGATGTATAAGCTGACATTTCAAAAGTGTTGTTTCTATGAAGCCCCCAGCACATTTCCCCCATGTTCATAATAATATATTTCCATGCAGGTGACAAGATGTACAGAACATCCTGTTAGTCACACTCAGGATGTGTTGATATGGACAGAGACTCCAATCCGGTTACAGAAGATTTCCCCTCAACCTGCAGTGACTCACTGCACCTTAACGTATTCATGAAAGTGCTTCATGCACAGCTATGAGATGATCAACGCTTACATAAATATGAACTGTATTAATTAATTCTTATGAAAAAGAAAAAGTACATAATTTTGATGTGGGGGAAGTGGTTCCTGAAACGTCCGCGTATCAAACATCATGTTCAGGATCCATGTGACCCTTTTGCTTATTTTCTCTGTTTCCTTTCTAACTATCTAAGTTGCTTGCGCTCAGGTCTCCAGTGCGTCCCATGCGGAGTAAATAGGATTAAGACAGTGTAAACACTTCTAATGACATACAAGGTTGCCAGATTTAGCTGGCTGCATGTCAATGGGTTTCTTGGGCTGTGAAGCACAAACAGACATGTCGAAAAAAAATGTAAAAATACATATTTTGAATGAACTTCACTGAAGCTGGGGAATAGTTGAGATTATGAAGAGCTTTAAACGAGAGGGAAAGGCAAACAAAATTGACCCTAAAGCTGCTGTAAGTCTGGATTGCTTAGACAAATACTAGTAACTAAACAACACAATGAAATGGAAAACCGTTGGTGTATAGCCAAACGTCTGGGTGGGAAAAGATGAGGAATAATGTGAGATTGTTAGTGCTGAGAGGAGAATGTCCCAAGCCTCAGATCAGAAGTATCCTGAGAGGACCTCAGTGGCCCCGGCTAAAGGTGCCTGTTGTGGTACATGCTTCTCAACATGATTTATTTTGAAATTATATTGAATATTTAACTTTTCTTCCTTCTTTGCTTACTTTCCCGTCCATGATGTGGTGCAGGGCAAAAAAAAATCACCCTGATAATACCACTCAGTTTGACAGCGCACAATTCAGGCTGTGGTCAACAACTTCCCTGATTTCGAGAATGGGATCAGTGGCTGCCATGTCTGAGGTTTTCCAATCCCAACAAGCGGGAATGCATGCTATTTGGCTTTGGCAGGCAGATGCCAGTGGCTGACTCACCTTATGTGCACATGATGAAAGAGAGCAATAAGCTAAAGCTATAGTCACCGTGCAGCTTTGCCTGAGGTATAAATAGCCCTGGCGCCTGGCTGCTGGCCCTCCCAGGCCTTAGCCGGGGGATCCTGGTGCTTAGCCGTAGCTTAGCATAGTATGACGTTATTGGCCTGGAAGCCAGCTGAGAGCAGCTACTCACCTGCTTCAGAGTATGTTTGGACACTCCTCAGCAGAGCTAGCAGCCTGCGAGGCTACATGCTTCCATGAAGTATTTAAGTCTGACACTTGAGACAACAGCTCATTAGAAGTATTAATGTTAAACTTGGAGCCAGCAGAGTTTTCAATCAATGCTCAAGTCCAGTTTGGCCTCAGTCATTCATTTCTCCATCAGGCTTGATTGGGCCAAGTTGTGTCGTAGCATTAAAACCGCTGACGGACTGACATTTACTTCAGGTACATGACAGCGAAACCAACTCACTCTGAACCTCAGAAGTGCTTGTTTGTTAATTAAATTGCGTAGATGCATTTTCCTTCACCAAACAGCTGCTAGTAAGGTCTGTAAGCTGAATATTTATCATCTGAGCCTGCAAAACTGCAGTTTGGACAGATTTCAGAGTCTGTGATTTCAGCTTTCAAAGTGCTGCTAATGTACAGGTGCTGTTTATTATGGCCTGGAACAGCGCAGGCAAGGACAGTGTGTTCCACGTTGGAATTTTTGCCTCAGGTACCAAGATAATTTGATCAACTACGGAGATGTTTACTACTTTGTTTTACAGCTCTTGTTTGACTTCTGGTAAGGACTCCTTGATCTCAGGGAGGGTGTAGCTAAGCGGTTAGTGATGTATGAAATCATGAGGCCCAGCAACAGAAAGAATACGATAAAAAAAAACGATATAATTGAAAAGAAAATGTGTGTAGAATTTGACTTACCTGATTGTTGTTGTCTACGTGAGGTCTTTTAATGGCTACGAAATGTCGGATTTTCCTGTGGAGAGCGAGAAAGGAATGTGTCAATGATTATAGCAGAAGGAAATCAACAGTGTGTGATCACTTTGGTTTGATTCATGTCATCTTACCCTCCTTGGCCAATGACGGGTGTTATCTTCACATGCTGTTGTATACTGTCTCCTGATTTCTTTCTGGCATAGTAAATACCTTGCCATTCCTTCAGAGACAACAGAAAGAGTCAGGCCATGTAACAGAGCTCATATTTCACACATGGATAGATGGATTGGGCGGGTGGGTGGATGGATGGATGGATGGATGTACAGACAAATGGATGGATGGATGGATGGAAGGAGTGATGGATGGATGGATGGGTGGGTGGGTGGATACATGGGTGGACAGACAGACGGATGAATGGATGGATGGATAGGTGGATACATGGGATGATGGATGGATGTGTGACCGACCTTTCCTTTTTTGATGCAGGTGTTGATGGTTTCCAACAGGTCGGCTCTGTTCTTGTCACTCTTGGGGAGTTCGGTCAGTTCTTTCCCGATCAGCTCCCCCTTGTGGTAGCCCATCATCCGCTCAAACGCTGGGTTCACATACTGGGACAAAACAAGGAAGGTGTTAAAGGTCACTTATATTAATTATTATTTTTATATTTATTATTTGGATCAGTGTATCTTTACTTGTTGTTTGTTAGTTAGCAGGATAACACAAAAAACTACTGGACGGATTTCCATTAAACTTGATGGAAGGGGACGGTATAGGTCATGGATTTCTTTTTAATTTTTTTCAACATAACAAGATAGGTTGTTTTTCAAAATTTTTGTTGATTTTGCACAACATAATTCATGGATCTTGATGATATCTAGGAGGACTGATGAGAATGAGTTTGAGCCACTTGTTGCAGCTCCACATAAGAATCTGGAACTAGTGAATTTAAATGTGAACTGTTGGGCCTTGGTTGAGGTCTGGGCTCTACTGACATTCTAGTCTAACTGTCTTTACTTGTTGTCATGCGTCATCTTAAGGAAACTCTTGAGCAATGTAGTTTCTTTAAATTCCTCAATGTCCTGTTGTTGTAAAGACGTGCATCACATCCACAGCTAAAAAGAGTCCCCAACAAATACAATACTCACTCCAGTTCGAGTTCAAAATAACTGAGCTGCTTTAGGAAATAATTTATCCTTCTTTGATATTTACTTCTTTAGGAGGAACCAATGGCCTTAATTTGTTAAGAATATGAAAAGAAACATAGAAGCCTCATGCTTACGGACAGATTTAATGTTTTCCTCCCTGTGTGTGGAGGTGTTGTCTCTACCTGTATGATGTGGTCCTCATTGGTGATCTCCACAGCCTCTTGACAATGCTCCAAAGCAGTGAAGACCGAGTTACAAGCCCTGTGGACGAATAAAACCGCAGCAACTCAGGACACAGGATCAGGAACTTAACTGCAAACACAACCATTTCATATACATGTATGTGTTCGGTGGAGGTGTTTTTTCTCCGCTGTACCTGAGTTTGAACTGGCAGCGCACCTCTCCATGCTCCATCTGTATGAGCTCATTGTAGCAGGCTGACACACTGCTGTTCTCCACAAACCTCTGGAGGCCAAACCAGGTTAAACGGCATTTGGAGGAGAGGGAGAGAGACAAGTGGAAAATTGAATGAGTCAGGATTCACTCGGTGGCGACTTGTTTCGCAGCCTCCTACGTCATTTTCACACCATCAAAGACAGCTGACAATAAGTGCTTCTTTCAATACTGGCATTATGCTGCTATTTGAGTAGCCTGAGGTCACTAAGGCGCCCGTTGAAAAGTCTATTAGAAACAAGAGTAACACACTGAGGCCCACGTTTGTCTCCCATACACACACACAGTCACAAGCTAAGGCAAGTTGTCGGACGTACTCTGCTAAATCCAGCGCAGAGGAGAGGAAGAACAGATGGCTCCTCCTGGTCAGGCGGTCTATACAATGACAGGAAAGTATTATTACCATCTGCAACCACAGAAACATGCTTGTATGTGGTCCACACCAACAGTAAATGGAAGCCTGAAGATGTCAAACTCACATTTGTGGCACGACGGCGAGAATAACTGTGTTTTCTGAGGGCTTTGTGGCACGAATCAACCTGGAGAGAAATCAGAGTAGGATTAAAAGTCCAGAGCGATGACAAGGAGTTTGTTTCATCCACACTTTGAGCTCATGAGAAGTGGCTCACGCTCAGGTGCGGGGTAAACACTGTGGCCGGGCTTCGGGGGTGATGTCATCGCCACAAAATGGGCAGAACATTTCTATGCAGAACACAGAAACACCGACACACAGCATGTGCCTCAGAGGTTCCACCACAAAGCCCCACCACTGGAATAGGGCGACAGTGATGGAGGGTGAAAAGGAGGAAGAGAGGGAATGGATGATGGCAGAGATCCTCATGCCAGTTTAAAAGAAATCTGACTTAAATATATGGTACTAGATACTTTCTAAATAAATCTCATAATTCAGGAAAAGAGGATGGTATTTCGCTGTGCAAAAAAAATAAAGGGTAGAGGAAGAAAATAAATGTTTAGAAATTTTCTACAACTGAACTTTGCTACGATCCAGCTTTCACCTCATAAAACCTCAACTCAAGTGCAAATGTGTTTCAACAGCAGCGCATAACGTGTGTCATGCAGCTTTATCCACTGCTGCTTCAGTTTAGTGCAAAACACAGAATTTAGCAAAGACTAGACCTCGAGACATCAGTCTGTTTGTGTGCAGCTCCATACGCTACATATACCTGTGGTCCTGCAAGTGAACACTAGATGGCGGAAACAAGCCCTCCAACCTCATTGACAAATGAGCGTAAATGACTGATTCAGGTTTAAAAAAAAACAAAAACACGTACTTTAGGTGCTGATTATTTTGACTGTAGTCAATTGTTTAAGCTTTTGTTGTAACTAAAAGAGGGTTTGGCTTTTAATACCTTACATTTATGGATATACGGGGGAGAAAACACATCTGAATTCTTAGAATAAAAACACAAGATATGTTATGCACGGCACTGAAGTCTTCAGCCAATCAGAGCAGCGTAGTGACTTCAGAGACGACAGAGAACATAATTCTGAAAATCCTCCCCAGCATGCATTGTGTTGGGGCCAGCATGCATCACGTTAACACAGCAAGTCGAACCCACCTAATGACATAGGATTCTGATAAGATCAATGTTATAGATATACATCTCGTCATAAATTAGACAGTGTTCCTAACTGTTATCCAAGCTTGATGTATTCAAGCAACAAAATATGCACTGAGCTGTTAAAATGTGTTTTAGCTTTTTTTTAAACACTATTTAGTCGTCCCACTTTATCAAACATGATTGATAATGTGGGACAACATGGGACAGTCACTGAAGTTCTCTAAATGGGGGAAATATGCATTTAGGGACATGTTGAAGTAAAAAAGATAAACTAAAGAGATGTAGCATAAGATCTGCAGTTGTCAGACAGGAGTTAATGGTAAATACAGTCTTTCCCGGTCTGTTTAAACTGATAACTAGCACAAAATCATAATCTGTTATTTATCTGGGACCAGTGATGATCCCAAAAGCACAAAGGAGTGTCTGCCCTGTGGCCTGGTTTCACCAAACATGTGGAGAAGACAATGGAGTGATCAATGATGATGGTCTCTCACCTGCTAGGACTATTCGTTCCCTGAGTAGTCCCAATAGAAGGACCAATTACTGGATGGATAATCTGTTATTGTTGCTTGCTGTTAACTGAATTTTAGTTTATTTAAAAAAATGTGATACACCACTTTTTTTAAACCTGATACTAGTGTCCCAGATTACCAAGTGACCTGTCCCAGATGATCACATCTTTTTAGCCCAAGCGAATATGTTGTAGAGTAAGTTCCAACAATTTCAGTCCCTCAAAGCGAAGGCAACCATTTGCGTCAGGTCACAAAGGTCAGGCTCACCGGCAGACAGCTTCAGGCTCAAAGTAGCGTGAGTGGCGTCCATCGATGACTATAATCTCATGGTGCTTTTCCAGGAAACACTCGACGGCAGACTCCGGCGTCCGTGCGATGTTGCATCTGAAACCGGCGCGGTCGCAGGCCCACCAGAAGGCATCGCTTTGGCTGTCCTCCTTGGCGAACACCAGCAGGACCTGAGGAGACAGAGGGGAGGCGACGCCTGGGTCAGAGAGCAATGCTGCTGGAGATACTCATAGAATATCTACTGTATGTGAATATGTCTACACTTCAGACAAGACATTCTCCAGATCTGCAGACCTCAGCTGTAATAAACAGCACTGTGTGGTACCAGGGTTACTGGCATTGATGAGGCTGCTGAATACATGACTGTTAAACCTTTTCAATAACTTTGAAAATAAAGTTTTCTGATTTATTATATGGCTGATCCGCCAGACTGTGCTGCATGTAGGGACAAGAAGCCTATTGAGTCTGAGGTCATTTTAAAATATGAGACTCGTATAATGTCTGTTGGCATCAGCTGCAGCCCCACCGCATGAACTATATGGAGGAATAATATGTCTAATATAGTGAACAGATCCATGAATTGTTTATATTGAAATTGATAAAATAATCTATTCATGACAAGTTTATAAACTGTTAAAAATATATTTTTGTAGTGACAAAGAAATTTGTCACACATTGCCAGACTTCCTGCAAAGATTTTCATCTCGAAACAATCCTCAACATAAAACAATAAAACACCCTTTTTTAAAGACGATAAAATAATCTTTAAACAGGTCCGAGTCAGCAGTGGTGGCACATTTTGTTTTGTCATTATCAATGTCAGAGTGTGATGAGCCGTTCTCTGAGTGGCATAACACCTCTTAGGAGATTTGATGATTACGTTGTATTGTTCATTACTGTGAGTGTGTTCATCTCTTTGCTTGATCTCCCTGTGCACATGTAGAGGTCGCTGCTCTGTCTTTTGCTCAGTGCATGCTGGGATAGACTCAAGCCTGCTCACTGATCCTGAATAGGGGTATTTAATCAGGACGGATGGTACAGCTGAGCAGACAGCATCATCTTAACTTCATGTCAGTACCCTCCCCTGAGCTGAATGTTTCAAAATGAAATCTGTATTTCACACCAGCAGACATGAAGCCTGCAGAGCTCGTGTTTTTGATCCCACACTGTGTTTTGACCATGAGCACACCAGCCACCTTTGGTACAGTGGTGAGGAAATACAAGACTGCAAGAGACACATACAGTAGACACCCACCCACACATCCACGCACACACACACACACACACACACACACACACAGGCAGCCGGGCTGCAGCCAGAACCAACAGTACTTAGCGCTGCCTCGCAGCAGCATCACCTCCTGACTCCCTCAAAGGACAACAAAGGATAGAGTGACAGACGGAGAGCATGGAGGTGCAGCAGAGAGAGAGACAGAGAGAGAGAGAGAGAGAGAGAGAGAGGAGAGCCGTTTGATATTGAGCCATGAAGTCCTCCACACCTGGAGATGAGGCTGACAGAAAGAGGATTATGGAAAAGAAAAGGTGAGAATGGCAAGAGGAGGAGAAGAAGAAGCAGAAGAAGCAGAAGAGGCAAAAGAAGAAGAAGAAGAAGAAGAAGAAGAAGAAGAAGAAGAAGAAGAAGAAGAAGAAGAAGAAGAAGAAGAAGAAGAAGAAGAAGAAGAAGAAGAAGAAGAAGAAGAAGAAGCAGAAGAAGCAGAAGAAGCAGAAGAAGAATAAGAGGAGGAGGAGGAGGAGGATAGAGGGAGAAATGAGCTAGCATTGGTGAGTGCCTGTGAAAGGTCCACAGTCTTTGATCCCGTGCTGGCTTGTGTAACCACGGCGCTGCTTTGTGTAACCATGGTGCTAGCATGTGAAATTCCACACACAGAGGACCCAGTCGACCCTGGGATGACGCCGACCGCACACGTCTCCGACCCGCCACCCAAATATGTCACCAGCAACAAGCCTGGTAGGAGGCGCCGTTGGTCTTAATACCCCATCATATGTACACCCGGTCCAACACAGACACATGGCTGCACTCCATCATGTCTGTTGTTGAATCATACACACACACATCTTTGTTTAAGAAGGTATGTTCATTGTACACAGATGAACTTAGTTTGCCCAATTACCCGTAAGCACCTTATAAAAAAAACACACTTTTATATATTTAACGACACAAACGACACTTCTCGGCCTCGCCAAGCACACAGTTGCTTGGCTTTCCGTTGGCACAGTGGATTACGCCTGAGTTCTGCTGCGAGCTGACTCACATTTTCAAAGTTCAGAGGTTAATCTGCCATGTTTGCACACCCAGGCCAGATGCCATCTGACGCTGGGAGAATCCCAGAGTGCAGGGAGGTGTAATTGAGCTAACTAGCTCTGAGCGCTTTATCTGTGTGGGACTGTAACAAAGTCTGAGCCAGTCACAGAAAGTAAAGATAGTGCATGAAGGTCGAGGAGGCCTTTCAGTTTTTTCTATATTTTTACTTCATGAAAGTCAAAGCAGCCAAATGTGATAAGGTCAGCACAGGTAACAGTGTGACAGAGAGTAGGGTTTGTTCCCCCACAGAGATTTTAATGTGATGCTCCCATAACAAAATTTGTTTTTTGTGTTACTTATAAAATGTTAACTCAATATCAGCTTAACATTTTTGGAGTTATTTTTAACAGGAATAAAGACACTCCCACACCCTCACTAACTCATGCTTCCCTGAAGGGTGTTTGCTGGGTTTCTTAACCGTTGTTGGATGAAACAGTAGTTGAATGTGCAAAATGATCAACTCAGGACCAATTTGTCCAACATTCTGTCAGTGTGTTAGATATGGATGAAAATAAATCATTCCCCTTTTGGCCAGGAACCTCCTGCAGCCTCTCAAGGACCCTCAGGGGTCCCCACACACCATTTGGAGAACTCCTGCACTAGTGAAATGAAAGATAAGAATAGAAAGAGATTGTCAGATAAATTTAATGAAAATATGTATTCGTTGCAGTACGTGGACCTTAACTTTAGATTATATTGTCGCATCAGCAAAGTACATCTTTGGTTCACTCAACCCTTACTGAATTTGAGACATTTGTACATAATGTTTAAAGTTTAAAAATAAAGTTTAAAATATACGTGTCTTCAAAAACGCAAAAAAAAATGTTTGTTGATCTATTCGATTAATTAATAAAAGGTTTCAACAATATCTTATTATTTATCATTAATTAGTTCATGTCCTGGCATCCTGCAGGGAAAACAACAATGCCTATACAAAAAGCAATTAAGCAGAATGACAAAAGTTGTAGTTTTCGACAAGATTTATGGACACTGCAGGAACGTGCATGGGAAATATACAACATGTGTGCTGCTCTGAGACATTAATCATTAGATAAGCTGCAGGAGGGAGGTATCTGGAAGAGGTTGAAGCTCTCCAGGGCTGTGAGGCAGTTAACAGTAAATGTCAAGGAAAACTCACAATATATAATTCTCTCCGGCAGAGTATTTTATCTCGCTCTTTTCATCTCTCCGTTCCTGTGGAAGGAGCGAAGGAGGAGAGGGTCAGGTTGGGTCGTGGATCTAGAAGAAGTGTGCTGCTCTGGGAGAGCAGTTTAAGGGGTTTAATGGGGCATGAGACGAGGTCTTGAGACGGCTTTTTAATAAAGCCCCTGGTCCCTTCACCTGCCTGCTGCCAGAGATCCCTGGTGCGATGTTATTTGTAGTGAATAAGGAGGAGGAGGTAATAGAGCAGGATACTGTAGCTCAGTATGAACATGAGCCTCTCACCCCACTGCACTGGAGTGGGATCCGAGCTGAACTCAGAAACTGTTGGAAATCGGTCAAACCAGCGCAAAGGAAATCAAAGCAATAAACAAGCACCTAATAAAGTAGCTGATTCCTGACATAGGAGCAGCCAGAACCGAGGAATGCTTTGCGTTACCTGCACCTCAACCAGCTGGTAACCTGACAGCAGCTCTAACTTTCTGTGTTACATAAGGGCAAATCTGAACTAGAACATCCTAATCCCTGACCAGAGAAGGATGAGCACAGACAATCCCTCAGTCAACTTTGCCTCACCTTGCAATATTCCCCCCGAGTTCTATAGACGGGCCACATGAGCACAACGGCACTGACACCGGAGGACGACTGCCAGGTCTGTCTGTCAGTCAGCCTGAGGCCAACCCTCAACCTTCACACACATTCAGCATCCTCCCACAACCATGACTGGTCTACACAATTAATGCAAGCTCATGCATTAAGGTTGTTCACCATCCATCCAATCATCAAGCCATACACACCTACATACATATCATTCATCTTTATACATATAAAAACTTTAGTAGATATTGACTAAAGCAGAGACTCATTAACAATATCGCATAAACTTGTTAATTCATTTTTGTACAAAACAAGGGACCTCCATAGCTTACACTGAGATCTCTAAATGGCCCGTGTGAACAGGAGGAAAGATTATAGCGAGCAAAACCTGTTTCCTCATGAGCATCAGAGCCTTTAAAGGTTATGGAAACAAGTTCCAGCGTTCAGCCTGCTGTATTTACCGCTAACAAGATAAGGTCACTGGGTTCCAAGTAGAAAGACTGCAAAGATCCCAGTGCGACCTGAACATAGCAATAGTATACAAATCTTGGTGATTTGTGATTACTCCCTATTCTCAATGGCATGAAACAGATAGAGAAGTTATAGATAATTGGAGCTTGTGGTGTGAGTAGCTTCACCAGGTTGTAACCATTGCTTCTTTTAACATGCTATATGTTCAGGCCTTCAGGGGAAATGTTTTTCATCCACTTGTTGCTACTTTTATTAATCTTTTTCATTGCAGACAATGCAGAAAGACAACAGTCATTTTAATTTCAATCAAACTGCACCATCGATTCACAAACTCTTAGATATCACTCAAGTAAATATCTCCAACATTTTTCATCAACATCCATGAGTTATTCTCTGGAAAAACAGTGAACATTTGGAAAAACACCCTCTCTCATGATCCAGATCCAGATAATTCGTTCTTCCTTTGCTCCTTCTACCAATTATTGTGGAAATCTGGTCTGTTACTTTTGTGCAAACGTTGAAATAATCACCTCAACTGATAATTATAACACAAGTTAGCTCCAAGATTTGGTTAAACATGTAAAATCCTTTCTAAATGCTATTATCTAACCGGCATTTGAAATATTTCGTTAACACAAGTTCTTCTGTTTTCTAAAAGTAAAATGAAGTGTTGGTTTGCTGCTTCGTCTGCTATTCAAACCTTATCTGTTCAAATCAGACATCCCATAAAAAAACAGGAGATGAATAAAATGATTCCAGAGTCTGTGTTCATTCTTACCTGAATTGGCTCTTGGGTCAGTCTCATAGGTCCCACACATTCTTCTGTAGCTGAAACCTGCAGGCGACAGATGTAACTGTCACAATCCCAACACATATAACACACACACTCACAATACAAAAACAAAAGAACAACCTGTGAGCATTTCTTACCATTTTGCCATCGATGTCCAGGAGCATATTGACATATTGCTTCTCCTGTCCCAGTCGCACTTCACCACTTTTAGCCTCCTACTTTAAGTTTTAAGGCTTCACATAGCCACAGGTCACTTTTTCCTCTCATGAGTAAAACTAGCCAGTAATATCTTTCAAAACAATAAAAATCGGTGCAAATGGTTTCTTCACTGCAGATTCTGTGCTCGCATCACTGCAGACATGGGTAGTTACATGTGGTATTAGCGCCCAGAATGGAGCTCCCCACTGCAAACCCTCTTTAGAAGGTATTAGCAGCCAGGCACAGATTGAAGTCACAGGTTTACTTGCGTAATCCTACTGTAGGAACATCCAACACTGTGCTGTGTAGATCTATATATATGTGTGTGTTTGTGTGTGTGTTTGCAGCTTCACCAGGCGTCTTAACCACATATGTCATTCTGGTGTGAATCAGTGACTCTGCAACATGTGCCACATTTGAGCATATGCATGCACACACATGCTTACACCACACTGTGAATCACACATGAATCAGCTGTGTTACCAGAACATATTGTATCATCAGCTTTGTATCGTGCTGGGGTATTAGCCATCAGTTATGTCATTTGTTTGTTTTTTTAAACATATTCTGTGTTGAGTGGTGAATCACTCGTTGCATGTTTTTCCAGGTAAAATATTCATAGAACACACACTCATAACACATCCAGAGGGGAATCCTGAAGATTAAGGTGTCTCTGCAGCAGAAGAGAAATATCCGTGAGGTATTCACATAGAGAGATGAGTCAAAGACCGGGGGGGAGGGGTATTTCAGTTCATTCTACTGCTAATGCACAAACACCACTCAGCAATAGAGAAGTTGTATGACAACAGGTGCTGGTGACTCAAGCACTCATCATTACAGACGTATTTGTCAGTGGTCATTGGGCTTAAAGGTGGACGGTCACCACCAACCACTGTCGGACCGCTCACGTCATCAAGTACCTTTGGGAGCTACACAACAAACCACAAGAGGCTAATTTGCGGTTTCAAGAATTTTGCTTCTAGTATGACCAAACTCGTACAGCAGTATCTACCGACAAATTCCACAAACATCTGTGTATATGTGAAAAACGTATCACGTGAACCGTTCATCTTATCAGCCTCACACTTGGCATGTGTATTATTAAATGCCCAGGTCACTCAGTAAACTTTGTTTGTATAGGACCTTTTCAAAACACAGTCACAAGGTGTGTTAAAAGTCAAAGGTTAGTTCTGCAGGCCGAGTTGAATTTTCCTCTATAACCTTCGATAAAGTACAGCAGTGATCCGCAGCTGGCAATAATATGTGACCTGCCCCATCATTTTGATAATCAAATTATTTCTAATTCATCGTATTAGACTGACTTCATGTCCAACAACCATCTAAATATCTGTTAACCTGCCTGTTTGCAGTTGTTTTCTCAACTCACCTCTGGAAAATGTGCAATAACTTTTACATTCACATTGCTTACATTGAAAGTTGTCACTACATTTGCATCCTTGAGTGTTACACTGCACCTTTGAATATATATTGTTTTATTTTGACTTTTTTTTACGTAAAGATACCTTTGCTCTCTTTTCACTATTGCACTGCTGAGCTGACCGGTTTCTTCTCGTTCATTGTACTGTTGAGCCTGGGTTAACTTGCACATGACAAATAAAAACAACTTTCTAACCTTTTGAAGAGGACTCACTAATGACGAGGAATAATTCTGAAGCTGCTCCGGAGAATTAACACACGGGACAATAGAACAGCTCATTCTAAACAGGCAGGTGAAAAGTGAACATTGCTGGTTATAAAACACATCCTTAGGTTTTTATTCAGTCGAATCCTCAAAAAGTGAATCTGCCTCATCAGGACTGCCTGAGTGACTATGAATTGACAGTGACAGAAAATGGTCTGTTTCCATAGTAATAAGCCGATTAAGAACATGAATGTACATGACCTTTAAATGGCATAATGTGCCCAGTAACACTTTGCGCCTTATTTCCTGTGCAGAGATTATTTTTTTGGTCTGCAAATCCAAATCAAACACATGCCTGCCTGAATTTCTTACTGACATAAACAAAATGAATCATGTGGACACAGCCAGCACCTCTGAAGCACGACAGTAACCGTTATCAGCGAGTAGGTGTGGGAAGGCCGTCTGTGGTGTTTATATGCTGTTAATGCAAACAAAACACTTCCTGGAGCTGCTTCACACGAACAATTCCCAAATGTAAACATTGGTCATGTCTTTTACTGTTATACAGCTTAAAAAAGGGGGGAAGTGACTTATCGGATGTTCATTTGGAGAATGTCCTCCAAAAAGAAAACCAGCAAATACTGTGTTTATGTTCAGCTGACAAAGCCCTCTAAGGGCTGAATGAAGGATGTAGGGAGACGCCGTTATATCAGGGTGGTTGGGTCAGTTAGAGTTGGAATGAAAATGGAAAAAAAAACACAGAACTACATACTTTTACCTCAACAGAATAATTTTTGTACCTAAACCAACAGAAACATCTTTTACTTCACCCGCTATGTAGTAGCAGGCCGGTGTATTGTAAGTGGTGGCGTTTGTCTGTCCATCAAAGTGATAACTCTTTAGATGGATATTGTATAACTATTGGAAAAAAGTTAGTATATAAGAAGTAAACAGTGAGTAAATATATACTGGTTTTCTATTTTTTATTGCCTTTCCTATGTATGTTGTATTTATTGCGTTTTTATGTTTTTACGTTTTTATGTTTCTATGTTCATTGTATGAACCAATTACCAGAACAAATTCCTTGTAGGTGTAAACCTACTTGGCAATAAAATACTTCTGATTCTGATGTAGATTTAATGGTTACATTTAAGGTAGAACCTCTCAACCAATTATATCTATATATATATATATATATATTTTGGGATATTTATTATTAATTCTAACAGTTAGTGCTGCTCTAGGTGTCAATCTATCTGTCTCTGGGTCTGGGGATCTCCAAAAGGTAAAGCTGCAGAAAAGTAAGGCGTAAAAGTGTTGATGTCGAACATATCCATCTAGGCCACATTAGTTTGTTGACAAGAGTATATAAGTGAGGTCATGGGGGACCTCGCATCACGGCTGTTTTGTCTCCGGGAACAAAGAATAGCAGAAATCACTTTCACGTCATGTTAACTGTGAGGTCAGAGAAATGAGGTAAGTCAAGTAAGATGCGGCCCGAGGGAGCTGCAGCCACATCAAGTCAGTCAGAAAGATGAGGAGCGTCTGGTGGGTCTGACCTGAGGCCCTGAATCCTCTTCGAGTGTCAGTGAGAACAGTTAAAAAGCACAGTCCAAATATTTCTGTGTCCTTGAGGGTTGGCTTCGTGAGAGAAAAGGAGCAACCTTGTTTTACTTCAGGACACAACAAGATGTAAAACAGAGCAGGAAGGTAAAGCGGTAGTAACGTGAACATGGAGAGAGATCCGTCAGTGGAGTTAGAAGATGATGGAGGAAGTGTTGGTGTTTGGTGACAAAATCCTTACGGAAAGACAGGAAGGGGAAGGAAGTGAAGGAGGATACAGGATAGAGTAAACAGACGGTTGGTTGCAGGAAGATGGATGGATGAGGAGAAGAATGAGAAAAATGAACTTGATTCACAAGGATTCAGAAAAGGAAGGAAAATACAGCAGAGAGGTCAGAGATGTTCAGAGAGTGATGTTGTTGGAGGAAAAAAACGAGTTTTCTCTGATTATAAAGACACATTCTTAAGGATATGCAGAAAATCAAATAATTTAAAACACACTAGGAAAGTCAGAGAGGTGGACAAGCAATGAAATATAGATAATAAACAAAAATCTTCAACTGGCGATCCTTGGTCTAAATACACCCTGCCCCCACCAACACCATCATATCACAACTACATAAGTTAAGGTGTGCAAACAGAATGTATACTGTTGCCATTGTGTTAGCTATGACCTCATTGCTCAGATTTTTAAGACATTTTTTATATATAGTTTGTCAGCATTAAAATTAAGCTGAATTGGCTGTTAGCTGTCCCTGTTAGCAATAAACACATGGATAAACAGGCAAGTAGAATGCAGTAGATACCTCCGATAAGGCCCAACAGTCCCTTTACATTCAATAAAGCTGCACCAAGCTACATACACTGCAGCCGTTTTCAGACATGAACTCAGAAGAATATCCGCACAAATGGCTCCAGCCTTTCTCTGCAGTTTCTCTTTCACACATGCAGCCGGAGATACTCCACTCATTCACAACAACACATAAATCTGTAGATGGTTCAGGTGAGGAGTGGTGCAGCAGACACAGGCAGGATATGACATCATAATTCGGCTGCAGAGTGTTTTCGATGCAGCACGTCGACACCGGTGTCAGCTCTTATCACCTAAAACTCTTGAGTTTCTTCGTCTATATTTTCTACGTGTATGGTATCGCTTTTTTAACTCGAGTTATTTATTTGTTTATTTTTGCATCAACGTTATCAACGTCACTTGCTTCTGGTGAATCCTCAGGAAGATCTACTGCTGTTTTCTTATATGGGCTCGTTCGGACATTAGAGGAACTTCAGAGAATGCACCTAGCCTGTACGACAGTTCTAACATACAGCTCCTCCAAAGAATGTCAGATTTTATGAAGTTCAGTGCATGCCTGAAAGCAGCTTTACAGAAATCTGTTCTCGATATATGCCTGATGTTTTCCCCCACAGAAATCCATGAATTATTCTCTAAGAAATCAAGTGAAAATATAAAAAAAAACGCCCTTTCTGTTGAAGAAAGTGACAAGAAAAATTCCTGAATCAGACAATGACAGGATTACTTTGATACTGAAGAAAACTTTAAAAAAAACAGGATTCTCAGACAAGTTGTTGAGTTCTCCTCTGGGCCCTCTTCTCTAAATTCTAAGCCGTTTTTTTGGCCTGTTTCAGACCGGACTGAGTTGTGTGTCTGTTGACAGTGAGGGTGAGAGGGCCAAATCAGTGGAGGGCCAAACTCTTATAAATAACATTTGTTTTTGTCCCTGTCACCCAAGTCAGAGCATCTCTCCCTCTGCGCTCCATCTTCCACCGCAAACCAAAGGCTCTGCACACTGTTTGAAAACCTCGGACGTAGATCTTCATTTAAGTGCAAACCTGCTACAGCTTCTCTTGCTGTGTAGCTGCTGTCCTCTTTTCAGCTCTTTCCATTGTTTTAGTCCGTTATTGTGAAGCAATTTGGAATGTTAGCTTTGGTTCTGTATAAATATACTCTTACTTACTTACTGGGGCCCAGGTAAATCATGTCATCACATACACTGTACGGACATTGATAGGACACAGAGTAAACATTGCTCCATTTCATTGCGGATATAACTGTGCGGTTTGTTCTTCGGAGGGCAATAAAGCTAACAAAGTTACGGTATGTTTAACGTGTTCTTTTGAAGGTGTACTCACATTTTACAATGACTGCAGATAATAAAGACGAGACGTCGGTTTACATCACGGCTGCAGAACAGAAAGAGCTGTTTACACTTGCCGGCCAACGTCTAATCATTTTGAGTAAGTGACAGAGGTGGTGGGGGGGGGGTGTGCACTTCTCATCGAGACTTGACCTTGTGCTTCTTTCTTTGAAACTCTGCAGACTGACACATTGTGACGTCGTGGAGGCCCTTTCGGACCTTTCAGGAAGATTTCGCAAATCTTCTCCTGACCTGTGCATTACGGCACCTTCATCTGTGTCTGAGCCGACCAGTCAAACGCTACTTGACACTTGATTTATTGCGGACAATGCCAGATAAATACCAGGCAGTTGGCTTTCGTCGTATTATATTACTCATCGTCGCGGGCCTTGGTGTTTACGTGAATTGCAGTCCTTGCAACAAGGCCTCCGCTTATCTGCAGTGCACGGGGCCTTCTGTTGTGCCTCCATGGACTTGAGGTCAGCTTCAGTCTGCACACACCGCAACACTTATCATCTTTCTTATCCTTTAGACACGATAAGCTCTCACTGATCAACTGATATTTTGACGCGGGCACACTTTGTCATGTGAGCAGGCTACTTGAGTGCAACCTTCGGAATCGATGATCACGCTCCCAATAATAGCACATCCCAGAGGATATTACCGGCTAATGGAACAGAAGCTGTGGAAAAAATGCCCTTTCTTCTGATGCCTATTTGGAATTGGCTTTAGAAAATGGTTCGAGAGTCTAACACTGTACTTTGTGTTTCATTCGATGATGTGCAGGTTTTGTAATTAGCCTGGTAACCAATCAAAACTGATTGGCCTTTCTCTAATCCACAGTCCTCCAACATTAGGAGCAATATACTAACTGAGCAGAAAATATTGAACGATATTAAAGCCTAATCTGATACAGCTGAAGTAACCGGCAACTTAAACTTTAAATGTTATAAAACAACAGAAAAAAACTGAAAATGCCTGAATATTGCTTGCGTGGCGTCATAGTGTCCACAAGCCCCGACATTCACATTTGACTCGAAACAGATTTGGCTCCAACAAACGTTAACACAGTTTACACCTAAAGTGTTTTTGTGGACTGAAACACTTCACCCACCCCTTCATTGGCAAAGTGGTGATTAAGTGATGAATGATTTAACAAAAATGCAGTTAACTATCCCTTTACCCTAAACACCGATCGATCAGTGTTGGCACGGGACAGTCAGTCAGAACACAAATATCCACTGGAGGATTGTAGAGTGACATGGGTCTTGGTTTGAGCAAGTTGGTCAGTCAGTCCACCACTTTGTTTCAGACTAAATGTAATTCTAAAAATGTTAAATGGCATTAATAAAGTTCTAACCGAATCATTCTCTGAGAAATCTCTGTTTTGTTTGTTTTTTTATCTAGAAAAGAAAGTAAAACAAAATTATGAATCCGTCCCCTGATCCAAAACAGCAATAGCCTGTAATGGATTTGTCCCTGAGCCGTACTGGATTCTTCCACCAACTTTTGTGGCAGTCCTTTCAGTCGATTTTGCTGCTGATACAAACAAACGCAGACTAAAACATAACCCTCCTTATAATAATATATAGATAGAAAACACTGGAAAGTCTAATTTGCCCAAATTTGCAAATATCAGTGTTTTAAGAGCTGCAGAGAAGTGAGGACATGTCTGGTGGATTCTCCTCATTTTGGCCAAGATGTATTAGGATAGACTGGCATGGAAAATGGGTTTTGTTAAAAACGATGCATTCACTCACTAATAGATGTGAGTAGAATGAGCGAGGCTTAAGACTAAAATTTCAATCCAGAATTTATATTCTTAACAATTTGAACTGCAAAATTTTTTTATCCTCAGGTGCCTGAATCTCTGATATGATACCCTTTATTCTGTGGCACATTTGAAAACTAGAAAGTAAAGCACATGGAAGCCTGAAACATTCAAACTCAGTCTGTGCTACAATGAGAAGAGAAACACACAGCTACGGGAACTTCTCTGCATGTAAACAGTTTCCTGACATCCAAACTATGTTCCACTTCGCGGCCTGCATTACATTCCTGCTCTCACACACCCCCTCTTCCATCCAGTCGGTCGGCTAAATCTCAAGACACCGTTTAAAACAACGTGCATCCCTCTCTGATCAAGATCTCTGTCCACACCGCAACACGTCTCTGTCCCATTACGAACTCTGCTGCTCTCCCCTCGCCACTGACTTAGTGTTGGCGTGCACTCCAACTCAAAGTGGTCTCATTTACCTGATCATTGATTTATTTTGTCAGGCAAAGAGAGAAACAATGGTGATGGAACTACAGCTCAAATGTTTAGTGGTGACTACTATTACTGGTATTTGCTGAGTTTGTGTTCAATCAAGAAAACCACAAATTGAATTTCTGAAATGGTAAATGAGTTTTATTTATAGAGCAGCTTTTCTAGTCTGGAGGAACCACTGAGTACAGATTTGCCATTCACCCTTTCATCTATGTGCAACTTTCTCTGTCACACATCACTCACACACTGCCGGCACAACCATCAGGGGTAACTTGGGGGTTCAGTATCTTGTCCAAGAACATGCAGAATGGGGATTGAACTGCTGACAATGTGGTTAGTGGAATTCATCCACAGTTTCTTTGGGCTGGTTAAACTTTCTGTGCAGACACAACAGATTAAAGCGTGCCAAAAAACAGCTCCTCTATAGCTGATTATTTTTATTTTTCTAGGATTCTCTTTAATTTGATAACTCCTACTGATGATTTTGAAGGTATCAGGTAAATGAATAGCTGATAAAAACAAGATACTTACACCACCAGGAAGAGAAGCTCTACTATTAAACACGATCTACAACTGGATCTTGTTAGATTGAGGTTGAATCTCACACACCTCTGACTGGGCAGGATTCAGGAGTTTTCAAAACTGACAATTAAAATTATGCTCAGAGAGAAGAGAGAAGACGCCTTTCTCACTTTGGTGGATTATACTGCACAAATGTGTCTGAGCAGACATATGTCAAGTGAAAATAGGACCAGGTGTCCCATAACGCACCATCCATCCATTTATCATGGTGCCATTCACGTTGTATGTTTACACAACTCACTAATGATGTAACTGTACAGTGCAGAGAATTGTATGCATGTTTATAGCCTATACTGCCCTGGCCTTGTTTTTTGAGACAACACAGAGGATAGGGGCAGTGAATACACTCAGCTTACAGTCACATGAATGCAATGTTTCAACCACAATTCAAACCTGGACAGTTATGGTTCCCGGACTCAGGGATTTAAGATCAGACTTAAGATCTTGACATTGTCACTTGCTAACTCTTTGTGTTATGATTCTATTCCCAGTCTCAATTATGTATTTCAGTTTGCAAATATAAACAAATGAAGAAAAGTTCCTGTACAGTCAAGTTAGCAGGTTAGAAGGACTGTGTTCCTTAGATTGGTTTGGTGAGGTGCTGGTGTCTTTCACTGCTCTGATCAAAGAACCTGTTGTTCCTGGAACTTGTGTACGTCTGAAAGAGAGCTGCTCGCCTCGATGCTGAGAAACTGCTCTTCTCTGTATATTCTTATAAGTCAGTGACTGTGTGAGAGGCCCCGGGGGGATTACTGTACAGGCCACCAGCATCAGCTCCTCCACATGTGACTCTTCACACCCCGGCCGTACTGACCAGAGGGGTAAACAAATGACTTGTGCACATAAACATGCACACACACACCCACGCACACACAAACACATGGGAGTGTGGTCAACGCCATGGCAGATTATCAAGATCCTGCAGGGAAAGGCGGATTGTTTTAATAATAAATGGTATCATTGATCCTCACTCAGTCCCCAGAGCCAGAGCGGAACTGAGGGAGAGCAGAGAAACAGCTGACCAACTTACAAACACACTCACACACACACACACATACACACACACAGACACACATTTTGTGTCTCCCTAAACTCATGACACAAATCTATAAAAGGTATACTCAAATGCTGGACCCGTTTGGACAACTAAATATTTTCATTCAGTCCAGTCCAGCGCAGACTGTGCCAGTTTTCCTCCATATTAAGACAAGTGTGTAAAAATGTATAAATAGTGATAATGAAATAGCAATGAACTTGTAGAGCCTCTATAAAGACTCAGAAGACCACAGGTCCAATATGTGCAGTTTAACCAAATCAAATTGTGTGAAAAAAGCTTCTTATTCGAAAGTGTCTTTTGGCTTTGTAAAGTTTTACCATCCAGGCCTGAATGGGTTAATGTATTCTGAGGCTCTGATGACATGATCATCTGCTGAACTACTTCTTACCAAAACACAGCCATATCCTCTGGGGTTCGATCATAAATATAAGGAAGTATCTGTTCACATGCTCCCTCATGAGAGGGATCCATCAGCAAGGGAAAAAGCACACAATTAATATGATAAGACGTGTACACAACTCCACAAGTTTAAAGACTTCCCAGAGAACTGAGTGAGAACTGCTACAGGACTATGCCTAACTCAGCTTGAGCTCTGGCGTTTGAATACCCATTATATGTATTAACTTAATGGAAATCTTCCTATAACTTATTTATTTGATGTATCTTGTTTAGAGCATTTCCCATGTTAGATGTGATCAACTTATACATGACAAGCAACTGAGCTTCTTTTTTGTGGCAAAGCTCATACTTCACCATTTCTTCTCAAAAGATTTTAACTTCAGTGTACACTTGAAAAGAAAAACCTTAACATGTGGTGTAAAGCTCCAGAAAAGGAAATGAGTGCACTGTGAGTTTCTTTTTTCTTCAAACAAGTGGATTTCAGTTTTAAAGTTCATGAATCCTTGTTTGAAGTCATCTGGATATAATGAGTTGTTTACTTGACAAATTTTTACTTCTTTCATGGCTTAACTACTGAGATAAAAAGGTTGTTATCTTCTTTCTTATAATTTTATAGTATAATAGCAGCATTATGAGCCTTGAACATACCCTTGAGATGAATGCAATTCTAGGGATGAACCCACGTTGTAAAACCACAGATGAGACTTTGTCTCTCAGCACTTTGACGCACACTTTCTTTGATCCTTTGCTTAAGAACTAACCAATTGGATGCACATTTTTGCTCATTTGACAGAGTATTCTGTTTCTGGGAACCTTCACCCAGGGCCGCAGGGCCTGCACTTAAAGATGATAAACAATGTCCTGGCAACAAACTTTCTTCTTTATATGACACAGAGTATGGACTGTGCTGCGTCCTGAGAGAGAAATGTAAAGAAGGTATTTCTGGGGGGACAACTTGTCCTTCTACGGTGCATGAGGAGGGGAATTGTTCTGAAGTGGTCAGAACTTCAGCTTGTTCTGTATGCAACAAGTCTTGATGGGAACTTTATAACATCACTCATTTAGCATTAATCTAACACTTTATAATGCCCTTGCAACATAGATAGTGATTATTTTGTGTTTGTTAATGTATTTGTCATTAACTATGACCCCTCTTGGTCATTCATACATTAGCTTGTGCTATAAGCTCATCATGAATGAATATACAGTAAAACGCAGTTATAATGAGATATGTTAATGAGTGAAATGCTGATTGTTGAGAAATACTGTGCTTTAATAAACACTTTAAATGACCTTATATCTGCGTAAACTGCCACATCATAGAGTGCTATAGAGCATCTGCTTGTAGATGCTAAATAAGGGGAATGAGATCCATGCCCTACCGCAGTCATTTTATTAATGAATCCCTGAATCTGACAGACAACCTGTCATTTATCACATGCACGTTTGGGCGATGCATTGAAGCGTGTGCAAGATGAACTGAGACAGCCACTGCCATAACAACGGGATCCCTCTTGCACACTAATGGCTGCAGGTCTAAAAGCATGAATGGCATCAGAGTGAATGAACACCTCTGGATGTGGAGCAGCGGACTCGGGCCTCCACAGGTAACAAACAACCAGACACACAAACAAAACACACGAGGCCTCCTCACGTGCGGCTTCTCCCATTCACGCGGATGATGCTGAGCCCCCGCTCCGCTTTTACCTTGACGCTGGTGCGGCTGGTCTGCGTCTCGGCCTCGATGCGGATGTGTCCGCCGCTGTTCTCCTTGGGCTCCCGGCACGAGTTGTTGCGCGAGTGGCTGTTCTGGTAGGTGATGACGGAGGGGATGGTCTCGGCCGCATCGGTCTTGATGAAGAGCCCGTGCAGCGTGGCCGCGGTGCCCTGGGAGATGGTGGTGGTCTGGTGCGGCGAGTTGGACTCGTCCGAGTCTCGGCAGTATATCACCCCGCTCTGAGAGACGTGGATACTGGGAGCGCAGCCCATGCCTCCGCGAGCGACGCGCCTCCGGAGCCGGATCCCTGGGAATCGACGCGGACGCCGGGGTACCACCTTCCTGTCGTCCGCGGCCGCTGTGGGCTCCGGGCATCGGCTGCGGGCTGGAATCGCTCTCTCCTCCGCAAACCCCCGTTTGAGCACATTAATGGAGAGGAAACGTGCGGCGCGGGTGATGCTTCAATTCACGCGTCTTCCTCAGCCTCCGCTAGTGTGGGACCGTGGCAGTCGGCATCATATGTAGGACTGAACCGTGTTTCAGGATGTAGTCTGGACCCTCCTGTGTCAGCCGCATCTATGAAAGGACCCGGACTAATGAATGAAATGAACAAATGGACTGAACCACCTGGCTGCTGCTCCTCATCATCCTTAGCTTCATATCCGGCGTTGTATCATCCCGTATTATTCAGGCCTGTAAGCAGAGTAATGACATCTCTTCTTCTGTGTCTCTACTTGAGTTGTCCTGCTTGCTGATCATTGGCCACGGTCCATCTCTCTCTCTCTCTCTCTCTCTCTCTCTCTCTCTCTCTCTCTCTCTCTCTCTCTCTCTCTCTCTCTCTCTCTCTATTTTTCTCTCTCCCTCTCTCTCTCTCCCTCTCTCTCTCAACCCCTCTCTCTCTCCATCACACTTACGTCATATCACTTCTATCTCTCCATCATGACCCTCTGGTCTCCCTGTAGGTCCTTCCCTGACTCCACAGGCCACACCATTCTGAATTAGACCCTAATGCCTGTCGAGGTAATGGAGGCTTGATCAAAATCCACTTAGAGCCTGAACCACTTCCCACCCTCTCTTTAAGCATAGTAGATTTACTGGTATGATAAACACTGCAACCGTCTGTTATGTCGGGGAAAGGTCATAAAGCAATTCAGACTGACCTTTGACATCTGCCCTTTGACAGTGCTTTCAGGGTATATGGGGAAATCATTGACCTAATAAAGATGACAAGGGTTACAAATTGATTGCAATCATTGGGTCTATAAAATGTCTGAAAAAATAATAGATATCACAGTTCCAAAATGTCCACGCTGACATCTGTGCGTTTCTTGTTTCGTATGACCGCTTGTCCAACATGCAAAGTCTCATTTTGTCTCTACTATAATACATGATAGTAAGGGCAGCAAATATCTCATCTGAGAAACTGAAAACAAATAATGTTTATATATGGTACCCAAACTAAATTGAATTCCACAAACATCAGGGAGCTGATCTCCACCATCCATAAAACAATTCCTGTTTGGCAATTGGTCTTCAAAGTAAACTCACAGCATATGTTATGTTAAGATAGAGATTGAGATACATTTATTGCAAATCAAGCTGAATTAATGAGCTTTTATTTTTGAAAAGTTGTGAACGTGGGTTTGAAGATTGTGCCGATCTTTAACCAAAGCTCTGAATAGTCTAAATGCAATGTAGGATAAACTAACAGTCAAGTAAATCTCTCAAACTTATATTTAAACCACACAAGTGAACAGTAATATAACAAATCCAGTTTTGACAATATATCGTAGAACTGTTTGAGGAGGACTCACTAATGACAAGGAATAATTCTAAAGTAGCTCCAGAGCATTAACACAGGCAGGTTAAGAGCAGACACTGCACTAGTAATTAAAATGCAGGCTTCAGCTTATCTATGCTTAAACTTGTTAGTAGCATATGAGCTCAATAAAAAAAAACTTTTGTATAATGGGTAAATAAATACTTTTTTTTATAAATGGGCCATCACATCTGCAGTTGTAAATGTAAGATAGTTGTGAATAAATGGAGGATCTACACCAACCAAATTGATTTCAAACACTTCTAACCCAAATATGTTTGGCTCCTTGCTTGCTTATTACTCATTATAATGATTTATCTACCATTACTAAATTTAGTAATACATACAAACCCTTAAGCTTTATTAAAAAGTGTTAGCTGAATGATTGAATCATTTGAAGTTAATCAACATGTCCTCTGCACATTGCAGATATGAATCACCAATGGAAAATATGACTTTGAACATAAAAACAGGGAATTAAAGCCTCTGTCTTTAAACACGATATTTGTCTTTTATGCCTTGACCCAAATTTAGAGAAGCACTTTTAATGCAGTATGTACATTTGGGCTGGCCTGGCTGTGGCTGTGATATTCACCAAGCATGTCATGAGTAACACTGAAAAGAAAGGTCCACGTCACTTCATAGTTTGGCCTTATTTACCACATAACAATACAAGTCTGATATTTTGACTCGCATAGGACAGACACCTTGGAGCTTAACAGCTGGAAAGGAGCCCCAACACTTTTCTATAACTGATGTACATAATAAGAAGGAAAACGTCACATTAGGAGCCACATGGTTAAAGGAAATGTCATTTTTATTATACTTTAAGAAGTTACTCCAACACTGTTTAATTCTGACATATACATTTTGAACTTAGGCATATACATTGTCTGCTGGACTTATACTCCACCAACTTTTAGAGGGGAAAGGCCTTTTTAGTACACTGCATGGATTTGATAGCTGCATGAATTAGTTATAAGTTATTAGTTACATTTCATTTATAAAACATAAGTCATTGCTCCAGATGACTCCAACCAACTGTATGTTCAATGTTAAAATAGCTACATCTCTATATCATAAAAATGCTGTGCACACACTCACACATTAGTAATATGAATCCATCAGTGTGATTTATACTAGTATAACACTGACAGGGCAGAGTACCCTACTTCTAATATTTCAAATACATTTTACAAATAATACTTGTGTATTTTTACAATATGAGGATGAGCTTGAGTATATTAACTTTTCTCCAACACCTGGGTTATACACAAAGTATTGTCTGTGTGGTTGTTTATGTCTGAGAGCCGTGTGTACATTAGATATTATATTAACATGCCCAGCGCTTATGGTCACCTGTTGGGACTACAGCCCCCTGGTGGCCGCCCTCACACTATCTGGTGCTCAGATGGATTAGCAGCACCCCATTAAACCAGCATTTTCAAGCTAGAATACCCTCATACATGTCAGAGTTCACCACCACAGCTGTTCAGCTATCGCCACATCATTCTATAGGCTTTATTTATAGGCCACTGCACCCAACTTAGCCGGCAGGCTGGTAAACTACACATACAGAGTTTACTGCTGTCAATAACTTTCTAAGTTGTTTTTGTCATATCAAAAGTAAAGCCTACACTCACTTAGTTGCAGCGAAAAGTCTTTTGCCCATATAAAGTTTTGACATTTATCTCGATCTAAAGAGACAACTGAGCTATTTTCAGCAGGTAGGAATTAGCATGAATATATATATATATATATATATATATATATATATATATATACCTATATATATACACACATCTAATCACAATAAGTTGTATTTTATTGTAGTTTATTTGTTTGTGTACTTAAATTGTTGGACCTATAATAAATACAAGTTTCTCTCTATGTGCATTAACTTTAGGATTAATAACATAGACAAAGTAGACTTTTGTATTTTTCCCACTTGAAACATGAAGCAAGATATCTTTTGAAAACTTGAGTAAAAGTTCTTACCTTTCGTGGCCCGTTTGGAAATGAAGCACTTTCCCCTGCTGTCAGTCCACTCATGTCTTAAAGCCACGGAGTGAACTCCTTCAATGTGAAATCAACATTAGTCTCAGTCTTTGTGCAGAATGTAAATACATATGTAGATCTCACGGTAGAGACAATAATAGCAGCCGGGGAACGTGGGGTCCCACAGGTACTGAGCAGTGTGTAGTTAGTGAGATATCGGCCCCTGAACTTCATAACCCTGGTGCAGCTGCCTGCGGAGCTGGTGTCCGTGCGGCCCTAGTGTCCTCAACACTGCTGATGCACTAACCATGTAAACACACTTCAGGGTAAATGCTTAATTTACAATGTAATGAGCAGTGGTGGAAAGTACATTTATTCTTCAGTTCTTATACTTTTATATATCATGCTATATTCTTTTATCTAATCAGGGACGCATATTGTAATTTTTGCACTACTGCAGTGTACAGCTTTAGTCCAGTTTACAAACTAAAACACCTGGAGTGATTTCTATTTGAGATATTTAAATGTTGCTCATCTGGGCCTGTCTGCCAGAGAAGGGTGGCAGTTTTAGTTTTGATGTTTTGTTGTTAATACCAAATGTACTTTTACTTAAAGGGATAGTTCAACCAAAAATGAATATTCACTCATCATCTACTCACCACTACGTCGATGGAGGGGTGGCTGAACTACCCCTTTAAGTAAAAGAAGACTTTTACTTGTAACAGAGTATTTTACAGAGCGATATTGCAACTTCATGAGTATATGTGAGGAATTCCACTGCACAAATGCAAAACCAGTATGTTTAAAATTCACTTATGCAAAATGAAAAGTAAAAGTAGGCAACTGATAAAGTAAAATAGCAGTTCATCCAGAGACAAGGGAAACATTTAGAGATTGTCATTCTGCTGCTTAACCTGCTGAAACGTCTGTTTCCTTCTAGATACTTCAGTATTCTCTTAATATACTCAAATAACCACACACTGTGTTTCCCTTATTCAAAGTCTAAAAGTAGCTATTTAGACATAAGATATATTGTAGTAGAGCCTAATACAACAAGCAGCCATCAAATTATCTTGACCAAGTGTAAGACGCAAATCAATGGATTGACATAAAACCTGTCTGGTCCCATTCATACACATTTGGATTTGTCCAGTAATTGGATTGATGACAAAAAATCTGATAAACTTGCCTCAGTGCAGTTTGTTTTGAGTGCTAAATATGAATGTTTGCATGTTAAATATTAAGATGGTTACCATGGTAAATACAACAACAATAATGTAATCGTTAATTTTAGCATGTTGGCAAAGTGATAGCAGCATTTAGCTTGAAGCACTGCACTCTTGAAAATGTTTCAACAATCTCCAAACATCAAAAAATTACAATTAAGCACAACATGGTGGCTTGGAGGTTGTGTAAGGATTGTAACTACAGAGACTAACATGTCCCACCTCTCTTCTCTTTTCTTTAAGCTTCACTCAAATTTCATACAGCAGCAAAATAGTGCAAGCCGGAAAAACAATGCAGGGTCTGTACGAAAGAAGATCAGTCAACTCCCCCTGGTGGTCACTGAGGGTGATTCAGAATTCGTAGCCTGGTACCAACTACTCTCATAAACATGCAAAATGGCTCCGACAAACAAAAACCAACTTGTCTGGATTTCACCACAGTATGTCAGAATTCACTTTGTTGACTCACTGACTTTGAGAATGTTCTCTTCATGTCTCTTTAAACAGCACAGTCACGTGACCGTATATAGATTGTAGCTGCTGTTATTGGTTAGAAATGACCCTGGAAAGATGGTTTCCTAAGGAAAATGATGTAGGCCATAGATAGAGTGGATGGGACAACATTTATTTTAAAGTTCAACAAAGCCAACATAAGGGTTCAACTATCTGCGTCAGTCACTTCAATAAGAGGAGATTTTTTCCTCCTGAATGTGTTTGCTCACTGTGATAGTTGTGGTGTTTGGCTATAATATTGTAAGGTCTCAAGATTACTATGTAAAGTGCCTTGGGATAATGTATCTTGTGATTTGGTGCTATACGAATACAATGAAATGAAAAGTTTAATATTTCCAAAAGTCACAGTTGTTTTTTAAAATTTCCCTTACATTTTCACATTGTAAATCAAATGGAAAACTACCACTAAATTTCTTCGAAAACAGGCTGATAGCTGGGCAGCTTGGACAAGGTATTTTTAGTAACCATTATCTCTTTCAGTTTAAGGGGGGATACACACTTGAACTCATTGAAACCCTTGTTCAATCTAATATCGTGTTGCTTTCCTGCTGGTTTAAGGTTTGATCAGTTTCAGTTTTAGTTTTTAAATTTCGAAAAATAATGTTAATTTGATGAAGGTCACAGTTCATATCAATGATGATCTCCCGAGTAAGTGATTCATGTTTGTTCACATGGATAGATTGTGAAAGAAGGAATAAATCATACATTATATTATGAACATCTTACAGTGCTTCCCTAAGACTAGGACTACACCACAAACGTATCATTTGTATGACATTTTTTAATGTTAATTGAATGCAGTGGGTTTGTGTAGATTACTATTCTAAAGGCATACAGGAAATGTATGCCTTTCTTTGGTGTTTGGTGTTTTATATCTTCTTAAATTGCTGAATGCACAATGTTTGGTTCACAGAGTATTTGATTCAAGCTGTCTAAACTGTATTTTTTATTATTTCTTTCGCATGAGGAATGGGTTGGGGTTTGGTTGGAGAGAGAGGGGAAACCAAATCAAATAAGGAAGGTTGTAAGAGAAGTGCTCTGAGTTTACAAGGTTTTCATTATGATAGACTTCCTTATTTAATTGAGTTATTTAACTCAATATAAACATTCTGTATTAAATATGCTCAATTACTATTTAAACAGAGACAAGGCTTTATGATCTTATTCCTTTTTTCTGTTCATGAAGATTCAGAAGATTATTTTTGGTGATAAAAGAGATAAGATAGTTTAGAGTTAAGATAATCCTTTTAAGTCCCATAACGAGTATATTTGCTATAGCAACAAAGAGGTCATCATTAAAGGTAATTTATCAGTAACTAATTAAAGATCACATTTAAATTCAAAAATATATCAAATACATAAATAGAACATGCATAATGTCAAAATAATATATAGAGTGAGAGGAGAGTATACAGTAAAACCGACTAAACATGAGTCATGAGTTTTGCGCAGTGAAATGAGTTAAAACTGACGATTAAACGCATATGTACATATGTATATATCTGATAATCAACTAAATATGTAAAAGCTTTTTGCTCAGTTTGAATAAAATACCTGTCTGTAACTCCTCTGCAGGCTCCTAGGATGGCCAGCAGAGGGCACAAGAAGCACAGCAGGTAAGATCAACACATTAGCAAGATCCAACCTGAACTTTGGGATGTTCTTATTTTTGCAACTTTGCAAAATTGTTAGCAAACACTATTGACCACTGTGTGGTCAATTGGGATGTCCACAATTGGGATGCTCAGATGTGAGGGAAGTAATAAAAGAAAACAAAGTGACGGAGGTGAAAATTGTCTTAAAGAAAACGGGGCTTTTTCTTCCAGGCAGCAAAGGCATCAGATTGAGAACAAAACAAGTGACGTGAGGAGAACAGTAAAAACAAAAGGGTGATTAATATCTCTCATGAATCACACAACCACTGTTGCAGGCAAAGTTAATGATATGACAAATTTCACTAGGAGAGTATAAATAAGGCAAAGCAGCTGGCTGGTAAATCAAATAAACAATGAACAGGACACAAAACAATTTGGTAAATCGGGTAAATTGGAAACAATGAAATGAATGTGTGGTATCAAATTGTGTTATATACATAAATGCGTAAAAGGGACTTTCTGGAAGACAGAAAAATACGTTTAATGCACTCTCTCTTCCTGTTTACCAGGGACCTGGATTTCATTCTTTCCTGCTTGCAAGATTGTGTAGCTAACCCTGTTATAACATAAGCAGGCCTTTGTTTCCCTAAATCTCAATCATGCATGGCTGATCTGAATCCGTCTTACTCACATGCACTCCCACACACACACACACACACACACACCCACACGGTGCAGACTGCTTATGTTACACTTTGATGCATGAAGGAGGCTTTCACACTTGTTTGTGTGCGCATGTGTTGGTCCGTACATATATATGTGCGCACACATACACTGAGGTCTGAGGTCATGAGGCTGTCACATGCATTTGCGCATTAAAGAGCAGGCGTCAGTTCTGTTAGAAAGTTCTAAGGGCACCTGGTGGAGGGAAGAAAAAACATGGACCATATTCACATCTGTTCACACATCCCATGTTGCTCCAAGGTAGCAGGTGTATTGTGTTGCAATTGGCTTAAATGCACAATTGTTTGGGAATAAGCAAAGCTGAAGCATAATAAAAACAAATTATCAGGGGCAGGTCCTGCTCTTTTGCCATTTTAGAGTTGTGAAGATCTAGTTATTTTTTTTTAGAATATTTGGATGTTGCACATATGAAATAACATAAACCAACAGGGGAGGGGTAAAGGAGTGCTGCTGTTTTGAATTCTTTAAGCAAAATATTTTAATAATAAATAATAATACATTTGATAGTAATACGCTTGCCAAGGAACAAAAAGAGATTCAAAAGAATGACTAAAAGAGACATTAAAAATCGAACATTGTTCCACAATGAAAGCAGTTCTGAAGAGCTGATTATAAAGTGACCATGTGCACCTGGTGGATACATTATCATCAATGGGATATTTATAGGACACACAGCAGGAATCGCAGGGACAATATATGGGCCTATGAGGACGTTAATTAGACCCTAACTGCAGTAACAGTTTCACTCCATGACCCTTTAATTTTTATCAAAATGAAAGGGCCTGAAAACTGGTCAGGCCAAAACAACTGAATTTATCCATTTGATATCTAATAATGATGACAACCGCATCAAAGCGCATCATACAATCATACTGTTGCACTGGGTGGCACATGACAATGTTCACACACTATAAAACGAAGTGAAACTTCATGATTGACAGCCGAGACTGACTCGTGATTGGTCCTGAGAGTGTATCGACAGGAGCTTGCTGCCGTGTCTCCATCCCCTAATCGCTAGTATGCAGTACAGTCTACCATCAAAACCAGTAAAGATAACAAGTTGCAATGAGGTTGGCTTTCATCTTTTGGAAATTTTCCGACAAAATGCATTGAGCTAAAATCTCCAGCATACAATATATTTTTATTCTTGCTGCTTCAGAGTTTTCAGATGGCCCTTTGCTGAAACATGCTATTTTATTTCCATTGCCTTTTTCTAAAATGCTGCTGTGGGTTTGATCTTGGTTTCCGTGTTTTACTGCACTTATGTGACATCAAGCTTCATTTTAAGGGGGAAAAGTTTCTCTCGTTTCCCGACCAATAACACTCTCTCATCCAACAATTTGACTAAGATCCTTTTTGCAGGCTTCTGCACGTCCAGCATGTCAGCGCTGATGTAAGGAGATATGGTACTGAAACTTAAACTCAAAAGGATATGATCAAACCTGGACCTGTTGGCGGTCTCCTTACGCCTCCCACACTTATATATTAGTCTGAGCATCAACATGTATCGACAGGAGCCCGTCAGTGAGGTGGGACACTTTATCACATGATAAGAAATGCAATTTTCTTATAGCTGAAAACATGGAGACACCTGGAAGACTGAAGCTTAAAGTTTCCATTAACATGTAATTTCCACAAAACACGGGGGTTGTTTATCAGTGTCAGGGGGGGAGCAGATACGAGGCAATATCACAGTGGCCTTGCAGCACCTCAGTCCCAGTGTGTTGCTCACAACCCGCCAGGCAGCATGTTCTAGATTGTTATCGACAGGCCTGATGCTGCTATCTGTTGTCTGTGTTTTTTTTGTATCTATTCTTAAATAAACTTTTGAACACAAGATTTTTTCATCTGTGAAGAAATAGATAAATGTTTCTCTTCTAGTAACCCTAACCCTAAAAAATATGTGATGGAAGACACGTCAGAGAGAAAGTGTGAAATGACACAGAGCTCCAGGCTTTTTGATTCCCTCTTATTATCACAGGCAGGGGTCGGATGACGTAATTGATAAACCAGTGTTATCTGGGGGAAAACCGGTTAGTCCTTCATTTTGGCCCAGTCTGAACAGTTGTAGGAAAGGCAATTTAAATGTAACCAGAGACATTTGTGGTCCCCAGAGGACGAATCGTAGCTTCTTACCTTCGCCAAGGAGAGTTTGTTTTAATGTGTTTCATTTGTTTGTTTGACTGTCAGATGTTTAGCAGGATTTCACAATAACTACTGGACCGATTACCACAAAACCTGGTGGGAGAGATGTGGTCTATAGTGTGGGTCAGGGAAGTACCCATTGAAGTGTGATGCAGATCTGGATGACGGGATGGATCCAGACATTTATTTTTTAACTTTCTTAACATTGTGAGAGTTTGCATTTTTCAATGTTCTTTTTTATTTCCTAGACATGGTCATGGATCTTTATAGAAAAGGCATGTTTAGATTACTGATAGTTATGATTGTGTGCACTTTGGTGTGGATCTAGTTTTATTTTATGTGGTTTGAGAAAGTGTCTGTTGTTTGGCATGTACATCCTTCTAGTTTCGATTATTTAAAAATGATAGACTCCGATTGTTTCACTAATACCAGAGCAATTGTGCAGAGGTAGAAACAAGAGGTGGCCGTGTGTACTACCCTATGTAATCCCTGAGTATTCAGCCAAACACAAGTGACACTGTTGCCACATTGGAGCATTTCCCCCCACAAGCTGTAACTCATATCCATATGAATCCTTTACTCCTGCACAGGCAAAGGCATTTGCTGAAGTGGACATTAGTTATGACAGATTCCTTTCCACTGAAAGGTAATGTACGTAACACCAATGCAGGGATGACACAATGGGCGGAAGCATCTGACTTGATGGAGCCTAATGACGCTTCTTCCCCAGTTCTTAATGGCTTCTGCTCGGCCTCCCAGTGCTAAATGAAAAGTAGCAGGACCTCTGAAGTGGCCAAATAACCCCCCAACCTCCCCCACCCCTTCCCCCCATGCAGATGCACATGCACCAAAGAGGCAGGAAATAGTTTTAATGAGCGTTCAATAGAAAATGTCTGCATATTAGCTCAATACAGGAAGCCTAATGAAAAGTGGGGTTTGATTTGAAATATGTGTTACTGATATTTGACCATGCTGCATAAAACTGCTCCAATCCGCTGTAATGGAAAACACTTTGGCCTTGTGGGTAATCAGCCTCAAACTCACCATGCGCATATAGTAGGTGACGTGTGGGACATATGATTAATATATATTCAATTCCAGGGCCCCTTAGAACCCGGTGAGTGGTTTCTACATCCTGACCTGTTTGCAAACATCATGATAACAGGGATTCAATTTAGGGATAACAGGCAATTTGGTTTCATTTTAGAGTCTGAAATTCTGAATCTCAAAGTCAGATGTCAATCAAAGGTCCATCACCTGATTGGACAATCACTACAAGGTTTTGGAAGCTTTACCTGCGAGTGTTTGTCCTTGATGAGTTTTGGGGAAATTAAGTAATATGACTCACCCACTCGTCACAAAAATCAAAAAACAAAATGTCCTGGTAATCTTTAAACCTCCCATCAGGGCACAGTGACTATTGACTATTGACATTATTCTTAAGACGTCACTCTGAATATGATTTTTACATGAGTTGCCAATATAATATTTCATTAACATTTCTGTTTATATCTGATTCTGACTCACATCTACGTGACGTCCGCTACCTCATACGTCAGATGAACAACCTTTTCAAAAACTATCTCAACTGACTGGTAAATTGTAAATGGTCTGTATTCATACAGAGCTCTTCTTGATGACCACTCAAAGCTCTTTAGAGTACAGGTTTCTGCCATTCACTCATTCACACAGTGCAGCTATAGGCAACACTTTTTCTATGAGAATGGCCAGTCGCCAGGCAATTTGGGGGACAATCCGCTCTACCCCCTTAGCCACAGCCGCCAAATGTTTGAGCTCAGCTTTAACCTTCATCAGTCCCCTTTAGTTTCATTGCATAAAGATGTTATTTCTCTTTTGCTCCAGCTATCTTGTCTACACTCAAACCTGCAGTGCATTCATCGTCATAGTGGCAAATCTATGATTTTTCTAAATCAGGGGCCACAACTTAAACAGAGGCACAAATTACATGTCCAACACCCATGTACAATTCTGACTCAGTAAGGTCAACCTGCAAGTCATTCCTTGTTTACTTTTAGCTCTTAAGCTTTGAGCAAAGCCACACAATATCCAAAATATTAAAAAAAAACGTTCCTTGTTCAGCACATTGTGAACTTAAAAAAATAAACGAAAAATAAGGAATTCTAAAACAAATTTTCACATTACATGTTTATCGTGGCATGGACAGGACTGGGTCACTTCAGGGCTGAATCAGATTTCAGCAGGGGCCAGTGCCCTTTGGCCCCGCTCCTGCTTCCCTCCCTGCATCGTCAAGCAATTGGTAACTGTCGTATGTTTGATATTGTGACCAAGGTCGGAGTGTTCCACTAATCAGAAAATAGTGTTGTATGACAGTGTCTTATTCAGGCTAAAGACTAAATCTGATTAATGTCTAGTGTCCATATGAATGTTTGTGTGCAAAAGTTGGTTTGTGTGGTAGGTATGCTGGTTTTGTTAGTACATGGCCTAAATAATACATTTTGCTTCTATTTATCAGATCATCAAGCAGCTCATGAAATCCTGTCTCCCTTGACTTACTCTGTAAGGACCTCCAACAGTTACGTCTATATCAGACAACGCCTGTTCAGGTAGGAACACTGTGAGCCACCGAGGTATTTCTGTTGCTTTGGGATCGTACAAATGATTGCAGTAACACAAAGTTCAAAGCCTTAAAACTGCTTTGTATGCAAAATGTTTCTAATGGTTTCTAAGAATTTTCTGCAAAATTGTATCTAGGTGTGGTGAGGTGCAGTCAATGGAATGTGGACATTGTAGCTTTAAGAATCCTAAAAGCTGTGATCTGATACTTCCCATGTAATTGTTTTCCTCAGGGTTAAAAGGATGATTTCCTGTAGAATAGCAGATATATTTATCTTATCTTAGATTTTTATATATGCTATTTCAGTTTGATTTTGTCAGTGAGGTCAGTGAAAGACAATTCGACATCAGCTCCTATTTTCTTTTTGCCTTCTACAAATACTCAGATTGGTCAAATTTATATATACACTGGGACACATAGCTTATCTTGGAGACATTATATTCTAGCACTCCTCACAGTGTGTGAGTGTCGATTATACCAAGGCCTAATTTCTGAATTGGAATGAACTGACCTTTACAGCAGCCTGAGGCGCCTGCAGACCTCGGGGGCCGAGCTCAGGCGGCTGGAGGACGAGCGCTCGGTGTCCTTGACTCTCAGAATAGTCTGCAGATGCGACTTCAAACTTTTAACAATCAAGTAATTCACTCATTTCAATCAAATGTTAATTAGTTTTTCCATGCACATAAAACAAGCAATTTAGACTTTTCGTATGTGGAAATACTTATTTTAAAAACCAGAAGCAGTTGTAATTACAGTTTCTATTTTGCGTGATGGGATGAATTATGCTCCATTAGTTTTAACACCAACAACTGATGTGCAATTGTTATGCAACAATTTGAGTGTTACGGCCTAATTTTGATTTTGCAGTTCATCATTAACCTCTCCTGGATACAGAAAACATAATTTTTCATAAACTGCACAGGGATTGTTTGGCGTTCTCCCTCTTATCAGTTCGGTGTCCTCCCCCACCCTCTCAAAGAATCCTCCCAAGCCACAATGCCGTGCTGAAGCCTCAGGGGTTTATCTAGACTACGTCACGCGGGGCAGGTGTGAAAGCAGAACAATGAATGCTAGCTGGAAACCAATGCTCTATAAATCACAGCAGGTAGTAACATGAGTTCACTCCGCACTATGTTGTGTGTTATGAGAAATTCAGGAGGATACGATGGGAACATTGACCTGAAACAAAACCCCCACACACATATACACACACATCTTCCACCATGTCCTCATAAACACATCTCCTGTCTATATGTTCTCCTCCACTCCAGCTGCTCCAGTTTCCTCCCACAGGCTATATCCTGTATTTGACCTGGAAACGGTCTCTCTATGACTGGAGTGTATAACGTCTGTCCACTTCATGTGGCCCAGGTCCTATCTGTGCTGATGGTACCAGAAACCTGCTCGACATCGTCCATGTTGCAAACAGTCGACCACATATTATTGTCCTCTCTCTCCGTGATGAAGCTCCTTTGCTGTTATTTCCTTCACCACAATATGATCCCAGCTTCAAGGTGTCCTCATTTTTTTTTGCTTTATTAATGTTGGGGCGTATTTTGTTATTATACAAAACCATTTAACTAATTAGAGAGGATTGCATTGTGTACTTGTTTCTACAAATGTTTTATAGTATGCAGCCATATGTCTGCCACGTAAAGTAAAATCAGAATCAGGTTTTATTGCAATTATAAATCTAATGAATACAAAAATAGAAAACTATAAGCGATAGTGATTGTGTGAACTGTGTGAACGTGTGAACGTGTCCCAGTCACAGGCAGGGACACCAGTGCAGTTCAGTTAAAGCCATGACATACCCCTCATACTGAGTACTGTAAGTATTGACATTCAATTCTACCTTGACGTTTGACCCCTGTTGGTTGTACCTACTGTGATTGTAAAAATGTGAAAGAGGAGTAAAAAACATTGTCATTCTTTTATCGGACTTGTCAGACTTATGGTCTCATCATAACGGAGAGCCGGTGTTCCAATGAAAAAGAGATCAATGTAGCAAGGAACAGTTACGATTCCAGGTATTAATGATATCACATGATCATCACCTGATGATGTTTCCCAACATGTTATATACTTTCAAATCTATATATTTGACATTAAAAGATCGTTGTGCTCATTGATATTTTACCATAATAAGCCTCTGTGAGTGTCATTTTTTCCTCAGATGTGAAATTAAGATTCAACCAACAGGTGAATAGAGGCAAATGTCAAACAAGTCCTTCAATAAAAAATGCTCCACTGGATTCAAACTATCAATATCCGATTTTTTCGAGTGTGTTTAGTGACATTAAAATATGTTCACATCATGGATCAGTTGTTTAATGATCATCAGCAGTGTGTTCGCTGTGCAGCAGTTTCACCAGAGAGGGAAGATGACCTCTGATTTATGTTGCTTCAGCCTTTACTGGCATCAGCTGTGTGTGTGTGTGTGTGTGTGTGTGTGTGTGTGTGTGTGTGTGTGTGTGTGTGTGTGTGTGTGTGTGTGTGCTTGTGTGTATGCGTGTGTCCATCCCTGCTCTCGTCACAACCACGCAATTGGCCGGGTGAGGGAGGGGAGGATGAGGATGAGGAGGATGAGGATGAGGAGGATGGATGGAGTTGGGGGGGGGGTCCACGGTGGGTGACAGCAGCCACGATGTCAGCGGCTCCTCGCAGAAGTTGCTCCTATAAAAAGCGGCGCTGCGTCGCGGTGCAGCGCAGACTCAACCTCCGCTGCAGGTGCGCCACTTCCACACAGCGATGCGCGTCATGGAGCGCACTTTCCGAGAGCAGCTCTTCATCCTGGTGCTGTGCCTGTCGGTGCTGAAGGGAGACTCCCGGTACATCGAGGTGAGAGACACTCTCCACACACTTGATCAGGTTTTAAGTTTGGTATGACTGAAGTTCCATGTTTAACTTTACGCACACGCGTGTGCATTCTCTCCTGCAGAACAACGAGATCTCCAAAGATGAATTATTCTCCTTTTTCAACCCGGAACTCAAAAGAGAAACACCTGAGGAGTTACTGTATCGCCGACCTTTACGTAAGTCAGATGAAATACTGTAAACAGACTATACTGTATAGTTCTTGTAGAGCTTTTGCCTTCATTAGAGGGAGATTAAGACACTTTTACACTAGTCATCCCTCACAAATACTGTCTTTAATCTTAATTATATTAATATATAAAATAGAATATGCACAAATGAATATAAAGTAAAAAGATAAGACATTAGAGTCACTCAATCTTTTGTTTGTATTCCAATTTCAGGTGGTTTACTGAAAAAACGTGAAAGCAATTCATAAATAGATAGATATTTAGTTATATAGATGTATTGATGTATAGATAGATAGATAGATAGATAGATAGATAGATAGATAGATAGATAGATAGAATATGATTAAAGGATAGTTTTATTACAGCACTTGTTTTTATCTCGGTGAAATGTATGCCCTCCATTCACATTTTAACGTATGTGTGTCTCAGGTTGTCTGGACATGATTGCAATGGAGGGTCAGTTCACCTTCACAGCGGAGCACCCTCAGCTCAGCTGCGCTGCCTTCTTCATGGCGGAGCCCACCGAGGTGATCAGCGTGGATTTTGACAACGTGGACATCGACTGCAGGGGAGGAGACTTCATCACGGTAAACCAGAAAAACCTCTGCCACAGAGCAGCAGATACAAAGTCTATGTCACAGATCTGCTCAAGTGCTGTATACTCAAGTTGCAAAATCCTTATCTCCAGTTGCATTGAAACTTCTTAGGTCTATTATATAACTCTAATGTGTGTATAGTATTGAAATGTATGTTTGTGTTTTTCTGGTACAGCCTGTGATTATTAAGCTGCCCAGCCAGACAAAAGCCCTTTAACATACAAGGCACTTACACAAACCTACTTACTTTAGGTGACCTGGCCTTAAAACCCTTTTCTGTGTTTGCACTGATGCGCTCCACATACTGAATATGACATTATGGTCAAAACCTTTAATTCAGTGTCTCGCCCACAGAGAAAAATCAACCTCTTTCCACATACGTCTACTTTAAACATTGTCTGAATCTGATATCCTGCCTCTTCCTCTCCCTGTGTCCCACGAAGGTGTTCGACGGCTGGGTGATGAAAGGAGACAAATTTCCCAGCTCCCAGGATCACCCGCTGCCTCTGCACGAGCGCTACGTGGATTACTGCGACTCGGGATCCCTGAAGAGAAGCGTGCGCTCCTCTCAGAACGTGGCCATGGTCTTCTTCCGCATTCATAACGCCGGCAGCAGCTTCACCCTGACAGTCAGGAAACACGTCAACCCCTTCCGTGAGTAGAAAGTCACAAGAATAAAGAAACTAAAGTGCTTAAGTGGCACGTCAATCATTTTAGATTTCAGCCCAGTTGTGCAGGGACTAATGAGAGAGTGTTTGGTGACATCACAAGCCTGTGGCGAGGTGCCTTAGTCATCATGTGAACCGACTGAGGACAGTTGCCATCACTATGTTTCTGGATGTGGAACATGACCTTTCTGAATGATGCTCTGCAGTAAGATGTGAGCAACAAGCAAATCTAATCACCAGAACTGATCAGCAGATTAATGTTTTTTTCTAAAATAACATTAATTTATTTAACTCTTCAGTCAAATTATAATTATCAGTATTTTCATTCAGTTTCAAACCTCTGACGCAAACACTAATTTGATTTTCACAAATCAAGATGAACAAAGATTTCTAAGTGGGTTTGATATTCTTGATACTCTGCTCGTCCCTGACTTTGTAAACTACTCAAATGTGTGTGCCCACCCTTGCAGCTGGTTGCCTTCTTCTTTAGAATCCTTCAGAGATAACCTGCTTGTAACAGCCCTCCTTGTCTCTCTGCAGCGTGTAATGTCATCTCCCAGTCACCAGAGGGCAGTTACACAATTGTGATCCCGCAGCAGCACAGAAACTGCAGCTTCTCCATCATCTATCCAGTGGAGATCGACATCTCTGAGTTCAGCCTGGGACATAGCCTCAACTTCCCCAAGGTGAACAAAAGCACACTCAGTATCTGCCCCCGTATCGACTCAGTGCTCGTGATTCTCCTCCTCGGCATTCTGCAAAGGGTTTTTGTCACCGTTTTTCCAGCTGTCACCTGGAGTTTGTTCAGGATCATCAGCAGAGATAAAAATAACATGAGGAAAACACAGCAGCAATTTGCTGATTCAGGGAACAATGCCTCAGTGACATACTAATATTCACATACAGTTAAAAGTGATTTTTGCCTTGACAATTATTGATGTTGTTTGAGTGAACTGACCCTTTAAAACGAGAAGTACAGTTGATGCACACGATACTGTTATATGCTCGACTAGCTGGCGCTCAGCAGGTAAAGCGGGTTGTCCAATAACCTGAGTGTTGGTGTTGTGATCCCAGAAACCTCCAGTCTGCATTTTAAAGTGTCCTTGGGCAAGATATTGAACTCCAAATTGCCCCTGCATTTGGTATATTGGCTGCGTATTAATGTGGGAGTGAATCTCTGCATGTGAAATTATATATTCTGCTTATACAAGCGATGTAAACCGAACAGCAACAAGTTTTCATAATTGTCCTGAAATGGATAAATCTGTATCATCAATGGATTAAATTACCTCCTCAGCGCTCCAGAGCATTTTTGCATCTTTTAGCTCCTTGTTTTGGTTCATGAGTGTTGTTTCCAGGTGTAGCCGGCAGATTCTATCAGTGAGATTTGTTCTGATAAAACCCGCTGCCTGCTCAGCACCAGACTGCAGACAGCTGGAGAACACAGCAGCTTAAGAGCCAGACGTGTGCCTCAGGAGTTGGTGAAAAGCCAAACCAGACCAGATAATATTTACATTCAGTTGAGTAGGGAACTGTTTGCTATTTGTTATAGCAACTTAAAATCTGACAATGTCTGTATTGTGTGTGACGAGTGGCCAAGAAAACAGTAAATGCAAATTTGGAAAATGAACACGACCCTTCCACTCTGACTTCCCTCTCCTCCATAACACTTTTTATAAGCTCCCAAGGACATTACTTTGTGAAAATAAGTGCAGGTTATATCTCTTCCAACACATGACAACACAGGTTGTAATGTGGCTTGCAAGCAGGGACTTATTCACACGAGTCTAAAGAAGGTTTGTAGCAAAGGCTATGGAAACAGACACACGACAGAAACACAGTTTCATCAACAGGGTTGTCAATATTTGTAACTGTTTGTTATTCGATTTTTTTTTATTACATTTTTAGCAAATCAAGGGGCTTAAAGGCTTAATGACAAATGGCAAAAGCAACACAAGACAACACAAAGAAAGACACATTTCCAAAAACAAATTAAAAAGCGTAATGAAATAAAATAGAACCAGATATAAAAGATTGAATGTAACATTGCAGTGTAAGAAATTGGAAATTATTTGATTTATTTCATAAGACTGTGGCAAACAGGAAAGTCTTCAGTGTTGATTTAAAATAATTTATTTACCACGATTTAAAGAGCCATGTGTTGGTCTTCACAGAGATCCATGCCTAGATGTGCAGAAGCAGGGGATTTTGTGCAGTTACTGGGAGGAAGTGGCATTGACACGTCGAAGCTGCTGCCCATCACAGACTTCTGCATCTCCTTCTCTGGTTCCAGTGAGTAGTTCATGCTGATCTTCCTCCTTCATAGCTGGCTGTTGAACGAAGAGGTCACTGTTTCTTCTCCACTCTCCTGCAGCTCACATGAAGGTCGGCTGCGACAACACAGTGGTGAGGATGGTGTCCAGCGGCCAGTTTGTCAACCGTGTATCTTTCAGCTACCGACTACTGGACAGCCAGGAGCTTCAGACCATCAAACTCAACAACGTGGAAGACTTCTGTTTCAACAACTGATCCCAACAGTATTGGAAATTGACAAATGTATCATTTTACTGCACATTTTTTCTAAACAATTTTATTTAAGGCAGCAGATCCAACTGGTCAACCCCTCTCACTAGACACCACTGAGATTTATGATATATACAGTCCCATTACTCAAACGCAACAATCACTGAACTTTATTACTTTCCTTTTTCATCTTTTTATTTACTGTTGCTAAATAAATCTTGATGAAATGTCCCTGTGTTCGGTGGAACTGCAGTTATTTATATTTTTGTCTTGTCTTCAATATCTGTCTTCATTTAGATTACATTGTTTTTATGTTATGTATGAATTAATGGTCAGCATTCTTAAAAAAGAATGGTGCTAAAATGAATGTTACATTCTGATTATTTTTGCTGTAAAATACGCGGCGGGAAACCGTTCAGTGTATCAAATGCAAGTATTTGTTGTCAGTACGCAGTTCAATTTGTATAAAGCCTTTTTTAATAAACATTATACTGCATGACAAAGCACTCAACTGTGGTTTTGTTCTTGTTTTTTTTCTAACTTGTTAGAAAAAAAGCTGTGTACCTCAGCACTGCACCTCCCTACATAAAAAACACATTCAAATAAACACAAACATTGTAAGACTTATCTACCATCCTTGTCACAATAACAGACAATGTTAAGCTGGTAAAGTACAAATATTACATGAAATTGTCTCCATCCTGCAGTCAAAAGCTATATGTTCCTTTAATAGATTTGAGTTTCATGCTGTAAATAATATAATATATACTTTATTTATCATTATGGTGTGATCTATTGGTCACTTAAAGACCTGCTTTATTTGATAAATAATAGTTTTCTATAAATGTATATTTATAGGTTATTCACTGCCCTCCTCGCTCAGGAAATTCCTGTATCTATTCCTGTCTCGTCTGTGCACAGCTCCATTAAATTACTTTCAGATCATTAGTTCCAGTGGAGGAACACATACAGGAGGTATTTATTGCTCCACTCACAGACAGCACTGTTCTGGTTTCAACAATAGTCTAATGAAACATGGGGCAAATCTTACTGTTGTTAAAGAGCTCTAAAATGCACATGTTTGAATCACAGCCAATGTCTCTATAATTGCTGTGGTTTGCTGTGTTACGAGTCAATCTGTGATAGATCAGTGGGATTAAGAGTCCTACTCAATGGGTCATATATAGACTGTGTTTGTTTACTCTGGGATGTCAGTCAGTCTGTCCATCACTGTGTATCTTCCTGAAACATCTCCAAACGGATGGATTGCCATGGGAGAGGCGGTGGACTAGTGGCAGAAAGTTGGACTATGGGCAGAAAATCCGACGGTGGTCTCTGGTTCAAATCCACAGACTGACGACAAAAACAACATACCTGGACGGACAACACCTGGATCTGTTCCACACTGTCAAAGTGCCTACCCCATACCACTGTCTAAGTTCCCCTGAGCAAGGCACCTTACTACCCTAACACCTGCTCCCCAGGGCGCCGTGCATGTCTGCCCACTGCTCTGTGTGTCCTCCTGTCTACCACAGATGTGTCATAGCAGAAAACCTGTCGTGAGCGTGTGCATGTGTGTGGGACAATAAATGTATCTCTCGTATGAAGCTTTGCACAGACACTGATGGTCTGTGATGTATCTAAATGACTTTGCATGTCTCCTGTGTAAGTATAATGACTGTGATTTTCCAATTTGCAACCAAATACCTGCAGAAGGACTAACTTTTATTCACAACTGTCTGAACACCATTTTTAGTGCTGATTAAGGAGTGTTAATATACTAACATCTGGGCAAATAATAAGAAAAAAAAAGGAAAATATTATTTTATATTTTTAAAATATTATATTATTTTTTTCCCAATACAGTCTTACATAACTGCTAGCTTGGCTGTAGTGATGTATACACTTCCCCAAAACTGCTGGCTTCATGTGTTTTCTTTAAATTTTTTAATATATCGGCATTGAAAGGTTATTGTCTCGTAGGCGTCTTTAAACATGGTTACTCTGATCCTGATCCACAAAATAAATGAAGCCCAGGTAAGTTCATTACCTCCACCAGCTGCCCTCTTCTGCTTCCTGTATTTTCAAACACCACAGGTATTATTCATATGATCTGCAATAAGACTGTACATTACTAACCATACATTTACTAGTAAATGTTTATTACATGAGACACATTCCCTACAATGAACCAGAGTAATACAGGACTCACAGCTTCCAGTGGGATAAATAACCATGAAGCTACACTCAGGAGCACAAGACGCTTCATCATCCCCTTGGCTGTGGAATGACGACTCTCTCATGTATGAAACAGCCCTCACTGTCACCACGGGGAGAGCAGCAGGCGATATCTCTGAAAATGATGGCTTGAATGGCACAAACCAATGGGGCGACCAGTGATTGAAGGCCTGCAGGTGTACTATCATCAACAGACACCTGCAGCCATAGCTTGGGATGAACAAGGGCATGATGACGCATCAACGGGTTGGCAACCACTGGTCTAAAAGGACATTTCTTTTCAGTTTCAATGTCGTAATGAGTTGAAGTACAAAACTGGCATAATTACACCAAACATATTTTTTCTACTGCCTTGAAAATGAAAGACCAGATCATGCAATGTATACTAATATATTTCAAATTCACCAGTTGTGACCTTCTGCAATTTTATTAATCCCCAAAATATATCCATTGATAATAAACTTAGATATGAAAAATAAAGCGGATTGATCCACAATCAGAGCGTGAGTGAGTTATAAGCAGGAAAGTGTGTTTCAGGTCGTGTCAAGTTAAACGGAAGGAACCAGTATGTCACAAGTGTGTCACCAGTGTGGCCAACTGTGGCTTTAGATTCATACAGTGTTTGTTATGGTTATTTGGGTTTTATGGTCTTTAAATTGTTTTGTTTTTTAAATAAGAAAAGATTAATATCACCAACCTTGGTCTCTTTAAAAATTTAGGAGAAAATGTCTTGTATAGTAAAACGGAACTAAGACATTCATATTTTCATCCCTGTATGTTTTTTCTTCTAAATATATAATATATTTCTTTAACAATATTTCCTTTGGTTTAAAAATCTGTTCCACTCTCTTCCTCCCTCAGGTTAATGCACCAGTCTAAGGATGCATTCAAGTAAGCAAAGATAATATGATTTGCATGTGATTTCCGAGGGACTATTATATACAGTCTATTATACAGTATATGTCTTATGTTGTCAGCAGCAGCCCGGTCCCAGGCAGTCACACTATATTTTCTGAAACAGTTGATGCTTGTGGGAACTGAATTGTGGACTGTGAGCTTGATTGCAACGATGACGGCTCTGTTGAGCGCCTCTCGATTGAGAAATCAAGCATGACATTTGAATACGTCCTCTCTGAAAGGGAAGCAACAGTAATTTGTCAATTACTCAACAGGGGCTCAGAGCCGATAAAGACACTCAATATTTTGAGTGCAGTGCCTCTAACAACATCGTGAACGCAGCATCAAAGTTCTGCCGACCCACATGCAAAACCAACTGCGTGTCAGTCTCAGTTAATAATCATGACACAACCCATTTTCCTAGCATCAAATGACTAATTAAAACCAAACTTGCAAAAGAAATGAACACTTGAACAAATATCATTTGATAAAAACTTTAACTTACATGACAGTATACATGGAAAAATGTATTTTGACTTTTTTGTTTGGTCCGTGTCCAATCTGCTAACATGGAGGTGGCCGGGTTTTGGTCAATACTGCAGCGAGACACCAGGGAGTAATCAAAATATGACATCCACCTTTATATACATTCTTTAGTCAATTCAAATTTACAGGTGACGTTAACAGGAAACAGAAGCAGGTAACAGCCGGAGATTCCTGATTTATAGCTTCATACATAATGAAGCGTGGACGATCAGAAGATAGAAACAAGAAGATACAAAAGTGAGCTTGTATAAATACGGAGAGGGCTAAAAGGGGAAAATGGGTGAGGAGATCAGGGGATCAGGAACTAGGGCAGTTGTATGTTGACGTATGTGCATAGAGCAGCGCAATGACTGAAGGAAGAGACAGAGAGGCAAAATGAATATAACAAGACTGAGGCAGTGTCTGTCTGGTCTAAATTCAATTAGATCCCCCAGAAATTGGATAGAATGCCATATTAAATGCTTTTAGCAGACATATGTCTGTTGTCAGTTGAAATCCTACTGACTTATATCGTCCCTACGGGCTTTCTTTGTAGCTACAAGTACTTGTCAGCAATAGGATATATTACCACAACATGTAACAATAATAATAATAATGCATAAATACTAATATGTTATGTGAATAGGGAAATAATGAAATTAAAAACCCCAAATCAGAGGCTTTTCAATATAAGTATGTCTGAAGAAGGGACTGAACAAGCTAAGTTCAGAGTTTGCTTCAGTGGTGTGTGTGTATAGGTATACTGATTATAGACTTTATACAAAGATATATGATGACGATATACCTGGGCTGTGATTTCAGATGCCATAAAGAGGGTCAAATCAGGTAGGGAAAGACAGGAGAGGTCAATCAAGGGGATTGACCAGGACAGTTTGAAGTGGTTCCCGGATGCCATTCAATGGTTGTGTCTTCATTACCCAAGAGTGTGGATTATCTTTCTGTGTGTGTCCTGCCTCACAGAGCTGCTAGGGCTGTAACCTCCTCATCACCAGGAGGGCCCTTCAAGTCTTTGGCTTTTCATGGTTCAATTCTTTCATATAGATCCTAATATCTCCACTTGCATCAGGTTAAGTCTGATGTAATTATCTATGTACCAAATGTTTCAGGGCCTAAAGTTTGTGTTTTAGTCCTGTGTATTTGTGTAATAATTGACCTATGTGATCAAATGGGAGTAATCTACCTTGTAATTCCTCAAACATATGTCTTTCTGTCTGTCTGTCTGAAGTTTAATAATATCTTTATCAATAGAGCCCTTTTCAACGTCTAAGTTACAAAGTGCTTACAAGGAAAGCAAAATAAAACCGACAGGTAATACAAGCATGAACTCAGCAAAAATGTAGGAATCACACACATTAAAAGACAATATTAATTTAACAGAAATCTAAAAGACAAATTTATTTTAAACAAAATTTGTTTTAAATCAATAAAATAGAACTTCCAATCGGTTTCATACTTAGCATGTGTATTTTTAAGAGCCCAGGGATGTGCAGTGTCAAAGCAGTGGGGCAGTGGGCCTTCAGTCTGCAGACCGACTCGAACGTGTCTTCTTCTACGTCATCGGATAACCTACAGCAGCGGTCAGCAACTGGGTCAAACCATGGGTCACTTTGTTGCTGCTATGCATTATGTCGAGGTGACAGAGCTTTCATATTGAAAATGTTAGAACTTGGGTCTAAAGTTTGTTTCACTTGCTCAACAGAACTTAAGTTTGAAAAAGTAACATCAGTTCACAAAATAATTCAGTTTTATATATAAACCAAAGAGTTTTACTATAATTAATACAAATTTCCCATCTATAAACATCATACGTGTGGGTGGTATAAATCACAGCTCAACTAAACGTTTTTCTTCCAGTGTGAGAGACAGATCAGGACGTGTATTGCCCAACGGGATGACATTCTTCACTGGTGTCATGTTATCATCCCCCGCGGGATGACCACCCTGATTTCCTGGGAAAAGCAGGCTGCTGTGGAAAATCTGTCTTCCTCACGTGCTGTGTTTCCTAATAGGATCACGCCTCATCTGTTACTAAACAGCACTGAATGGGTCCGGAAACATAATGGGGATTCGTGTGGCATCTCGCACTTCATTACCAAACAGAAAATAAAAGCAGACGGTCTGAAGGAAAATGGAAAAATATCTGCATCCTATATTTGTCCGTCAATGATTGGTTGATTCCAATTTATGGGGGCATGGGTATTTTATACTCTTTTATCAACATCCTTTTTTATTAAATGATTGAGAAAGGTCCATATCACATCAGCTGAGGCTTTATGTAAGCTAAGAAACTAATGAGGAGTTATGACACAAACTGTGACGCACAAACTGACGAAACAAAGGAAAAGACAGCATGTGGTACATAAAGGCTCGGGGCGTTCTTTAGAGACATTTGTCACAGGCAGCAGCTACATTTGGATGACTGACACTGAGTGAAAAGGAACTGTCCTGGAAGTCTTAAAATCTTGATTTATGTCCAGCCTGTATGTTTGTTTAATACAGACGATCTCCAGACTCTCCTGGTCGTGGCCCTCTCCTCTGTCTTCTATACTGTTTTCTCTCCTTAATAATCAATTCTTTCTGAATCACTCAATGACGTTATAAACATGTCAACTGTCAAGCATGTTTTAGACATTTATTTTTCGCAATATATCAATCTTCAATCTGTTTTTGCTCTTTTTTGCGTTTGTCTAATTATTATTTCAGTTGTATCTCCTCATTTCCCATCCTGTGACTCCCCCTGTGATTCCAAAGTCATAAAAACGACTCCTCACTATAGATTTTACACAAAATAGGACAAATTCATTAGATTTAACTTCTCATGATGTAATAAAATCATCTATTTAAGACTATGTTTACGTCACACACAATTTGTACCTAATTGTGCTCTCAATCCAGACAAAACTTAACATCAGATGCAACCATTCTTTTGTCTCTGCGTTTCTTAATTGCCAGTAAATTTCACCGGGACTTTACTGAAAGTGAAATCCAAGAAATGATGATTCAGACTATCTGATGGAGAAGTGCTCTCTGCTAAGAGCCGGTAGCTCACAGGAAATGAGGAGACAATAGTGTGAACATTTTGAAGAGTTTGTGCAATCATCAGAGTGCATGTATAAATACCCACATTAAAAAAATTATCAAATGACACTCAGGATTGATTGCAACCTTTTAAAAATTGGACAAAAAAACATAATTACTGCATGGCATCTTCCCACGGGAGATTACTGGGTGATTATCCTGCCCGATTACAGCCAATCACACACAAATTGCATTGTGACAGCGAAAGGCCTGTGCAGGCACCATCTGTGCACATAAAAGCACCACACTCGCCACTGAATTTAGTTTCAGTGATTTGCCTCCACGTCACTGCCGAGAATGTCACTGCAAATTAACAGGTTTTTTTTTCATACACATATTTAGGGATAGGGGGGGTACACACAGGAAAACCCTTGGAAAATACAGCTTCAGTCTGCACTGCTGTCCTTCCCAAGGTGAGAGCATCAGCACTTGTGCTCGAGGGGCAGAGGAGGCGTCCCTGTGATAGGCTGATGCTGCTGGAGACGCAGGTGGTTGATGCATGCTGGGGACGTCATGCATCATTGAGACACAGTCATTTCCCGAAAGCACAGCCTCTCTCTCCTTCTGTGATGTCCGGGGCAGGAAAAGCTGAATGAGACGTGCTTTCACACGCACCCACACATGCATGGCTTTGGAAAGTAAATTTACTTGAGTGCTGTACAGTAAAATCTATTTTTGTGGTATGTGTGCTATTGTGTTATTTCAGTTTTTTATATGCTTTCTTGTTCTTTTAATCCTATCAGTGTTCCTGATAAGATTTAACATAAATACACTATACTGGTCTGTATGGGCCACTGTGCCACATCTCTCGGATGTTTATGATGCAATGAGCTTTTAACAGTTCCCCCAATGACCGGACATTAAATCACTCAGGTCCAAACAAACCAAATGATCAAATAAGACAAATTAAGACTTTTGCAGCAGAACTGTGTTTTTCCTTTTTTTCCTATCATTAATCATCTCATAATCCCTCAGATTTAATGTGTGACAGTACTACTGATGCATGTGACAATCGAATAATGTCATTTGCACCGATAAGTCAGGCACAGGGGTGATAGTTCTGCAGAAAAAAGGTCCTCCAATTCTCTTTTTTTTACACTCAAAACTCTTGCTCTTGTACTTTTACATCAGTAGATTATGTCTTTTTTTGGAGAACTGTATCATACATCAGTAAATCGACCATGTCATTTGTACACAAACTATATATACATTTTATATGCTAATACTGGTACACAGTAAATGGTAAAGGAAGTAAGCACATGTTGCAAATTTGAGTGGATATTGAGCTTTTTATTTAATGCAGTTTCATATTTTATTTGGTCTTCATTTCACTGTGTAAGCTGTAATGTTTAAAGAAGATGCTCAAATTTTATTTAAAACAAATTGGATGAATAGATTTGTGTCTCCTGGAGTTCATTTAAACAGCATTAAACATTTCAGATGCTATACATTTACATCTTTATCACTGAAACAAGAACATAAAAAAAGTTTGAATCCAGTTCTACTGTCCATGATATGTTATTTCCACCAGCAAAGGGAGAAAAACGAAAATATGTTGTTATGGGCAACAGAAGCTGACTGGAAAACTGCAAAGGGATGAGAATATTTAGCAATGAGGCTGCCTATAGAGTAACGATTAGATATTTATCATTTGACATTTAATATTGAACAGAGAGGGTCTCGGCTGGGGACATCTGCTGGGACAAAAGCTATAATGAAATGATGACAGAGGATTCTAGGACATTTTTAGATGACGAAGAAGTTTCTTGAATGGTGAATGCCACAGAATTAATAGGCAGTTGCTAATAATCTTCTTTTTTTTCAGAGACTAGACACAACTCCATTAACAATGTAAAAAGACGACAATCACAAAACTATGGGGAAGGGGCTCTTTTGTATCCTCTACTTACATCACTTAACTATAAACATTTATTGAAAATGGTTTCCTCCAGATTGTTTGATTTGTGACAGCAGAACTGCCTGAGAGTGTTGATATTCTTAAATAATAGATGAATTATCATGAACTGGGGGAAATAATACAAACAACTGATTCAACTGATGTTACATTTACTGTTTTTATTGAGATGTCATTTTCAAAACCGATGGATGGTCATTCACAGAGCTTGTTCAGTTTTCCCCACAGATGTTTACTTGCTTTTCTTTTTCTTCTCTTGGAAGAACTCATTGCAGGCAACGGTCAGGGCGGCCACCAACACCACAAACTCGTTGAAATCCACCTCGTTGTCTTTGTTCGAGTCCAGGTCGTTCATGATTTTCTCCACCAGCATTGGATCCTTCTGAGACTGCAAAAACAGTCACATTAGCACAACAAACAAGCGAAGTGCTGGAGAATATTCAAAGGCCTTTTAATAGTTTTCCTATGGACTCTTTGTATCCCTGTTTGAGCAATGAAACACTCATGTCCATGTAGGATGAGCATCACCAATGTGGTCGTTTGAATGTTATTGGATTGACTCAATGCAAAAGCTTCCATCCGTGTCCAGTGGAGAGCAGAGTGATGTTACTGTTAAACGATCCATGAGCTACTGCTGATTACACAGGACAGCTATTGCTTCGCTTGTTTCCAGCAGGATCGAGATACAAGTCACAGCTTTATACCTCCAAGGCAATGGGATCTTAATGTTGTGGCTTATTTAAGTCAAACATAGGAAAAACACTGACGTCAACCAGGAGGGATTCATTTAATTAGGCAGATATAACTAGATTGTTGTTGTGTTTTATGAATCTTGTTTTGATTTACAATTCTCAAATGCTTTCTGTTGGAGTGAAAGGTGACGGCAAACAGCAGAGAAGAAAAGAAAACCGAAAACACAACCAAATTCACTGCCACAACTGCACCAGCATCAAGATAGATTTAACGTCTATGCTTTAAAAGTTTAATTAAGTTCAAAAAAGAACAAATAGTAGCACACAATAAAATAAAAATAAAATAGGTACAATAAGCAAATTACTAAAATTGATTTGAATGAAACAAACTCTAAAACTATAAAATAAAGCTAACTTTATTGTCATAATTTAGTTTTTTAGCTCTTGTCTTCAATGGTATAATTGCAAAAATAAGCTGTATAAATGCAGTGCTGTGTCATGTCTTGGTTTCCAAGGGTCCAAGTTTTCAGTCAATGGAAACCAAGAGTGTGTTCGTCTCTGTGGGGCTGCGTCTGTTGTCAGAGGTGACTATAGCCCACGGGGGTGTGATGACATCATGGGAGTGTCTATTTTTGGAGGCGATATGGGCCACTGATGATGATGATGATGATGTGTGAACACCTGAGGCTTCCCCTCGGCATGAGCGGGGACAAGAAGTGAAAATAATAAATATATCTGAAGGCATCAGAGGTCTTAGGCCTCGGCCGCTTTGTCTGACACGCTGGTCTGAATCATGTGAAATCGCAGGCTTGCACATGCTGCTATCACACAGACTCAGAGGAGGGAGCTTATTGCAAACGCCCTTATCTATCTCCTTCTTTATTTCTCACAGTGCTATGACGTGAGGGCCACCAGGAGCTACACGTCAAATCAGAGGGATTGCAATCGATAAGACTATTTTCCTCAGACAAGGTCAGAGTGCTAAAATAAATGTATAGAAAAAAATGAATAGTGTGAAAATAAAAAAAATAATTTTATCAAACAGGGTCATAGCCAGGGAGGAGCTGCAAAGGATCCTCTGAACCAGTGATTACATTACATGGTCATTATACATCTACTGAGCCAATACAAGGAGATGTAATGGTCACGCTTTGATGCACTAACATATTTCTGGTAATTAAGAGGAGCAAGGAGTTACTTCCTGTAGTGTAGTGATTACTTCCTGTATCATGACAAAACACAACCATAATGTTGAAATGTTGAAAACTTTACCATGAGGAAGTCGGTGAGCTCGCTGTTCAAAAGTTCCTTCAGCTCGCCCTTGTTCAGCTTGTATTTGTCTCCGTCATTTCCTGAGTAGTTGTAGAAAACTGATATCAGCGCGTCCATCGCACCCTCCAGCTGGCTCGGCATTTCTGCTGGGATGATAAAAACCTTTGCAGCTTCCTGAGGAAGAGAAAGATTTTCACACAAAACTGAATCAAATGAACTGGATCCACTTAGCAGAGAGAAGGAGGCTGATTCTTCGGTCAGTGGGAGAGGTGTTCTCACCTGGTTAGAGTCCTGCACAAGTGATGAGAGACGCTGCGGCACAGCTTGTTTATTAAGAATTGAGGAGCAGCTAAGAGGGCCATCCTCTATCTTTGTGCCGATAATTAATTCCTCAGGTGAGACGCCCATGGCAACTGTCTTTCCTTTCCAGGTGTTAATCAATTCTGTTGAGTGAAAAACAACATGTGCACCAGTGTAACCCCCGATGCCCCACGGGTATTCATCAGGCCCGTTGTTTCTATGGCCCCACTGCATGCTTGACTTCATGACTTTTTTGGAGGAAATTTATTGCAACTGTGTCCTGCTGGTTAATGAGAGACAGCACAAGCGGAAATATTAACTGGGACCAGTGTGGTGTCTTTTCCTCAGGGGACGATACAGGTTGCCTTTTAGTTTTCTTTTTTATTTGATTGAACAGGGGAATATGTTTTCCTTGAGTACAGTTTTTACTTGAGTTTTTTTATACTTATACTTTCACTTCATGACATTTTGTCTGGGTAATACTGCAGATTGAATGTGTAATACAGCCTATACTGTATCTCAGATAGAAGAAAATATATCTTAAAATAGGGCTGAATACAGTCTGAATAATATTGTGTAGTGTTTATTGTAACCTTTCCTCTCAAAAAGTATTTACTGATGCAAATGAGTAGTGGCCGACATAAAGGTCCTTTAAGACAGGGGTAGGCAGCTTGGACATTTACTTATATATGATATAATAGCTAAGACAATCACCAAAAAACATGTGTTATGGATTTATTAACACGTTTCTGCCTCTCAAGCAGATATTTGATTTCAAATGGTCACAAATGGTCCATAAGCACTCCTGTCAGTGTGGACAGGAGAACAACACTCTTCACCCTGTAGCCCCCGAAGACAACACCTGAGGGAACTTTTCTTCCACTCACAGCCACTGTCACGAATAAATTAACTTTCCATCTATTAAGGTGACGAAACAGTTTCCCCTCACAGCCGTTATTAGAAAATGTTGTGAGGGAAGGTGATTGCATTTGTCTCATAGATACATGTCTACCCTCTAGAGATAGTTACAGTTACTCGGAATGTAGCTCTCAGCAAGGCACCTCCATATTATTTACAAATGATGAAACTCAATGCCCTGTGTTTTATAGGAGATTTCGATTCCCTGCTTATTGTCTTGAAGGTGATGTAAACCGTGCCTGAGAGATGCTCTGCGATTTTACATTTGTTCATTTTGCCTCAGGTCCTCTGCAGTATCTTCAATGTCACTGCAGGTGGAGTAGAAGTGATGCGTTCATTGTGTTGGTGCTCAAGCTTTTAAACATCTTGAAAAGGAGATAACTGAGTGAGCAGGAAAATATTTATATTGACTGCTGCTTTTGTCATAAAAAAATTATTATTGAATGTATAAATCTTTAATGTGAAGAACGAATCAAAAAGGCATTTTTATATTTAATCACATCACAGTTAGTCCTCTTCACTTCTGCCCGTACAATGTAACACATACACCTATAATGTGTCTGTAATGGCCATTGAATTATTACTCATAGAAAAAAAAATTGATAATGTAAGATAATTATTGATAATTGGATCTGCTGCTTTGATGATTGTCTTATCTTATAGATATACACAGCTGTACAATGAAATTGTATATACAATATATATAAAAGCAATGCAAAGACGATTTTAAACAGATTCAGCATGTACATATGAATTGTACATAAAATGTACACCCATATATAGTAGGAAATAATAACAGGAATGGATATAAACAATAAATACACTCACACATATACAAAAAAAAATAATTTATTTGAGTCCGCCAATCATATTCATACAAAAAAGGATTCAAATATTTAGAGGTTAAATACAGCAAATTGACTCATGGGTACAGATAACATCTCCTACGCCAAACAGCAAGACTCCCAATAGCGGCTGATATAGAGCAGAATTTTGCTAGTTGTTTAGCTCGTGTTTTGTTAAGTCCTGCCAGTCGGAGTCCACTGACTGAGAGCTTATGGACATGCCCCAGACTTCCAAATATCAATATAACCAGCTTACATGTAAAGCCTAGGTCTCTCATTTTAGAAACCATGGGCTGGTATTTGGTCCATTTGTCGAGGAAGGCTATAACCATATAGAGGTCAAAGACACAGGCTACCTCAAGGACTACTACCTCCCTTTTAGCTAAGTCCATGAAAACAACATCAGGGGTGTTAGGGATGTTACAGAAAGCATCATCAGAAATATTAAACCAATCTGGCATTATACGGGAGTGTTTGTACAGTGACACATTTGGGGGGAATACTCCCTTAACAGTACTAGAAATGAGGTCAACAATGCGGTCATGGTGTGCAATATAGAGACCTTTGTACATATTACAGCCATTAACAATATGAGCAATGGATTCTAAATGCTGGTTGGGATTAGAATGCATTATACAGTGTGGGTGATGATTATTAGGATACCACAATGCAAGATTGTATTTAGTTGGCAACACCTGTAGTCTGGCTTTAACAATAAAGCAGAGGATGTCCTCTCCTACAGAGGCGTTCCTGTACATTGTGTGAGAGACAGAGTGGTCAGCAAAGTCAAGGCATGCCAACTTTCCCTGCAGTCTCAGTCCAGTCCAGTGTAGTTTTGTCTCTGCCTGTTTAATGTTCAGGAGGGACTTTCTCGCTGTTGTGTTGTGGAGTGTTTGTTGTGTCCCATTGTTGTACACAATGGGACACACTCACACATACACACACACACACACACACACACACACACACACACACACACACACACACACACACACACACACACATATATATTTATATCTGGATATTTCATAGAGTTCAGTTATTTGATGCCACTTTAATAGAAAGTTTTCAGAAGTCTGGAAGTATGGGCCTTGATGGACCTGTAGTGCCTTCCAGGGGGCCGTGGAGTAAAGAGGGGTTGCCTGGGTGGAATGGGTCCTTGATGATGTTTGTGGCCCGCCGTAAACATAGGGTTCTTTAAATTTCCTGGGGTGAGAGTAGCTGGGTGTTTCAATGTCATGCATATGAAGACCTGGAAGTGTTTGTGCCTTGGAATTCAAAGCTAATCACACTCTCCACTTCTTCTCCTCTGATGGAAGCAGGTTGTTCTTTCTTTTTCCTGATCAACTCCTTTGATCTGGAGGAGTTGAGTGCTAGGTTCTGGATGGTACCATTCTTACAGTTTGCAGAACTCATCCCTGATGGCAGACTCATTACCAATTTGAATCACGCCAACCACAGTGATGTCATCTGCAAACTGGATGATTGTATTGTGTATTTGGGTTGGTACACAGCCATGGGTAAAGAGGGAGTAGAGGAGGGGGCTCAGCACGGAGCCCTGTAGAGCTCCAGTGCTGAATGTGTTACGGTCGGGGACTGATGGTTCCCCAGCCTGACAGTGGGTGGTCAATTTGTTGAGAAAGTCCTTGATCCATCTGCATAAGAGCGCACTGAACTCCAGGTTGTGCAGTTTGGTCACCATTCTGCTGGGGATGGATTTGTTGAATGTGGAGCTGAAGTCCACAAACAACTTCCTTGTGCATGAAGAGCTTTGTTGATGGTGTCCTCTGTGGATCTGCTGTTTCTGTCCGCACATTGGTGTTGATCAAGAAAGGTTGGAAGTGCAGATGAGCTTAAGGACCAGCCTCTGGAAGCATTTCATCAGTGGGTTTGAGAGCCACCGGCTGATTGCTGTTTTCTTCTTGAAATGCATCATGGCAGCAGACTTAAAGCATTTTGGCACAGTCTTATCTTATGTTATGTTATTTTATGTTATCTCTTGTATTACCAAATCTTATCTTATCATTAGCTGTTGAATAAAACAGCAATCTTACTTTGTTGCAGAATGAATTATCTCAACAACTATTAAGTGGATTGTCATGAAGTTTTGTGCAAATATTCATAGAGGTTGAATCCATGCAGACCTTTGAGCAGATGAGTCCAGCACCTGTTGATGGAAGCTGACGTGATTCCGAAGGTGTATTGCTGTCACACCTTCAGTGCTGTTAACACACGCTGTCACCAAGCCTGAAGCAGCAGAGAAAGAAACACACTTGGGCTGAAGGAGTCCGGGCTGAGTGTAAAGCCTGTTTTCACACTTCTGTGTCGCAGCCCTCAACACAAATGTTGCTGAGAAATGTGGTGGTGAAGTGACCATTCAGTCTCAATGTCAGAGGGACTGAATGCTTTTCAGAATCATTCAATTAAAGTGGCTTTCCTCCGCCATTCTATTCTAACCTCTAGTTTTTGCACTGCTGAGGACAGCTGACCGGACATCATTAATTCTTAATTTATTTTAAAAAAATTTTGCCATTACACTTCAGCTCAGCCTGAATGGAAAATCAGGTTCTGCTGTCTTGTATCATATCAGATTTACACATACATTGAGAATGTATCTATATAATCCTGCTTGTGCGCTTCTGTTTTCCTGTTCAAATAGCATGCTGCAAAACTGGCAACATTCAGACATCAATACTTTCCCAGAAACCTTTTAATTTTCTACAGTATTTAATAAAATGTTCAGCTCTTTTTTGCAAAGCTTCTGTAACATTTTATTTTAATCTCAATCACCCATCCCAATTAGCACATAGAAGCAATATGTAATCAATTGATAGAAGTCATGTTATTTATTATCATCTTGTAATTCACTACGTATATTTACATTTATCTCCTCTTTGAAAACATACAGCTTTCTTATGCTTTATTCATTCATTCATGTTTATTTTGCTCATATTCTTATAGGAGTTAGAGTCATAATATAAAACAATGTTGTAATCATATGTTATAATATGCCATTATATTTTCATTACACCATGAAAAATAAAGTATTATTAAATCTATTAATCACCTTTCCTAATGAATTTATTCATTTACAAATACATTTAAATTCAATGGTCGGAGACAGTGCTTTGTTGCGTTCATTATTGAGTTCCTTCAATTTGACATTTTCCAAAATAAAAATCCATCTATCAATCAAAGTTTAACAGATTGTAGTTTATTTTGCTTTTTGTTTTTGTATATTTTTATTTTTGTAGATTGGTGTTGTTGTATTCTCTGTCATGAGTAATAAAGTAAAAAGAGAATCCAATCTACTGTCAATCCCTACATAAACAGTTTTAAACTACACCTTTGAATGGTTGTGTACAAAAGTCTCATCACACAATATAAGGATTTGATTTAATGTGCTATCTGATAAAAACTATTGTAGCTTAATTTACAGTGTATACATATACATACGTTGATAATGTTCTTAAACAAGGTTACGATTACATTATAGTGTGTTGTAAAGCATTAACTAGGGTTGCAGTGTTTTGAAGGGTAAGCATGGGAAAGATAAAGTGAAGTGAAGGGACAAGCTTTGGTGTGAGGTGTTGGCATCGCTGTGCTCACCCTGTCAGGGTCAGTGTAAATAGCCTCTGGACGATTTCTCACTCGCTGTACTTCAGTGAATCGCAAACTTTGTTACTTTGCTAAACAAAGTGTTTTTTTGGCATTTTGCTGAATCCTTGGCCCAATGCTACAGCTATCCAGTAAAGTACTAGCCAGTAAATAAACTACTGCATTTTTCAGCGAGAGTTCATTCTTCTATCATTCATTTATTATACGTCAGATTTCTTTATTGTGAAGCATTCAACTTTTATTTTTATCTGGTCCCCACCAGAACTAGGGATGGTCTGGACAGTGTTCCTTGGTAGCCCTGTGGCTGCAGAGCTCAACAGACTAGTGCCGTCCCTACGGGAGTGAAGAGTCAATGTGTCCTCAGACACCTGCGTCTGATTTATTTTACACTCGTGAGTCAAGTGGTAAATCAAAACATGGTTTGCGATCACCCGCATCTACCCAGAGAGCTGCTTACTGAGGCACTGGAGCAGTTTCTGCTCATCATTTTTGACAATGTGCCAAGAGCTGTTTCTGTTATTCCTTAAGGGGATCTCTAGTTTTGGGATCTGTTGAGTCAGACAGTGGCCAGATCTTCTTCCATGAGATATTCGTTATTTTTGACTTCTGTAACTGTGAGTGTTTTTCATCTGGGTTTGACTCTATATCAAAGTCCCACAGGAAACAATAAGACAGAGGCCGTCGTTACAGGAGGCTTTAGAGTATTTAGTACTGTATGTTGTCGGGGAACTATTGATCTCTCAAATAACTCCAGCTTTCTTTACATATCTTAATGAATGTGCCTCACTTTTTGACGCAAATATAGTGGCTGTAGATTGCACAGATACTAATATCGTCAGTGCAGTAAAACCAGTTTGGTCATGGACAGTGTTGTTGGTTTAAACACAAGTCGTCTCCATGGTCTGCACCAACTATGGGGATTGCACAGGATAATGCTTCATCAGCTGTCGTGTTGACACAATACTCATTTCATGTAACTCGAAACTGCCTATAGGCCTCCTGGGCATAACTCATACCTCGGATGAATGCAATGAAAAACACTGTCATCTCTTTTGAGCTCCGTCCCATCTTTTGAAACCTTTATAAAAGATCAAAAATCAAAGAAATCTTGCTCAGATGCAGCTTCTCCCCATTCATTATTTTTGTGGCGTGTAGGTTTGGTGAAGACTTGACTTTTGTTGCCCTCTATTGGCTGATCAGAGGTATCAGAAAGTGTAATGATAATACTCATAAACTGTCCTATTACTGACAGGATATGTGTTTTTTATGCTCTTCTTTAAGTGTTGCCTGCAGTGGGACCACATTGTTTACATGGTGTGTCTTTAAAGTCCATCTCTCCTGCTGTTTCTTTTACGTTATGTGTCTCAATTCAGGGGCTGCATCCTTCAGAAGCTGCATTTGAAGGCCCGATTGAGTCACAGCTGTGCAAGCCTCTTTCGTGGGCCGGGTAGATCGCGTCCTCTGAAGGATGAAGCCCCTGAATTTTGACACAGTGACAGAGGAAGAAGAAGTGGAAGAAGAATTGGACTATGATTACAACTAGATAGCTTGAATAAACAAAATGAATACTGACATATACTACCATTATTAAAAATACCTTTATGTTAGACGCTGTCTTTTTTATTGAATGTTGTTAATGTTTTGATTTAGTTGAAGACCTCTGTTACAGGCCACATCTATTGTACCACTGTCACGTTTTTTTCCGTCACGATTTTTTAGGGTAAAGGGAAAATAATTTTACACATTGTTAAGACAAATGTGGCAAACAGTGGTTTGTGAATATGGACTATACAGATTTCATTTGATTTATTGATTGATGAATACTGGAAACATATGAAAACAGCTATCCTGCTCCGTTTGACAATTAAAAATTTAGTTATTTGTGACTATAAGCTCAATAGTTAACTTTAACATAAAACAGCAACTCAGATGAATAATAATTCTGGTATAATGTGTCCAAATATTTGAGCCAGTGGCAGCCTCACTGACAAGGAGCTAATTCATGAGACAGAAAGTTTACTTCCCAAAATGTCAAACTATTCCTTTAATTCATGTAGGTTTCCCCTGCATTCACATGGGTGGATTTATTCAGTCAACTTTAAATCAAACCCTGTGTATATCAGTTTGTCTGTTTTCTCTTACCACACTTGAATTCAATATACTTGTAGAATAATTGTCTGGCCTGCTGTTGTCATGTGATATGTTGTTATTTAATGAAATCATGATGAACATAGAGTGCACAGTGCTACATGAGATATTATCCAAACCTCCGCTCTGCACAGAAATATTGGGTCACTCCATGGAAACAAGAGCTGTTCTTGCTGCTCCAGCTCAGTTTTTCTTAGAAATGAACTCTTTTCTGTAAACAAACTCAAACTGAGTGATAGGTCAACAGCAATCCAACATCAGAAAGGAAGTGCTTTTGAATTAATGTCTCATTTGACAGCTGGTGTATGATTAATTACTTCTCTGGGCTCAAATGTCAGTGTATTGTGTGTGTGTGTGTGTGTGTGTGTGTTTGTTTGTGTATGTGTGTGTGTGTGTGTGTGTGTGTGTGTGTGTGTGTGTGTGTGTCTTTCTATAGTTATGAGGGCCAAATTTTGGTTCAATACGATTATTGTGAGGACATTTTGAGTTGAGGTCCTCACAAATTGAAAGGATAGTTTCAGGGTTAAGACTTGGTTTAAGGGGTGATGATGTCTATTCTGATAATGTTAACAACTATAAAACACTGTCTCTTGTGTTTTTTGCAAATTCACAAGTTAACGGAAGCCTTCTCTCCATGATCTGGGTCAAAAATGAGAGCTGTTGTGACCTGGCTACTGAGTCCTGGCTCTGGTCCTTGTGCCATGAAAAAGAGCCTTTACTAAGTGCCTGCTTTTGAAATTCAGAGGGGGTGGATGGGGTGGAGGTGGGGCTTGAATATACATAAGAGGCTAAGACAGCCCTCCAGTCCAATTTGGCACAATCTCGCCAGACAATTTGCTCTTGCTTAACCTATAAAGAGAAGCTGATAGGATCTCTCCGTTTGTTTAGACTCTGTTTATCCTCTTCAGAAGCGTGTTCGAAAATAATCCTCTTGAATCTGCCCTCTTTTGAAAGAGAGAAGCTTTGTTAGTGATGAGCACGGGCAGGTTACTCAGAACTGAGGCTTTATCCTGGATGATGAATGTGAACAACGTGACATGGGGCCAGTCCCACGACTTGGTCCTGCAGCCCCTTTGGGACTTCCTCCACCAGAACCACCACGACCTCCTGACGAGCCCTCTCGTCCCTGTGTTCCTCTCCGTCACCACCTACTTCTTCCTGGTTGCTCTTTACACCGTGCTGGACCTGCTGGCTCCCACCTGGCCCTGCATCAACCGCTACAGGCTCCATCCTGACAAACCAATCTCCTGGCCAAACATCTGGACGACCCTGTGCATCACCATTTACAACCACCTTCTGTACATCTTTCCTGCTGCAGTTGCCCAGTGGCTGTGGAGGCCTCCCACCCCACTGCCTCGTGAAGCACCCTCTCTCTGGAGCTTCTTCCTGGGCATCCTGGGCTGCATGGTAGTCTTCGACTTCCAGTATTACCTGTGGCACCTGCTGCACCATCGGATTCCCTGGCTGTACCGCACCTTCCACGCCGTGCACCACCAGTACAACCAGCCTTTCAGCCTGGTCACCCAGTATCTGTCTGGCTGGGAGCTGTTCAGCGTGGGGTTGTGGGCTACGGTGGACCCCATCCTGCTCCAGTGTCACTGCCTCACAACATGGGGCTTCATGGTGTTCAACGTCTATGTTTCCACCGAGGACCACTGCGGCTACAGCTTCCCGTGGGCCATGCATAACCTGGTGCCCTTTGGCCTCTGGGGCGGTGCACCCAAGCATGACACACACCACCAGAGGCCCAGCACCAATTTTGCCCCATTCTTCTCTCACTGGGACTGGCTGGGGGGCACCCACACCATGCCAACTCCCTCCAGCCATGTTGCCTCCAGCCACGTTGCCAGACGAGCTGAAGGGGAGAAAAAACTAAAGAGCTTGAATTAATCCCTCATTGACTCTGTCTCTCTTTGACTCCCTCCGTCTCTTTTGTACCTGCTCATGTCCCACTAGTTCATGTTATTTTCTTCTCTCCTCTTATGTAGAACACTTTCTCTCTTCCCCATCTCCCTGCCTTTCCTTCTCGTTGATATTGTTAAATTGATTCACTCTATTCTGATATTCTGCTCTGCTCTTTAACAGAATACGGATATTCTTCACTGTTTTGGAGCTGATTATCTATTTTAACATTTTCTGGTAAATTGTTGAGAGTAATTATCTGTAATGTTTTACCAGACACTTTGTACATTTATTTTTTACTCCATCCATTAATGTTAATATATTAATTTTCGTCTCCATGGTATTCTCAGGTCATGTTTTCAGTTACCCTGTAAAATAAAAGTAAAAGATCAAAGCAATTTTTGGAGATTTCCTCTGTTGCACTTTGGTGAGTAGTTGAGAATGTGTCAGAGTGATTACACACACGTTAGCGCAAACATTCTCCCTCTCTCCCTCCTCAGCACCGACTCTCTCACTCACACGCATGAATAGTGGTCTTTAAGCTGCATCCCAGTTTGATGCGTGGGCGCAATACTAATGTATCATCCACTCTCTCAGACAAAATGGTCTTACTGGAGGAGTTCTTTATTAAACTCACCCCAAAAATAATTAACATGTTTGTGATGCAAAGTCTTCCACATGTGAAAATGAGGATCAAACCCTGCGAGACACTTTGCTATGTTTGGTATATCTCTGAACTTTTGTCCTCCTGTGAGCCAGGCTGCAGTCTGGGATCCTCTGGTCTTTTGCTGGTCAACTCCAATATCTAGTTTGATAAACCAAATGAGAAGGGATGTTTGCCGTCAGGGTCCATAGGCTCAAAAGGCCCTGTCACAGGAAACCAGACCCTCAGAGACCTGTCTCTGTTTTATTACATTTTTTGAAACAAAACATCTGTTTTATTTATGTTTTTATTGTTAATCGGTGTTGTTTCTTGTATTGAAAGGTACTAAACAAACAAAGTAGTTTAAGTATTGTTGGGTAGCCTCATAAACATTACTGTGTAAATCAACTCATTTTACTTTTTTAAAATACAAAAACATTTTGGGGTCTGCATCTACAATTCTTATTTGCACAGATTAAACTATCTGACATTGTGTCATGTCTATTTAAATCAAAGAGGATATGCAGTGAGTCATATAGGTCAGAATGCTCGTCTCAGGTGGAGACACATGCGGTGTGTTGTGTCATGTTTCTGCTCCTCACGAGGGAATTGACAGTTGCGACAGGTTGTTTCACGAAGAAACATGTTCACATGCCTCAAGCAAAACTGTCTGCATGTCTCTCAAATTTCTACAGAACTGGGATGTTATTTCTGAAGAATTAACAAACTTTAAACTCTAGGTTGATTATGTTGGGAACTCTAATGTGTGGGTGTTTAGTGAGTGATTTCTTTTATTGTTTATTTCGGAAATAAATGCTCAAAGGAATAAGATTTATGTTTGTTCTGCAATCTACCAGCACCCTATGGAAGACATCCTCTCACTTGTGCATTGTTAAAATGCCAGATCAGGGCCATCTCTCAGTAGCTAATTATTTTCTCATTTTTCAATAACTGACCACTTGTCAGTCTTGTGGTTACAGGGCTGATGCAATCCGGCAGTTCCTATGGAGCATACCGTAAATATTGTGTCATGGAAATATGCAACGCAAACCCCCACTTAAACTGCATGCCTGCAACTGCAGAAGTAACTTCACAGTGAAAGAGCCAGCAGTTAAACCACAACATGCTGTTTTCACACTTTGAGTTTTGTAAAAGGATATGAGGTTCAACCTGTTTTCACTCTCCATACTAAGCTACGTAACTGGCTCCCGGTGGTATAAGTTCACATTTAACAGGAGTGTGATATCCGCCTTTGTCATTTAACTCTAGAAAGGGAGTAAGTTTCCAAAGAATAATGAATTATTGCCTAAGAACATTGCTATATGATGCAATGCTGTTATTTGGAGTGCAACTACAGTATAATTCCTATAACAATGGCTCTCACACCAAAGCTGTGTTGATTGTGTCATGCAGCAGGATGTGTTTTTAAATGTGTGCACACCGGCCTTATGTTCCAGGTCATCTGCGTTTTAATTCCTGCAGGAGTGGCCCTGTCCCCAACATGTGAAAAGAAGGTACTGTTTACTCCGAGTGCTGACAAAAGGTAACATGACACCCAAAAGCAATCATTTACCTTCTTAACCAGCCCACCTCTTTTGGGTGGGGTAGTTGCTTGAATCTGCTCATTTACTCCTTATCTACAGAAAAAAATACCAGGACCCTTCACTTTAGTTCACAATACCCACCTTTGTTGACACTCTATCGTCTTTTAGGAGACAACATGCATTGTCTTAGGTGAGTGATTTTAACTGAAAATAGAACGTAACTGTGACTGTAACTAGAAACCAGAAACAGGCTGCACCCACATTGAGAGAGTCACGTAGTAGGTCACTAACTGAGGTGTATTGTAAAAAATAGGTGAGCTGTTTTACTCTCTGCTGGTGGAACGTTGTGCGATAGTGAAACCAGTGGGAGGACAACCTGTTTACGTAATCCTCTGAACTTGCCTCAGCACGTTCTCTAACATTCTTCAACCCCTCTACTCTGATCCTCTTCTTCTGTCTGACTTTTCACCATCAGATAAAAACCCTAAAACATGACCAGCAAGCAGTAAATGTAAACTGAGAGTCACTCAGGAACAGGACTTTAATCAGTTACACAATCGAGTGAAGGAGTTTAAAAACAACACGTGGTTTAAAAAATTAAAGTTAGATTCAAACTTGCTGCAGGAATTTTGCTAAATGATTTGACCAAAGTTCGACTGACATAAAATAAGTCACAATCCGCAGCACAAATCAGTTCAGTTTGGCTCTTATTTCAGATATTGTTTATAAATGTTCTTCAGTGCAGTGAAAATCTTAGAAAACACACATTTATCTGTGCAGCGAAGTAAGGCCTAAAAATTCTTTACATATGCACAAAATATAACAAAAAATGCATAAATGTTTCACATTTTAAAACCAAACATCAGTTCATAATGAAGTAACACAAATCTTAAAAATAATTCTCCTCTCATCCCAGTACAGTCTTTATAGAATGAGTCCCAGTGCCACACTTCCTGTGTGATGCCTTGTTATCTGAACACTACAGTGCAAGCACAGACACGATGCGCGATATCTCTGCTTAATCTGGATAACTTGTGCTGCTCTTTGTCTTCCCTGTGTCTGACGTACTTGACTTACTCTTCCTGGAGTTTTTCAATGAGCTGAATGAAACTCTCATCCTCTCCACAGTCCTGCGGCTGCGGCACAGCAAAGTGTTCTTCACGTGGTTCCTGAAGTCCTCGGACACAAAGTAGTAGATGAACGGGTCCAGGCAGCTGTTGAGACTGGCCAGGCATAATGTGGAGATGTAGAAGCCGTAACCATTATTTATCACTCCATTCTTCAGCAGAGTGTAATGCACCACCAGCACGATGTTACTGGGGATGAAACACACCATGAATGTCACAAGGACGGTCACGATCAACACCCTGGATCTGTGTCGGTTCTTTGCTGCTGTAATTTCCTCCATGCTGTTCCCCAGAGCTCTGTCTAACAGAATATAGGCCACAACGATCACTACACATGGGATGAGGAACACAACGACAGCCATGAAGGTGAAGTAGTAGAACGGGAGCTGGACAGAGGGGAATGGATCTGTGAGGTCTTCTATGATGCTGACGTCATGGCAGGTGGTGATGTTCGGGTCTTTGAGCTTGACAGTGTGGTCATACAGGTACAGAGGGGTGGTGGTGAGCCAGATGAAAGCCCAGATGGAGACACACACGCCAACAGCCACTTTGGTGCTCTTGCTCTGCTGGGACAGAGGGTGAGCCACAACCCAGCACCTCTGCACACTAAGACAAGTAATGGACAGAATGGAGCAGTACATGTTCCCGTAGAAGAAGCTCACAAGGACTTTGCACAGCGGCTCTCCATAGGTCCAGTTGTTGCCCTTTAAGTGGTAGGCGATTTTTAGGGGTGTCACAATTACAAAGAGCAGGTCAGCCAGTGCCAGGTTGGCCATGTAGATTGTAGACGGCTGCTTCTTTTTGGTCCTGAAGAGGAAGACCCAGAGGGCCATGCCGTTGGCAGGAAGTCCCACCAAAAATACGATGATGTAGATGATCGGGAGACAGACTGTGGTGAGGGGACTCTTCAACGTCTCTGCTGCCTCGGAAGTCACAGCATATTGTCCTTTGGTCTCATCTAAAAATAAACACAGAAAAACATATCAAGGCACTGATTAGTTGATGGATAGAATTTTGATTGGGAGAAAGACTGTGGTGAGGTTACTCTTCAACATCTCTGCTGTCGTGTTGCCCACATCACCTTGTCCAGGGTCCATAGACGCGGGGAAGCTCCGATCGTTGACATTATCTTAAAATAAACACAGAAAAACAGATGAGGGAACTTAGTAGTTGATGAAGAGAATATTGATTGTAAACGGTTTGGAAAATTATCATTAATTTAATCTACCTGTCTGCTTATCACACCTGTGGAAAAGCTTACATGCATGAGAAATAACACCAGTTAAGTAAAACCTTCAAACTTATTCATAACTACTCACATGAACAGTAATAAAACAAATTCAGTTTCATTTCATGCCCCCAAAAAAATCTGCCATAAAATCTTAAATGCAGATAAACCAGGGAGGATGAACACAATGTTGTATAACTTCACTCTGCACCATAGACTGTTTATGAAAAGCTCTGTCTGCACACAGTACATTGTAGAACTGTTTGAAGAGGACTCACTAATGACAAGGAAAAATTCTGAAGTATCTCCAGAGCATAAACACAGGACAAGAGAACAGCCCATTCGGAAGAGGCAGGTTAAGGTCAAGCACTGCTCTAGTTTACCAAACAATACAAAATAAAACATGTTTTGACCAAAGCTTCTCAAATGTGAGGATTTTATGTTTTTGTCTGTGTAAAATGAATGTACAGGTACTGAGACAGGACCAGTTATTTGAAGAAGTTACCTTGGGCTTTGTGATGGACAATTTATTTATATTCTGACAAGCTACAAGAAAACACACAAAGTGATACTTTTAGTAAACATTAGAAAATATTAACAAATGTCCATCGTTTTCTCGTCAAGTCAAAAGTGACCTTATCCAATGTCTTGTCTTCTCTGAGCAACAGACCGAAACCCCGGCAAAACATTCTGTACCTGTCCGTGTTTATAAACATTTGACTTGAATTTAAATAATCCAAGATAACATTTTCATATGTTCTCCTGAGATAAGACCAAATGTGTATACTCAGATACAATAAAGGCTGAATGTGTGTGTCTGTGTAACGTGGACAAACCAGTTCCTGCGACACAGTGAGTAGTTGCATCTCTTACCTGAGGTGAGAGAGACGCAGCAGCAGAACATTGATACGAGCCACAAGCACCGAGTTAAATCCATGATGTCCCGTCGACGATCAGAGGCTCACTTCTCCTTCAACACACTGCAGCTGTTTTACTCTCTGCTGGTGGAACGTTGTGCGATAGTGAAACCAGTGGGATAACAACCTGATTAATCCTCTAAACGTGCCTCAGCACGTTCAATAACGTTCTTCTACAACTCTACTCTGACACTCTTCTTCTGTCTGACTTTTCCCTACAGAAGAAAAACCTGAAACATGACCAACACGTAGTAAATGTTAACATTAACATATAGAGTTTGGGCCATACACCGTTCTGAGTGTGAAATCCACCAAAACACATTCCACAAATTATAAACATGTCTATGAGGCAGGCAGAGTGATACATGACAATGGGCATCGTCCATTTTCCTCTTCAGCTGCATGGTGAAAACTGTGAGTCACTCAGGAACAGGACTTTAATCAGTTACACAATCGAGTGAAGGAGTTTCACAGAAACTGCATCCTGTTGTTTTATCATTTATTTAAGAAACTATACAACAGTTACACGATTTTCCTTGGTGCACTAAAACTTAAAATAAGATCAACACCTCAGCATCACGTGGTTTAAAAAATTAAAGTTACGTTAAAACTTGCTGCAGGAATTGTAATAAAAGATGAGAACAAAGTCCGACTGACATCAAATAAGTCACAACTGATCCGCTGCACAAATCAGTTCAGTCTGGGTCTTATATCAGACATTGTTTGTAACTGTTCTTCAATGCAGTGAAACTCTTAAAAGATTTATCTGTTGCAGCCAGGTCAGGCCTTAAAAAAGCCCAATGTACCTTTACATAAACACGAAATATAACAAAAAATTCATAAATGTTTCACATTTTAAAACCAAACATCACTTCATAATGAACTAACACAAATCTTAAAAATAATTCTGCTCTCATCCCAGTACAGTCTTTATAGAATGAGTCCCAGTGCCACACTTCCTGTGTGATGCCTTGTTATCTGAACACTACAGTGCAAGCACAGACACGATGCGCGATATCTCTGCTTAATCTGGATAACTTGTGCTGCTCTTTGTCTTCCCTGTGTCTGACGTACTTGACTTGCTCTTCCTGGAGTTTTTCATGGGGCTGAATGAAACTCTCATCCTCTCCACAGTCCTGCGGCTGCGGCACAGCAAAGTGTTTTTCACGTGGTTCCTGAAGTCCTCGGACACAAAGTAGTAGATGAACGGGTCCAGGCAGCTGTTGAGACTGGCCAGGCATAATGTGGAGATGTAGAAACTGTAACCATTATTCATCGCTCCATTCTTCAGCAGAGTGTAATGCACCACCAGCATGATGTTACTGGGGATGAAACACACCATGAATGTCACCAGGACGGTCACGATCAACACCACAGCTCTGTGTCGGTTCTTTGCTGCCGTTCTTTCCTGCATGCTGTTCCCCAGAGCTCTGTCTAACAGAATATAGGCCACAACTATCACTACACATGGGATGAGGAACACAACGACAGCCATGAAGGTGAAGTAGTAGAACGGGAGCTGGGCAGAGGGGAATGGATCTGTGAGGTCTTCTATGATGCTGACGTCATGGCAGGTGGTGATGTTCAGGTCTTTGAGCTTGACAGTGTGGTCATACAGGTACAGAGGGGTGGTGGTGAGCCAGATGAAAGCCCAGATGGAGACACACACGCCAACAGCCACTTTGGTGTTCTTGCTCTGCTGGGACAGAGGGTGAGCCACAACCCAGCACCTCTGCACACTGAAACAAGTAATGGACAGAATGGAGCAGTACATGTTCCCGTAGAAGAAGCTCACAAGGACTTTGCACAGCGGCTCTCCATAGGTCCAGTTGTTGCCGTTTAAGTGGTAGGCGATTTTTAGGGGTGTCCAAATGACAAAGAGCAGGTCAGCCAGTGCCAGGTTGGCCATGTAGATTGTAGACGGCTGCTTCTTTTTGGTCCTGAAGAGGAAGACCCAGAGTGCCATGCCGTTGGCAGGAAGTCCCACCAAAAATACGATGATGTAATTGATAGGGAGAAAGACTGTGGTGAGGGGACTCTTCAACGTCTCTGCTGCCTCTGAGTCCACAACAAATGATTCAGGGTTGCCAGAGACCCCAAGCACGATGATCCCCCATCCTTCGACTTGAGCTAAAAAATGACACATAAAAAACAGATATGGGCACTGATTAGTTGATGAAGAGAATATGATTGTAAACGGTTTAGATAATTATCATTTAATTAATCTACCGGTATGCTTATCACACCCCTGAAATAGCTGACATGCATGAGAAATAACACCAGTTAAGTAAAGCCTTCAACTTTTTCATAACTACTCAAATAAACAGTAATAAAACAAATTCAGTTTCATTTCATGCCCCAAAAATCTGCTGTAAAATCTTGATTGCAGATAAACCAGGGAGGATGAACACAATGTTTTTTGACTTCACTCTGCACCATAGACTGTTTATAAAAAGCTCTACACACATTATATTATAGAACTGTTCGAGGAGGACTCACTAATGACAAGGAAACAATTCTGAAGTATCTCCAGAGCATAAACACAGGACAAGAGAACAGCCCATTCAGAAGAGGCAGGTTTAGGTCAAGCACTGCACTAGTTTACCAAACAATACAATATATATGTTCTGACTAAAGCTTTTCAAATGCGAGGATTTGATGTTTTTGTCTGTGTAAAATGATTTTACAGGTACTGAGACAGGACCAGTTATTTGAAGAAGTTACCTTGGGCTTTGTGATGGACACTTTTATTTATATTCTAACAGGCTTCAAGAAAACACACAAAGTGATATTTTTAGTAAACATTAGAAAGTGACAAATGTCCATCGCTCTCTCGTCAAGTCAAAAGTGACCTTATCCAATGTCTTGTCTTCTCTGAGCAACAGACCGCAACCCCGGCAAAACATTCTGTACCTGTCCGTGTTTATAAACATTGGATTTGATTTTAAATAATCCAAGATAACATTTTGATATTTTCTCCTGAGATAAGACCATATGTAAATACTCAGATACAGTACAGGCTGAATGTGTGTGTCCGTGTAACGCGGACGAACCAGTTCCTGCAGCACAGTGAGTAGTTGCAGCTCTTACCTGAGGTGACAGAGACGCAGCAGCAGAACATTGACACGAGCCACAAGCACCGAGTTAAATCCATGATGTCCCGTTGACGATCAGAGGCTCACTTCTCCTTCCACACACTGCATCTGTTTTACTCTCTACTGATGGAACATTGTGTGTTATTGAAACCAGTGGGAGGACAACATGTTTAATCCTTTAATCTTGCCTCAACACGTTCTGTAACGTTCTTCAACCCCTTTACACTGACACTTTTCTTCTGTCTGACTTTTCCGTTCAGAAAAAAAAACTAAAACATGACCAACATGTAGTAAATGTAAACATTAATATATAGAGTTTGGGCCAGACACCGTTCTGGGTGTGAAATCCACCACAGCACATTCCACAAATTCCAAACCTGTCTACGAGGCAGGCAGAGTGATACATGACAATGAGCATCGTCCACATTCCTCTTTGACTGCATCATGCAAACTGTGAGTCACTCAGGAAAAGGACTTTGATCAGTTACACAATAGAGTGAAGGAGTTTCACAGAAACTGCATCCTGTTGTTTCAATCATTTATTTAAGAAACTATACAACCATTACACCATTTTCTTTGGCGCATTAAAACTTAAAATTAGATCAACACCTCAGCAAGAGGTGGTTTAAAAAGTTAAAGTTACGTTAAAACTTGCTGCAGGAATTGTGCTAAATGATTTGACCAAAGTCCGACTGACATAAAATAAGTTACAACTGTTCCGCTGCACAAATCAGTTCAGGTTGGCTCTTATTTCAGACATTGTTTGTAACTGTTCTTCAGTGCAGTGAAAATCTTAGGAAACCAACATTTATCTTTGCAGCAAAGTCAGGCCTTAAAAAGGCCCAATCTATATTTACAAATACACAAAATATAACAAAATATTCATTCATGTTTCACATTTTAAAACCAAACATCAGTTCATAATAAAGTAACACACATCTTAAAATGAATTCCACTCTCATCCCAGTACAGTCATGTTCACATCTGGATATGAGATGCCTCGAGGTCAACTGGTTGCAACTGACAGCCTTATCTTTATAAAATGTGTCCCAGTGCCACACTGCCTGTGTGATGCCTTGTTATCTGAACACTACAGTGCAAGCACAGGCATTATATCTCTGCTCTATCTGGCTAACATGTGCTGCTATGTGTGTTCCCTGTCTCTGACACATATGACTTGCTCTTCCTGGAGTATTTCATTGAGCTGAATGAAACTCTCATCCTCTCCACAGTCCTGCTGCTGCGGCACAGCAAAGTGTTCTTCACGTGGTTCCTAAAGTCCTCAGACACAAAGTAGTAAATGAACGGGTCCAGGCAGCTGTTGAGACTGGCCAGGCATAATGTGGAGATGTAGAAGCCGTAACCATTATTTATCACTCCATTCTTCAGTAGAGCGTAATGAACCACCAGCATGATGTTACTGGGGATGAAACACACCATGAATGTCACCAGGACGGTCACGATCAACACCACAGCTCTGTGTCGGTTCTTTGCTGCTGAACTTTCCTCCATGCTGTGCCCCAGAGCTCTGTCTAACAGAATATAGGCCACAACGATCACTACACAAGGGATGAGGAACACAACGACCGCCATGAAGGTGAAGTAGTAGAACGGGAGCTGGACAGAGGGGAAAGGATTTTCGAGGTCTTCTATGATGTTGACGTCATGGCAGGTGGTGATGTTCAGGTCTTTGAGCTTGACAGTGTGGTCATACAGGTAAAGAGGGGTGGTGGTGAGCCAGATGAAAGCCCAGATGGAGACACACACGCCAACAGCCACGTTGGTGTTCTTGCTCTGCTGGGACAGAGGGTGAGCCACGACCCAGCACCTCTGCACACTGAGACAGGTGATGAAAAGAATGGAGCAGTACATGTTCCCGTAGAAGAAGCTCACAAGGACTTTGCATAGCGGCTCTCCATAGGTCCAGTCGTTGCCGTTTAGGTGGTAGGCGATTTTTAGGGGCGTCCAAATGACAAAGAGAAGGTCAGCCAGTGCCAGGTTGGCCATGTAGATTGATGACGGATGCTTCTTTTTGGTCCTGAAGAGGAAGACCCAGAGTGCCATGCCGTTGGCAGGAAGTCCCACCAAAAATACGATGATGTAGATGATTGGGAGAAAGACTGTGGTGAGGGGACTCTTCAACGTCTCTGCAGTGGCACGGTCCACAACAGCTTGTCCAGAGTTTTCAGGGTCTATAACCCCGATGAACCCCCGTCCTTTGGCATTAACTAAAAATAAACACACAAAAACAAATCAGGGCACTGATTAGTTGATGGAGAGAATATTAATTGTAAACAGTTTAGATAATTAACATTTAATTAACCTGTCTGCTTATCACACCCCTGAAATAGCTGAAATGCATGAGATATAACACCAGTTAAGTAAAACCTTCAACTTATTAATAACTACTGACATGAATAGTAACAAAGAATTCTGTTTCATTTTATGCCCCAAAAAAATCTGCTATACATTCTTAATTGCAAATAAACCAGGGAGGATGAACACAATGTTGTCTAACTTCACTCTGCACCATAGACAGTTAATAAAAAGCTCTGCACACAGTATATTATAGAACTGTTCGAGGAGGACTCACTAATGACAAGGAACAATTCTGAAGTATTTCAAGAGCATTAACACAGGACAAGAGAACAGCCCATTTGGAAGAGGCAGGTTTCGGTGAAGCACTGCTTTGGTTACCAAACAATACAATATAAAATATGTTCTGACTAAAGCTTCTCAAATGCGAGGATTTGCTCTTTTTGTCTGTGTAAAATGAATGTACAGGTACTGAGACAGGACCAGTTATTTGAAGAAGTCACCTTGGGCTTTGTGATGGACAATTTTATTTATATTCTAACAGGCCTCAAGAAAACAAACAAAGGTTTACTTTTAGTAAACATTAGGAAATAGTGACAAATGTCCATCGCTTTCTCTTTAAGTCAAAAGTGACCTTATCCAATGTTTTGTCTTCTCTGAGCAACAGACCGAAACCCATATGTCTGTAGTTAGAAAGGCCTACATTTCCCAACATTCCCGTCTGTTTGGAAGTTAACCACAACCCAGTGTTAGAAACAATGTCCCTGTCAAAACATTCTGTACTTGTCCGTGTTTATGAACATTTGACTTAAATATAAGTAATCCAAGATAACATTTTGATATTTTCTCCTGAGATAAGACCACATGTATATACTCTGATATAGTCATGGCTGAATGTGTGTGTCCGTGTAACGCGGACGAACCAGTTCCTGCGACACAGTGAGAAGTTGCAGCTCTTACCTGAGGTGACAGAGACGCAGCAGCAGAACATTGACACGAGCCACAAGCACCGAGTTAAATCCATGATGTCCCGTTGACGATCAGAGGCTCACTTCTCCTTCCACACACTGCCGCTCTTGCTGCTGCTTCTTAAATGTCGGACAAAACTTGAAGCACCATGAAGGCCACACCCTGAACTACCTGTCCGTGCGCTGACGTCACTGCCTACCCGCTGACGTCCGGTCTGAGCCAGTTCTCCCACTGTGAGTCTGAACTGAGCTCAGTCACAAACACAAACTGTCCAAATACCTGATTTGTATATCTCTAATAATAGATTTTAAATAAATGCTATAGAATATATATGATTTGTAACATAAACAAAAAGGATTTCTGTGTTAAGAAACGAAAAACATTATATCCACCCCATATTCAACATATGACGATCCAGTTCTTAAAGTAGACACAGAGTATAAACAAATATCCAGGCCCATCCCTCTACTATCTTTGGCATGAATCGGATGACGCAGTTTCATAATAAACCGACAAACAAAGCAACACACATGACTGAAAGCCAAACCTCCTAGACAGGTAATGACTAAAACAAGAAATAACTTGTGGTGGAAGGTTAGCTGTTATAGCTTCTGTTTGTTATTCAATGTTTTTTTTATTGCAGAGCTCACACTGTGGAACAACAACTGTTAAAATAAAGTGAATCTCAAAAGCATGAATAAATTTCATCGGACTACCTTTGCTAACTTTTCTTTTTATTTGAATCTAGATGCCACTTTGGATAGTTACTATAAAAAACACTTTACTGTTTTTGTAAGGTCCTTTGCTCTTCCTCTCTGTCCTTAATATTTGAGGAGATTGGTTAAAACTAAAAAAAACTCTGGAACTAGAAACCAATGTTACAACAGTGATCACTTATTTCCTGCCCTAAGGTAGCAATAAATTTACAGGGAGCAGGATCATATATAATGAAAGAATAAAACATGACAGAAAAGGTCAGTTTTGAAAGATACTGTGTGTTTTACTTCAGGGACTCTAATACAACTACAGCACATTTAACCCATTTTATTAAAGCTTCATCCAAATAGGTTGAAAAATACCACCTCTCTTGCTTTTTACGTAAAACTTGATATATTTAACCAAAAGACAGAGTTTCTTTCCGATCAAAAAGAACAAAATAAACATCTGCACTGCACTTGTATCATTTTAATAAAAGATGTACATTTGAAATCAGTTACAACAGTAAAAAAGGCATTTCTGACTTTTCTACTATAGGCATCAGAGAGCTGCATATACCCAGCATGACCTTTCCAACTGCATGGCTCACAATACAGTCAGATATGTCAGCAAAACCAATGGTGTGACTGGGGGGAAGATACATACGCTGGGCAGGTACTTTTATACGCAAACTAAAAACAAGTTAATAAAGTTAAAATTATTAGTTAAAAACAAATGTAAAGAGTATATTATATATCCTCCAAAACACTACATTTTTGGCCATTTTAGGTCTGAATATAAAACAGAGTTTGTCTCAATAAAAATACACCACTGACTAAATGACAAGACACAATAAAAATGAATGAAAAAATAAAGTCATTCAAATCCCAATGAATCAAACAAAAAAATTCATCAATCTCTGAAGTTGTCACAAGTATAAAAATAAACACTTTTTAATTTGATTTGAAGTAACACAACATGAGTTCAATGCTTTGAAGAGGTCATTACATCACAGGAGACTCTCCAGAACTTCCAAAAGACTTATCATTTCTCGGTAAATTTAAATAAAGAAAGACATTTTATTAAAACCTAAAAAGATCGGTTCATTAACATTCAGTGCTCTGCGTGTTCCGTGAGTCGGACGTGTACGTGTTGCTCTTCTTGGAGTATTTCAGAGCGCTGAAGGAGACCCTCATCCTCTCCACCGTCCTCTCACTCCTGCACAGGAACGTGTTCTTCACATGGTCCCGGAAGTCCTCGGAGATGAAGTAGTACACAAAGGGGTCGAAGCAGCTGTTGAGGCTCGCCAAGCACAGGGTGGTGATGTAGAATCCGTACAGGTTGTTGGTTGCCCCGCCCAGCAGCAGGATGTAGTGCACCAGAAGCATTATGTTACTGGGGGTGAAGCACACTAAGAACATAATCAACACCGTGATGATCAAAACCACAGCCTTTCGTCGCTTCTTGGCGATGTTTTCGTCCTTCATGCTGTTCCTGAGCGCCTTGAGCATTAGGACGTAGGAGATGATGCACACGACGGTGGGAGCAACAAACCCCACTATGCCCATTGTCAGGAAGTAACCTGCGGCTATTTCCTTCTGACTGGGCTTGGTGACATCATGGCATGTGAAGATGTCGAGATTGGTGACACGGACCTGTTGGTCGTAGAGGTACAGAGGGATGGTGAGAAGCCAGATCACCACCCACACTGCGACGGAGACGCACACAGCTACGCGATTGTTCCTCTGATGCAGGGACAGCGGGTTGACCACGGCCCAGTAACGCTGAACACTTATGCAGGCGATGAAGGCGATGGAGCAGTACATGTTGGCGTAGAAAAACGCCACCAGCACTTTGCACAGACCCTCTCCGTAGATCCAGTTGTTGCCATTAAAGTGGTAGGCGATTTTTAGGGGGACCCAGATGATGAAGAGCAAGTCGGCCAGGGCCAGGTTGGCCATGTAGATGGAGGACGGGTGCTTCTCCTTGGTGCGGAAGAGGAACACCCAGATCGCCAAGGCGTTGGTGGGCAGCCCCACAGCAAACACAATGATGTAGATGATCGGGAGGAAGATGGTCGTGAGGCTACTGGTGAGGACATCTGTGGCATGGGTGCTGACCCACACCCCATTGTTTGTCTCTGTTCCGGTGAAGCCTCTTTCATCTGCGCAGACACAAAATCGAAAGACATGATTAGAGGAGGTGTGACAGGTATTTGTGCAGGAATGCACTAACCTCTGACTACACCAGAAACCCGGGTCCTGTCAGCTACCTGTATTTTGACTTCCGTCCTCTCTGTCGACAAACATGCCTCTGAGCCTGAGTCAGTCCTGTCACCACCATACATTTAACCTTTAGCTAATATTCCATATGACCAAATGACTTCTGACTCTTACAAACCAGTCTGTGGTGACAGTCAGGATCAGAATAACACGTCAAACAAACAGGGCCTACAAATTCAACACATTTAAGTTCAGTATGTTGATTGTGTCTGAGCTGAATATCGTGTAGCTCAGTAGAATGAACAGGATCACGTTACCTATCTGCGACAGGACGGTCTGTAGGCAACACAGGAGCAGGAGCAGCTGAAGCCACCGAGTATCAGAAGTCATTGCTGCACAGGGAGACGAGTTACAGCAAGTGTGTGAGATGTTGTCTCTGTGTGTTTGTGTGTGTGCGCGGGCGCGGCTTTGCCTCGCTTCCTTAAAAAAAAACTGGTTTAAGACCTGTGTGTGATGTCACCAGGTCAGGTGATCATACCTAGTTTACCTGCACACACACACACCCACACCCACTCACCCACACACACACACACACACACACTGGTGCGTCTTCCTTCCGCCTGCTTCACGCCTGCATGAATGACACCATGACACTTGTAACCTTTATTTACTGATTTATTTTTGTTCTGTGTCATCAACACTTACACATTGTTTGTTTATTATTGAAACTCGTCATTCAAGTTAGTTCATGAATAATTCTGTATAAAATCATTATTCCGCCGTGTTTATCGGGAACAGATTCAGATCATATCTATTTCCGATAATATCTCATATGTTTGTGTGTTATCTGGGGAAATTATTATTCCAGAAGCATAAAATCCACTCACCGTCTCTGCACAAGTAACAGAATAAAACAAGGGTGTGAAGTCATATGGTCTGTATTTCTACTTCTTTTAGTGTTGCGCCATCTGCTGGAGTAAACGACCCTGACAGTTGTGTAAAATGCTTTATTGGACACACTTTCTGTACTGCACATTCATCACCAGCAGGAGGCATGATAGGTCTAACTTTATCAATACAGGTATAATCCAGTGCCTGGGCTGTTTCTTGGACTGACCCAATCAAAGTCGGACTAAAATGTATTTAACACTTCAGTATGTAAATTACAAAGTAAAACATAAAACATAAGACCAGGAAAATTAGCTCATTAGCAAATTTATGCTGATATAATTAAAAATATACACAAAGTAGCAAGTAGTTTTCATTCATTAAACATAATGCCTAGGTCGTAAAATCATAGATGCTTACATATATGTTCTGTACTCAGGAAAATCTCCTGATTTCTCGGAAGGAGCTGTATGTAAGAAGGCAAACGTCCAATTGAGAGCCTCTGGACTTTCTGTGGAGTTTCTTCAGCAAGCAAACCCCCTAGTAAAAAGTCAGCAGAATGTCTGAAGGAGCCGATGTGAGAACACGGTAGGATATCCTCCGCAGGATGCAACACGAGCAAGTGGGGGATTGATGACGTCTCTGACACACAACAGGCGCAAAACTAAAATAAATAAAACGGCGAAGACGTCGAGAGAGCTTTTGGGGATGAGGGCAGACGCCTGTGTCCATGTGATGTAGATAAAAACATGTGATCTCCTCAGCGGTATTACACCAGTCCGGCCTGCTTCACCAGCCCTCACCTGAACGCTCCACAGATTTCAGTCTCGTGAACATGTCTGAGTGGAGAATCTGGCTGGTTAATGGTTTAAAGACAAACTCTTAAGAGATTCTGTACCCAATTTTACAGAGTCCTTGTCTGAAAACCGCTATAAACACTTGCAGTGCACATGAAGTGCTTCAGAAAACATTTTCATCTTAATGTCTACTCTCCTGTCATCATGAAAGAAAAACAAATACAGCAGACTAAATCCTACGGATTGGCTTTTTGCCCTCTTTGCTTTTAATTAACCTTCATAATAAAGACTATAGTCGACTACAGGTAAGAGTTAGTTAAGTCACCCATTCACATCTTCTCAGATTTCTCAAACCAGTCTCTCAAACCAGCAGTTTATTGTACTGGCTGTTGAGGTTGGCCTGGAACGAGTCCATCTTGGTGACTGGATTGTTTATTTTGGAACTTTCTGTGTGGCTGGATTTCAGAATTTTTCTGGAGCTGAATCGGCGGGAATCAGATGATGAGAACTGAATGCTGCTGCCATCCAAAATCTTCTCACACCTCAGTGTGCTGGAAAGTTGTTTCTGGCACTGGGATGAGCCAAAGTAGTAGACTAGGGGATCCAGGAGGCAGTTTAGACTTCCTAAACACATAAACACGAGATAGGCTACATAAGAGCCATCAGTGCTCTCTTGGATAGCCTCAGCACCTCCGTTAAATTGCAGATAGTGGGCCATCAGAAGACAGTTTGTTGGTGTGAAACACAGCACAAATATCACCAGCACTGTTCCAGCCATCACCACTGCTCTTGTTGTCCTGCGTGAGCGTCCTAGAATGCCGCGTGGGACTCTGCTCAGTGCCCAGATCACACGAGTGTAGGATACCACTGTGATGAGCAGAGGCAGGAAGAAGAAGGCGCAGCACAGGGCGATGAAGTAGAACTTGTAGTACCAGATTACTCTGTGTACAGACTGGACGTCGTGGCAGGTGGTGATGTTCAGCTGACTGAGGTGGAAAGTCTGGTCGTGGAGGACAAGGGGCACAGTGCCAGCGAAGGATAATATCCACATGGCGATGCAGGCCATGATTGCATTCTTTGGCCTCCTCCAGGACAGGGAGTCAATAGGATAGACTACAGCAAGGAGACGGTCCACACTGATGCAAGTTATGAGCAGAACAGAGCAGTACATGTTCCAGTAGAAGGCTGCGGTGACCACGCGGCACATGAGCGAGCCGAATATCCAGTTGTTGCCTCCAAAGTGGTAGAAGATCTTGAAGGGGAGCAGCAGAGCAAAGAGCAGATCGGCACAGGCCAGATTCAACATGTAGATGGCTGCTGGCTTCTTGGGTTTGATCTTCAGAGCGAAGGCCACCACTGCACAGATGTTGATCGGCAAGCTGATGAGGCAGACCAGTGTGTAGAAGGAAGGGATGAGGATGGTGGACACAGAGCCTGTGAGAAACCATTTAGCTTCTTCTGAGATTTCCACCCTCTTGGTGCTGGTTACATTATGCGCCAGCCTACTTTTCGATATATAAGATCGGGTGACCTCATCCAACGAATTAAGATAGTCCGGGTCTATTGTTTCATATGTGCCAACAGAGGCAAGAAACGTCCGCCCTCGCACGGTGCCTGGAGAGAGAGGGAGAGAAAACAAATGTGACTGGAGAGAGAGAAAGACCATTTAATCAAAGTGTAAACAGGTTTTTGGTTTCAAATGATTTATCTTCTAAAACTGAATTTTTGTATATATATACTAAAATTCAAGCTTCTAAAATAAGAGGAATAAGGATGTGGCCGCCCAATAGACTTGATTAAAGGATAAATTGAATTGAAATCGACTTTTTTTCATTTTTCACTTACTTTCATAATTTTGCTAAATAAAATGTGTTGGTCAATGAAATGCCCAAATTGACAGATGCAATCACATGGCTTGTTTTAGTAAACGGAAATATTGGCATTGATTCTACAAATCTCTGAACTCTACTACAGAGAGCGAAAACTTATTTGCCAAAATGTTTTCCCCCCATTTGATTTTTCCTGATGGTGTTGGAGAGCGCTCACAAACATCTGTGTCTGAAATCTCCCATTTCTCCCAGTGTTCATCTGGTAACTGTTAAGATCATATGATTCACATCATTTAGACACACATTCAGTTACCCCCTCCGGTCCAGGGGATCGGGGCTTTGTCATTCTGGAACCAGACAGAAATCTTTTGTCATAGGATGAAGATGTCATCGAATGACTCATCTGATCATATTGCTTTTTGCACATCTCTGTGGACCATTGCAGTGAGGGGCTTGTGCACTGCAGCCCGACTTTGAGACCCCCCTCTTTGTGGTTGTAGGCGGACTGTTGATCACATCCTGCTCTGACGCTCTCAGTCACCATGAGAACCTGAGGAGGATTTGCTCTTCAGGTTTTTCCTTTAGTCACTTTTCCTAGTCAGATAATAGGTTTGGCTTTGGTCTTTGGTACGTTAGGTATGTTTTCTATTGGCATTAGTTTAGTACCTTTTGATAGAACAACTGACAATTAATTGAATACCTGCACTGCCTCCATAGAAACACACTTTTAACTATTCACAATATGATCGGTTAGGGCTTGTTTTTCCATCCATCATCATCCATCCATCTCCATCAATTCATCCATGCATCATAAACAATTGAGCGAATGTGGATCCTGCCATCCACACCCCAACAGTGAACCCTATTCAAAGTCACTCAGATCTGTTCTTCTTGCCTTAAACCCATCCAAGGTATACACATATATGATAACTGTACCAATCTGAATACTCTCAATTCATTCTGCCTTTTCCCTTTATTTTTCTCTGTAGTTGATCAGTATTAAACCAACTCACATTTTATTTTTTAATAAAATAACCTTATATACAGGTGGTATTTTTTCATTATAAGTAATTTGTTCTTACCATTGTTCGTACCGTTGTTGATCCCAGCTGAGGCAGCACATGCACACAACAGAACCAGCACTGTTGGAAACACTGGAAACATTGTGCCGGTGAAAAATGAAGCAATAACAACAATATTAAAAATGGTTCTATTAAATATTGTTAATCCGCTTGTCAGCTCTCTGCGTGGCTTGTCTCTCTCGAGCTCTTGCTGCTGCTGATCGTGACCAGTGAGTTGGTTTCCTCCCAAAGTCTGAGGGAAAAAACACAAAACCCTGAACAGCCAATCAACAACAGCATCTGCACACACAGAGACATTCCTGTCCAATGATGTCACCTTTCCCGTCGCACTGACAGGAAACACACACACTGCACTGACTGCACCATAACTGGACCTCAACTCGTATTAAAGGTTGAGGGGGCAGTGTTGATTCTTGGCCGCAGACAAAAGAACATAAATCCTCATTCCACTGCTATCAGACTCCACAGCACCAATATAAACCTAATACTGCACAGTTTGTCCACATTACAGCTACTCATCGTTACTTTTGCATGTACATACACACATTTATACACAAAATTATACTCTAGTGCTAATATGGTGAATTTATAGAGAATTTAAAAGTCTATAGACGCATATATATGGATATGTCTATTTTTAATATCCTCTTATACTAATGCACAAATACAGTGTACACCCGACAAACAATATTTTCTGTCTGTTGTAAAAGGTTTTATTTTATTCGATTGCTTTTTTTATTCTCTTGCCTCATTCTGGCTTGTCGTCTGCAAGTCCTGTTGTGGGATCAATTAAGTTTGACATTTCATCAAATAGAAACAACAACTGAGAGCAAATTACAGTATCTTAGGCAAACGCAACAATCTACAGGCAACAAGAGAAAATGCTTGGTATCACTTAACTTTAAGATCAAGCACTGAGAACACAAAAGTTCATAAATGTACTCAAGACGACCGCACAACCTTATTCACATTTAGTGATTTATACCACATGAAGTGATGCAACCAAGAGAAACTGAGTAGGACTTGGACTCACACTAGGCAGTGAACAACAGCGTACAGCTACGTCCTTGTCATGGATATTTATGGTGTCACTGTCAGTGTTAGTTCTGAAAGAGGATTTAAGGGGACAGTCAAAGGTTTTGTGTTGTTTTTTTAACTTTGGGAATGTCTGGGAACTTTTCACCAACAAACTTTAGGGGACATAGTGAACAGAATGTGTGAAATAAACATACTTGAAGAAATATCCCTGGAGATGCCTAAGTGTTTCCTGTGTTAATAAAACAGAAAACTCTAACCCTAACTCTATGGGACGACAGTTCTCTCATAGAGATCAAGCTCAAACAAGCTGAAGTCACGGGGGCTTTAACCTTCATGCATCTGATTCTGGGAGCTCTGCAGTTATAAAACACAGGATATGAGGATGGAAGTCGGAACAAAGAAAATATGTTCATAAAGAAAGAGAAATATGCTGGTTGCTTTCTCTTTGTGAGAGTTTGGAAGTTGATGAGGCCAAGATGGGGAGGAGTTGTCTGACTCATTCATCCTGAGCTTTATATCCAAAGGGAGTTGATTTTTGAGCTCACAGACAGACAGACTAAACCTATTTCCTCACAATTATATGTGTCACCATGATCTGTTTCTTATAATAAAAAAAAGTGATTTTGAGGTATGCAATGATTTCATGCTTTTAAGGACTGAGGCTTTAATGTGTTCAGTGTAAAAAAACGTGTAGGCTGCATGTATAGCTTGTGCTCTACTTTTTATACATGCTGTAGTATCTCAGTTCCGTCATGTCATGATTAGGAACGGGCCATAGGATTCAGATGATCTTAACTTTCAAATCAAACCAGACAGAAACTGGCACACACGCTGAATTCTGTTGGAAAGATCACAGTGCGAAAAACTGTAATTGAGTGTTTATTGAATGAATCACGAGACAAATTGGGTCTTATGAATACACATGCACACATGAGATATGCGTTTCACAGAGAGTCATACAGACGACTGGACAGAAAAACAGACATTTGTTGAATAAGTAGAAAGATTCATGTTTCTGTACCACGAAGATTTTTCGGTTTCCCTCACCTCCAAAGGGAAATGTTTGGCTCTTTGATGGTTAAATGTTCCGCTATGTTCACAAGCTCATTAGTAAGTTTCCTGTTTGGTGATGCAGGAAGTGCACTTTGGGTTTAAAGGGCATTTTTTTCTTGCCTGATAAAGTGAAACAATAAACCAAAACAGGGTCGAACCAAAACAACATAATTGTCTGATATGAAAGCAAAACAATTGATAAGAGAGACACCATAAAGCCCCATAGAGCTAAATGGACTGCATTGCCAGGCGATAGAAAGTGCAGCTGGTCATGGTATCCACCCAGAGGTCAGGCTACTCTTGCAGCCTGCTGAGTTTGGGCGTTCCTGAACTAATAGAAGCTCATTCCTGCTCAGAAAAATAGGCAGGATACAGACTGTGGGAGATTATGTCCACAGTGAAGTTACTGGCACGTTTCCAGGCAAGTCTAGTTCCTGTTTTAGGGTTTTCTGCGTTCACTTTTAGCACATTTGATCATTCCCCGGGATTTAGCCTTGGTGAAAGGAACAGACCAAAACAAACAGCTCAACAATGAGATTATCACAGAGGATATTATGCTCAGTTAGAAATGTCCTGTGGACACAGTGTCTCAGCTGGTGTAAAAAGCAAAGAAAGAAATGAAGTGAGCCTCTAAGTGAGAGAGAGAGAGAGAGAGAGAGAGAGAGAGAGAGAGAGAGAGAGAGAGAGAGAGAGAGAGAGAGAGAGAGAGAGAGAGAGAGAGAGGCAGCCTGACCTGCCTCCCACACAGAAACTCAACTTTTATCAGCTGGTGTGAATCAGATGTTCAGATGTGAAAACCAAACCCAGCTGTTAGATATATGGAGGCAACAGCGCAAAAGTCTAAGACAGAATACAAATGCTGGAACGGTAACAAGCACATACGTCTGCCAATTCATGTAAGAATGTAAGAACTGCTCTCGGCTTCAGTCGGTGTCTCCCTACAGGTGGGACGTGTCAGGCAGCTCTTTCGTTGAGCCTCCCAATCGACAGCAGTAAACACATACATTTGTTGAGAAGCTGAGGGGAAAGGAAAAATAAACCTCAGAATCCATATAATCTACCCTGTCAGCATTTGTCCTAAGTCCTTTTGCCTCCTTCATCTCTCACCATCGATTAAAGACGGTCTGATAGACCTCTTTCACTCTCACCCAATCACTTTCTCTTTTCCTATTTTTCAGTACCTACGACCATCTCCTCCTTTGTTTTCAGTGCTGGCTCTGCCAAGAAGGCCATACTGACAACACTGAGTTAGATTGGTCTTATTGAAGCTGCTATTTGCTTAGATTGTTTGTGTGGGACATATACTGTAAAGCACGTCTCCAAATGTTCATTCTGTCAGACATTCTGGGAGTGTTCTGGTTTAACAGACATGTTGTTTTTCCTATTTTAAGTTTATGTACCATCAAAATTATTCTTAATCTGTTATTTTAAGGTAAAAAATAACAATATGATGCTGTTTTAATTTCAAGCTGCACCATATTGCACTAACTCAGATATCAGTCTCTTAAATCTGGGGGATTTTTCAAGATTTACGTTGTGCAGTCACTGTGGTCTTTAGAGAGATAATGCAGCAGTCAGTTGAAGAATGTAAACTGAATGCTTTTCTGCAGTTGGTGAGGATCCTTGCATTAAGAAAAAGATGCAACACGACTTTGTAACAATATTCAATTACATGTGAAAGTAAGTACAAAATTATTTGTACTGGCACTAAAACTATGTGCTTCAAAGAAAACTTTTTAGCTGAGGATGAGTCTACATTGGCGTTTGTGGTTTCTTTGTGACTTTAGCAGAAGGGAATAAAGACATGATGGGTATATCTTTTCATAATGACACAGCAATTCTTATCTCACTGGCAATGGGTACAGAGTGTAGCGTCCATGCATGAACCACAACCTGTGTCAGGTTTTCACACACACACACACATACACACACCCACATACACACAAACACACAAACACACACACTGTGAATCTAAATACGATTTACATAGTAAAACAAATGAATTAAAAATGAATTGGTTAGGGCGTTTCCTCAGCAGTTCCTTCACACCCTCAGAAGACTCCCACCACGCACATTGCCAATATGTGTGTGTCTGTGTGTGTGTGGTCTCATTTAATTCAGTATATCCAATTATTTTAGTGTTGCGCCATCTGGTGTAGAAAACTGCTTTTAAAGTGTAGTCAAGTTACAGCTTTACTAGAACACATTCGGTAAAGCACATTTATCACCAGTAGAAGGCTGCATGGATCTTACTACACCATGTCTAAAATTTATTATTCTTATCATTCTCATCAATCAGGCAAAATTAAATCTTTACTTTAAACCATATAGGAGAGGTCCTTGTTCAGGTTTCTTACTTTTTTCAAGTTTATTATGGATTTTCAAGTCTAAGAGAAGCGTGTTCCAGAAATATATTTTGAAAAATGCTCTGTAATTTGTTCCAAATCATTCAGCTCTAGTAATATATGGTGAGGTTATATTCTGTAAAATGATATATAAATGTAAACAATTAGATTATAACAAATCATCACAACAATGTTATCAACTATCATAACATAATATATCTAACATTATGAACTGAATACAGGATAACATTACTAGTTGCAGTATAGTTATATGGTGTATGTTTAGCTGCATTCTATAGATAAATAACTTTAAATAATAGGCTTCGCAATTTAAAGTTCATTCTGGGTGACTTTTGGAATTTCTATAAAATTACCTCAAAGCAGTAATAAAACATATTAACCAGATCAAGACAGTTTAAAGATTGTTTGCACTTTGCTTCAGTCATTCAATAAAATGAGCTGGTTTTCAGAACAAAATGAAATGTGGCTGGAGACATAGGACTGTGATTGCCCCACCTCTGGGATGAACAGAGAGGCAGAGGAAGCATTGTTATTGAATTGAGCATGGGTTCAGGGCATCATTGCTTATTGACCACTGTCGACCAGACAGAGCCCTCCAACTGTTCTGCAATTTTGGTCATATAGTATATCTATTTTATCTGATTGAAAGCATTCGGTTTGGAAGAAACCCATGTTTTAATTTTTCTACAAAATGGAGTTTTTATGGTATGAAGACTGGGTGGAGGTCAACCTGCAGGTCACAGGATCAGGTTGTTCTCATCCTAGTTCAGCGACTACTGAGGCTAGAAAAGGAATGTCCACTACAGCCCTCCAAAATCTTCTCACACCTCAGTGTGCTGGAAAGTTGTTTCTGGCACTGGGATGAGCCAAAGCAGAAGACAAGGGGATCCAGGAGGCAGTTCAGACTTCCTAAACACATAAACACTAGATAGGCTGCATAAGAGCCATCAGTGCTCTCTTGGATCGCCTCTGCACCTCCGTTATATTGCAGATAGTGGGCCATCAGTAGACAGTGTGTTGGTGTGAAACACAGCACAAATATCACCAGCACTGTTCCAGCCATCACCACTGCTCTTGTTCTCCTGCTTGAACGTCCTAGAACGCCGCGTGGGACTCTGCTCAGTGCCCAGATCACACGAGTGTAGGACACCACTGTGATGAGCAGAGGCAGGAAGAAGAAGGCGCAGCACAGGACGATGAAGGCGATCTTGTAGTACAAGATTATCTCATGCACAGACTGGACGTCATGGCAGGTGGTGATGTTCAACTGACTGAGGGGAAAAGTCTGGTTGTGGAGGACAAGGGGCACAGTGCCAGCGAAGGATAATATCCACATGGCAACGCAGACCTTGATTGCATTCCTTGGCGTCCTCCAAGACAGAGACTCAAGAGGATAGACTACAGCAAGGAGACGGTCCACACTGATGCAAGTTATGAGCAAAACAGAGCAGTACATGTTCCAGTAGAAGGCTGCGGTGACCACGCGGCACAGGAGCGAGCCGAATATCCAGTTGTTGCCTCCAAAGTGGTAGAAGATCTTGAAGGGGAGCAGCAGAGCAAAGAGCAGATCGGCACAGGCCAGATTCAACATGTAGATGGCCGCCGGCTTCTTGGGTTTGATCCTCAGAGTGAAGGCCACCACTGCACAGATGTTGATCGGCAAGCTGATGAGACAGACCAGTGTGTAGAAGGAAGGGATGAGGATGGTGGACACAGAGCCTGTGAGAAACCATTTAGCTTCTTCTGAGATTTTCACCCCCCTGATGCTGGTTACATTCAGCAGCCCCGTTCCATTGATGTTGGTCTCATTATGCATCCAGAGTTCCTTTTGAGAGTAAAAGAGAGAAAAAGAGTCAGAGGATCCAAGAATATAGACAAAAATGGTTTAATGAAGGTGTTGACAAATCTTTTTAATTTATATGATAAATATTCTAGTTATTTACTTCGTCAATTGATTATCAGCATCACTAACTAGTTTGATTTTGAATTAATTAATTGATTTGATATATTTTTTTATTTCAATAATTTACAATACTGTAATCTGAATATCAAACAAAGACATTTTACATCATGTCAATTTGGGAAATTCTATATAAATCTATAATTCAAACTGTTTTCAAACATTTAATAACAAGTTATAGTTCAAATGTCACAATCCAGAATATAATCTACATCCACCACAGTTATGTGGACTTGAGCAGGGAAAATAGACGAAGCCCTGAATCTTGATTATTTATCGGTAATAATTGATAATATCTCATGTAAGTGTAAGTTATCAAGGGACATTATTTTAGTAGCCTTAAATCAACTGGTGTAAGTATAGTGTTTAAAACTGTTTTTTGTTGATGTCATCTTATTGCTATAAGTAATTGCTATGTAATCCTTAGCCCAAGTGAAGGAGTTCAAGTACCTCGGGGTCTTGTTCGCGAGTGAGGGTACTATGGAGCGTGAGATTGGCCGGAGAATCGGAGCAGCGGGGGGCGGTATTGCGTTCGCTTTACCGCACCGTTGTAACGAAAAGAGAGCTGAGCCGCAAGGCAAAGCTCTCGATCTACCGGTCGATCTTCGTTCCTATCCTCACCTATGGTCATGAGGGCTGGGTGATGACCGAAAGGACGAGATCGCGGGTACAAGCGGCCGAGATGAGTTTTCTCAGAAGGGTGGCTGGCGTCTCCCTTAGGGATAGGGTGAGAAGCTCAGCCATCCGTGAGGAACTCGGATTAGAGCCGCTGCTCCTTTACTTAGAAAGGAGTCAGCTGAGGTGGTTCGGGCATCTGGTAAGGATGCCCACTGGGCGCCTTCCTTGGAAGGTGTTTCAGGCACGTCCAGTGGGGAGGAGACCTCGGGGAAGACCCAGGACTAGGTGGAGAGATTATATCTCAACACTGGCCTGGGAACGCCTCGGGATCCCCCCGTCAGAGTTGGTCAATGTGGCCTGGGAAAGGGAAGTCTGGGGCCCCCTGCTTGAGCTGCTCCCCCCGCGACCCGACCCCGGATAAGCGGACGAAAATGAGATGAGATGAGATGAGATCTTATTGCTTTTACCTGCTTGTAAACTTTGAACACGATTTACATAGTAAAAAAATGAATACAAAATAAACAAGTCAATTTTTTCCTCAGTAATTCCTTCACACCCTCACAAGTATCTCACCTCCGCAAAACACCAATATCTGTGTGTGTGTGGAGTCATATAATTCAGTATTTCAAATAATTTTATCCGCTGCAGAAAACCAACTTTAGAATGGTGTCAAATTACAGGTTAGATAACTCATTCAGTACAGCACAGTTATCGCCAGTAGGAGGCAGCATAGACCTAACTATACCAATGTCTACAATTTATTTGTCTTTCCCTTCTCATTAGTCAGGCCAGATCAGATCTTTACTTTAAGCAGAACCCAGCTTTATACTCAAAACGATGCTCAGTAATCTGTGCCAAATCATGTTGCTCTACTAATATATGTTGAGGTTATATTCTGTAATATTTAATATAAATGTGTGTAAAGCAGAAGGTATATTAGGCAAATGTAGATTATAACAAAATCTTTACAACAGTTTAATCAACTATCATAACATATGTTATCTAACTTTATTCAATCTGAATTGAATAAAGGATAACATTACTAGTTGCAGTATAGTTATATGCTGTATGTTTAGCCGCATTCTATAAGTAAATAACTTTATAAAATAGGCTTCTCAATTTAAAGTTCAAAAAACCTGGACCACTTTTGGATTTTCTATCAAATTAGCTAAAAAGCAGTTATAGAACTTAATTAACAAGATCAAGACTGGCATCTGGCATTAACATACTGCTATTACGGTTTTTGTTAGGCATCAACATCCTGTTCACTAGATGAAAACCCACATTTTCGCCACTTCCAACACATGTAAACTGGCCTACTTCCTGGCAGTTAGTGCCTGTTTACAGGATGCAAATTCTCCGTTTGCCCCTGACACAAACGGGAAGAAACATATCCCCGCTATCGCAGTGGTGGGGGCTTGGGAGGTGTGAGTGCCGCCGAGGAGTCGCGGAGCGAAGGTTTGATCTAATTGGCATATGAATTTGAGCGAAATCGCTTGTTAGAACTTATCTCACTTCAACATTGGATGAAACCAAAGCTCTTTGAAACAAAAAGTCTCTTGTGATTGGCTGGTAGATCTGCTGCTATTGGTCATCCTGGGTCATTATAATAGACACGTGGGTAGACACACAATATTAATAATTATAAATAATATATTATTAAATAATTTATATTATTAATTATTAGTAAGACTTACCAAAAGAACTGCAGTTAATGCAGACTATTCATTCATTCATGTGATGCTTTATGTTATGTGTTGAACAGATTGTAGAGGGGAAAAAAACATGAACAAGGAGTCAAAGCTTTATTCAACAGAACTTGACTCACACAGCACAAATATTGTAAAAACTGGCCTAGCTAATGAAAAACTTATCAGTGAAGCTTGAAATGTTTGCAGCCTCTGGGTCATAGGTTCTTTGTGGGACTCTGTCCGAATCTGCCCGAAAGTGGGTAGACGTCTGTGGTGTGTTGCTTACAGTCTTATTTGAAGTGTGGCAAACAGGTGGGTGAGCGCCTGGCTGTGGAAAGATGGACCATTGTCATCTGTCCCGCTTCAATTAGCTGTAAACACAATCAGTACAATTGGCACGGTACAAAGACAACATACACCTATAAATGTAACTGAAAAATGATCTAATGAATCAAACCTTTCCCTCTTTCTTATCTTTCGACTCCTGAACTTCTCAATGCTGCTGCAAGAGCTGCAAGGTCGGATGTACGGGAAGTTCCTTCATACTGGCTCATAGTGTGTCTTAGTACGTCATAGTACAGGCAGCTGGAAAACAACATGAGTAACCTGAGTATATTATCAATAAACGAAAATAGCCTGGCTAAAACACCGTTGGAAGATCTCCAGCAAACAAACACAATACTAAAAAGTTACTTACGTAAAATGGGGTCATTTTCCACATTGCAAATCCGGACTCGTCTCTCGGCCTAATGTGCAGTGACTACCTCGTTGTGTGTGTGTAGGGCTGTGAAAACACAATGATGATTGGTATCAGATAAAGTGAACCTGGAGAATGTATTTTACACAGCAGAGCGTGTCTCTTCTTAATCTTCCTTGCACCTCAGAGGTGTGAAAAGAAAGGAAGTTTCCTACAGAGTACATCTGGACAAAAAGTCACGTTTATGAAAAAAACTTAACGTGAACAAACTCTTAAGTTTAAGCAGTTCATACATATTTAAGCATGCACTAGTTCTGCTCAAGCACTCAATGGTCTCTTCGTTTAGCAACTTTCTCCCTAATCCCACAGTTGTTAACACGCTATTCAGATCTGAGAGTTAGCTTAGCAGTTAGCATTGGTATCTCCCTATAGCTTAGCTCTTACCGTAATTTTGGGACTGTGCGCCCGTTTTCTCCGCTTCGACTCGTCCACACTGGGCCTGCGGCTTTGCTTTCCAACACACTCATCCTTTCCACGAGAGAACAGTGTCGTGTCGACTTCAGCAAGTTTTTTACCCAGAAAACAGAGTCTCTCTTCGGAACACGCAAACACGGGCCGATAGTTTCATGTCCGTTGGAGACAGACGCTTCATTCACAAGGCTGTGATTGGACGAGCCCCAACGTGTCGACGTTAACAACTGACGTGAGTAAAACTTCACAAAGTACCTTTTTGCGTTTGAAGCAGCGGTTATAACAGTTTTTAAATCGCACTTTACATTTATATGGGATGAGTTTATGACTGAGAACCAGTTTATTATTTCTGTTGTTAAGTTAATGTACTTACGTGATTCTTGCTGTTCTGTGTTTGTACCCTCATAGTTGAATGCACTTATTGTAAGTCGCTTTGGATAAAGGTGCTGAATGTTTTAATGGAATACTGAGAAAGTTTATTATCAACAATACGACAATTGAAGTTCAAATTATGAGGCAATTTCAGACAAATGGGAAGACAAATATTTGGGACTTTGACACGCGATGACACAACTGATGTGCTTTATGTCAGGCACAGTTTTTTGGTGTCAGCAGAAAGACTTCTCTTAGAAAACTGTACAGTTGTACCAATCTCTCCATTCCAACATATTATCCTTGATGAGTTTGACAGGCAAATGTTGAAATAAATTGCACTGTTTCTAATCTTTTTCATAGCATTGACCTTTGCTCATATACAATGTAATTCATTACAGCACACTTACTTCCAAAAGGGAAATCTATATAAGCTATATATAGGCAAGATTGTGGCTGATTCTTCCCACCCGGGTCACAAACTCTTTGAGGTTCTTCCCTCTGGCAGGAGGCTGCGGTTCATCAGGACCAAAACCTCCCGCCACAAGACCAGCTTCTTCCCGGCTGCAGTTGGCCTTATCAACAAGGCCCGGGACCCCCACCTGACTCTGACTTTTATTCCGCCCCCACACCTCAAGGATGTGTTAAATGAACACATTATATCATATTATATCATATTGCATTACATTGCATATTGCAATCTGACACTGTTCACTGTTTTGCATTTTGCATTTCACTTTTTATATCTTTTATCTTTTACATATTTTTATTCAGAAATGTTTATGTCAAAATAAATGTTACTTTGTATAAATATTGGAAAAAAGTGAGTAAATAAGAGGTAAACAGTGGGTAAATAAATACTGGTTTTCTATTTTTTATTGCTTTTCCTATTTATGTATGCACCAATAACCAGAACAAATTCTTTGTAGGTCTAATTCTACTTGGCACTAAAATACTTCTGATTCTGATTCTGATAAGCTACAAATTCAGATTTTATATATTTATTTCAAGCCTGGTGTACTTATGCCAGATATTTTAGTTGGTACCTTAGTTAGGACCTTTTAGAAAAAGGTGTTACATGTGAAAGCCCCCCCTAGGCCAAGGAGCAGGGGGGGGGGTGGGGTCACCTGCCAACATTCTCAGGCTTGTAAAACTGGCAGAAACTGTAAGCCCGCGTCAATTCACGGCAGTTTTCTGTGCTGCCTACAGATTCCTGTGAACAGCCTTTAACCTGAAATTCCACCGAAATTTGCAGCGACACTAACTGATACAAATTCTTCCTTTCATGCAGGGGTTGTTAATAGTTATATTTTACACTTCACTTACATAACGGTGTGTAGTTTCAACTGCTTCGAATATAAAACGCCTTTCCTCCATACCGAAGGTCTCCATATCAGGCCTTACAGTCAGTGCGAGTAAATCATCAGGTGGTTCTTCATAACTATAAGAGTCATAATCTTCGGTCATTTCCTGTGTATCTGGAGAGCGGGAAAGAGAGAAAAAGAGTCAGAGGATCCAAGATATAGACAAAGATTAATAAATCATGGTGTTGACAGATGTTTTTAATTCCTATGGTAAATATTCTAGAACTGAAACGATTCGTTATTTACTTTGTCAATTGATTATCAGCATCGGTAACTAGTTTGATTTAGAATCGATTAATTGATTTAGTTTTTTTTTAATTACAATAATTTACTTTACTGTAATCTGAATTTCAAACAAAGACAATTTTACTGCATGTCAATTTGGGAATTTTTTTTAAACATTTAATAACAAGTTTTAATTCAAATTGTTGTGAAACTTTCTTTAAACTTTTAATAACACTTTATAGTTCAAACTGTCATTCCAGATCTGTTATTAGTTTTTTTACATTTTCAGCATCTAAAATTGGATTTGCAGCTTTCCAGGTTTTTGCTGTAGACTCCGATGTCTAGGTTTGGGAAACGTTTTGATATCAGGAATGCTGTTGCAACTTGTTTATATTTAATTAATAAAATAAATAATTGAAATTGAAATTTGTAAATCAACCGATTAGGAAAATTATCAGTTCAAAGTCTATTTATCATCCGCCACATTTATCTGGACTTGATGACGGACAAAGACAAAGCTCTACATCTTGATGATATATCAGATAATAATTGATAATATCTCATTAAAGTGTCAGTTATCAGGGCACATAATAAAGTACATAATATACTTTGTTATGTATATTATTTATACATAATAAAGTATAAAAACACAAATTACTATAAATTTACAATAAAATAAGAGAGCTGTCCTCCTGCTGTTCTTGAAGAGTTTTGGAAAGAGAATGAGTTTGGGGGATAGGTCTCCTTATACTGGCCCGGTGACCCACAGGTCAAGTGGCCAGAGTGACCAATAGGAGGTGAGCATTGTTGCTTTTTCACACCTCTCTGAGAAGTTGCTGAAACAAAAGGATCCTGTTGCCCTCTGGGAGAATGAGTTCCTCGGTTTTTCAGAACAATATAACCTGTGGCATCTTGGGAGATTAAGTTCACTCCAGAACATGCGGCCTGCTTGTTCCAATCTTTGTCCACACATGTAGGCCGAAAGGAGGCCTGTGGTTTGCACAAAAAAAATGTCCCAACACCGTCTATCACATTGTATGAAAACTTTCCTTTTTTAACTACTGGTGGTTGCACTCTGAGCCATGTTGCTGGCTGTTTTACCCTCTGCAGAGCTAATAATTAAATCTCTTATACAAAACTGGTCTGGGAACCTCATTATTTCAAATATCAAGGTCAATTTCCACTACACAGCCTTTTTCCCTTTAATTTGTCTGTAGTTGATAATATTCATTAACCAACCTTCCTTTTCTGTTTTAATAAAATAAAAACATTAACAAAAACATTATATACCGGTGTTATTTTTTCATGACAAGTGAATCGCTCTTACCGTTGTTCGTACTGTTGTTGATCCCAAGCTGAGGCAGCACATGCACACAACAGAACCAGCCCTGTTGGAAACACTGGAAACATCGTTCTGGTGAAAAATGAAGCAATAACAGCAATATAAAAAACTATTCTATTAAATATGGTTAATCCGCGTGTCAGTTCTCTGCCTGTATCGTCTCTCTCACACTCTTTCTGCTGCTGATCGTTACCAGTGAGTTTGTTTCCTCCCAAACTCTGAAGGAAAAAAAAACCGAACAGCCAATCAGCAACAGCATCTGCACACACAGACACACTCCTGTCCACTGACCTTTCCCATCACACTAACACCACACCCACACTACACTGACTGCACCATAATTGGACCTCAACTTGTATTAAAGGTTGGAGGAGACAGTGTTGATTCTTGGCTGCAGAGAAATGAACATCAATCCTCATTCCACTGCTGTCAGACTCCTTAGCACCAATATAAACCTAACACTGCACAGTTTGTTAATGGGTATAAATTGTTTAAATATGTTTAAATTCATTACAGCCTCTCATCATTACTTTTGCATGTACACACACACACATTTAAACACACAGTTATACTCTAGTGCTAATATGGTGAATTTACACCCATTTTTAATATATATGTGTGTTTTTCATATTATATTCATTTATACGTTTTTGTCTTTAAAAGTCTATAAATGCATATATATTGATATTTCTATTTTTATGTCCCCTTATACTAATGCACAAATACAGTGTACACCCTAAAAACATTATTTTCTGTCTGTTGTGAAAGGTTTTATTTTATTCTATTGCCTTTTTTATTATCTTGTGAATTTCGCTGGTGTTGAATCAATCAAGTTTTCTATTTAATCAAATAGAAAAGCATTAAACAACTGAGAGCAAATTACAGTCTTTTAGGCAATCAACAGTCTACAGGCAACAACATAAAATTCTTGGTATCACTTACCTTTAAGATCAAGCACTGACAACACAAAAGTTCAGAAATGTACTCAGGGTCTTCACTTGCATAGTTTCTTATGGGTAATTCTATATTAAAATCGAAACTCCGTCAAAGAAGAGAGTCCATACTGGATTAATGAAGGCAGACCCATACAGACCTGGGCTGAAACAGGATGCCGTTAATTTTTTGCTTCACTTTGTGAGAGTTTGGAAGATGATGAGGCCAGGATAAGGGGGAGTTGTCTGACTCATGCATCCTGAGCTTTATATCAACAGGGAGTCGATGTTATAGCTCACAGATAGACAGACTAAACCTATTCCTCACAAATATATGTGTCACTGTCGTGTATTCATTAGACTATAACATGTTGGTATGTGTGCTTAAAAGATAATGACAGGCTTAAATTGATTATGCCTGCCTTTTGGACTCTCAGACATTCTCAGAGAGTCCTCAAAACTGTAATCTTATTTACTCCCTAACTTTTTGGTATGACCTTTGACCTAGGGAATTGTTTCTGACCAGCTGATGAATGGATTCAGATGGAATGTTTTTGATTAACTTATCTTAGTCCTCAGACACAAAAATGTGCCATTATAGTCAGAAATCCCATGTGGGATGTGTTTAACCTGAAGTCATGTGTGGAACCAAACTCCCTATATATGTGTGCTTTCGACCACTGCAAATCAGATTTCACTATTCGGCTTGTTAATCTCCGGGTATCTAGATGCTCGTTTTGACCTGTAGTTTCTTGTAATAAATTCTATTATACTGAAAATACCTGGTCCTCGGAGTCCTTCCTTCATCATCTGCAAACTTCAACAACACTCTGCTGCTGGAGAGATACGACATCACCATGATTTGTTTCTTATAATATTAAAAAAGTGCTTTTGAGATATGCAATCATTTTGTGCTTATTAGGACTCAGGCTGTCATGTGTTCCGAGTAAAAGACAGTGTAGGCTGTATGTTTAGCTTGTGCTCTACTATTTATAAATGATGTAGTATCTCAGTATGTTGTCTGTTATTTCATGATTAGGTAGGGGCCAGAGGATTCACATGAAATAGACTTTCAAATCAAAGCAGACAGAAAATGGCACCCACGTTGAGCAGATACAGAGCAACATTAGCATCCGTGTTTACTTGTGCTTTCTTCTGAAACTGTAAAAGTGACCTACAATTATAAATAAAGGGCTGCAGGACTCAGTCCACAAAAACCCTGAAGCTGTTTGTTCAAAGTTGAGCTGAAGCTTTAGCCATCATGTGTTTGATTCTTGGAGCTCTGCAGTTATAAAACACAGGAAATGAGGATTGAAGTCGGTACAAAGAAAGTGTTAAAAGCTGTGTATGCTGTATGTTTAGGTTTTGCTCTAGTTTTTATACATGTTGCAGCAGTGGGGGAGGTCACTGTAGAAAGAAGACCTCAGTATCGTATCTGTTATGTCATGGTTAGGAAGGGGCCAGAGGAAAAATACACTTGTGAAACATTTGTTAAAATTTGAACTGACATATAATTAACTTTAAAGTTGAGCAGAGACAGAGTCACATTAGGATCCGTGTTTACTTGTGCAGTGTCGTTTCTAAACATGTTTGTTTGATATGGGGTGATGCGGGTTGCAGTTCTCTTTCTGATACTGTAAAAGTCACCTGCAGTAATAAATAAAGAGTGGCTGCAGGACTCAGTCCACAAAAACCCTGAAGCTGTTTGTTCAAAGTTCTGTCAGGATCAACATCACTTTGCAGAATCCCAGACTGGAGAATCAGTTGCCATTGCTGCTGTCCTGAACATACCATGTTGTTGTGGATGTACTGTTGTCGTGATCAACAACATCACTTACGTTGATGAGTCCCAGAGCGCTGGTCACCTTTTTATTTAAAGTTTATTCATATTGAAAGTATCACAAGCCTGATGATTCATGTTTCTGTACCACGCACATTTTTGGTTTTCCGTCACCTCCAAAGGGAATTTTTGGCTCTTTGATGGTTAAATGTTCCACTACGTTCTCCAGCTCTGTTAGGGTTAGTGATAATGTTTGGACCCCAAACCAGACACAAAAGAGTTTGTTGTGAAAAAGGTAACAGAGTTTAATGGCTTGGTAGGCAGGTGCAGGCTGGAGCGGCAGGGTGCAGGCTGGCTGGGAGATCCAGGACGAGGCGAGGATGAGAAGCCGAGCGGACAGGCACACGGAGGTTCTGCGTGGAATAATGAAAATGCAGGAATTAGAAAAAAATATGAACAGACGCGAAGGTCGAGAGGAGCAGCGTAACAACTACCATGGTAGACGGAATAATCTGGCGCCGGCGAGTTGAGCGGACCAGATCTTTATAGAGGGGATGATGAGGATTGAGTGCAGGTGTGCCTCGTCCGCTGCAGCTAGGAACCAGCCACGCCCCCTACCGCTCACACCACCTGCACTGGGAAATAAAGAAGGGGAGGAGGAGAAACGACAACAACAAACAACTACACGACTCCTCACAAGCTCATTACTAAGTTTCCTGTTTGGTGATGCAGGAAGTGCACTGTGGGTTTAAAGAGCATGTTTTCTTGTCTGATTCAGTGAAACAATAAACCAAAACAGGATGAAACCAAAACCACATAATTGTGGGATATGAAAGCAAAAACATTGATGAGAGAGACACCATAAAGCCCCATAGAGATAAATGGACTGCATTGCCAGGCGATAGCTCTTAATAATTGAATCACCATGATTGCCACTTTAGCAACCAACTAGGCATGTGATCCCTGGTTAATATAATACACTGATTATTGCAGATTCCATTTCCACAGCAAGTCTTATCTCAATGGCCATGGGTACAGAGTGTAGCTTTCAATGAACACCCGCTGACCATTTACAACCATAGTTGAACCACACAACCTCTATTATTTCACTGAGTCAGGTGATCACACACAAACACTCAACTTCCTTCCTTGTTCATGCTGCTTGAAAAAGGCAATCACACTTTTTTTTATAGATTTTTGTATTGATGTTATTATCATCAAAAGTACCGCATTGTTTGATTATTGAATTATGTAATCAAAGTTTGTACATTAATAATATTGTAAATAATTAAAAAAAAACTCCGTCCGCCACAGTTATCTTGACTTGATGACAAAGACGAAGCCCTGAATTTTGATGATATATCGGTACTAATTGATAATATTTCATAGAAGTGTAAGTTATCTGAAGACATTCAATCCACTGGTGTGAGTTTAGTGTTTCAAGCAGTTTGTCGTTGATTGTCATCTTATTCCTTTTACACGCCTGTCAACTGTGAACACAATTTACATAGTAAAAAAAGTGAATTAAAAATAAATGAAGTTCCTTCAGACCCTCACAAGACTCTCCCTTCCGCACAACACCAATGTCTGTGAGTGTGTGGTGTCATATTATTCAATATTGCAAATTTTGTTTGTGTTGTGCCACCAGCTGTACAAAACTGCCTTAAAAGTCACGTTACAGCTGTACTAGAACACATTTATCATCAGTAGGAGGCAGCATGGATCTAACTTTACCAAGGTGGAGAAACATCCTTGATCTGCTCTCTAATCCAAATTCAAAGCAACATTTTATGGATTCTTTTCTGACCCAAACCACATTCAACCAAGTTTCATATAAATCCATCGGGTTGTTTTTGTTTGCTACAATACAATCTTTATTTTTACTCAGTAATTCCAGCAAAGCCCCTAATGGATTGTATTTGTGTCACTTTGAAATGATTCCTGTGAGGGTTGTGTGAAGTAGATGGACCCAGGAGCAGAGATGTTTAACAAAAAGAGTATTTAGTATACAAAAGCACAGGAAAGCTTACACGAGAGGCTCAGGTAGTGGCGCGTATCAAGGCTTGTGTTGATGACATATGTGATGACGTTCGAAGCCTCACGAGCCGGCCGAGCACGTCACTGATTCAGGAAATGGTTTGCGGGTTTGGTGTGCGATTCAAAATATAAGGGGCCGCGGAACGCAATGGATCCCCCTCACATGTACTTGTCTTGGGACGTGCAAGTATTGGGGGGAAAAAATAATTTATTTCCTAACTTGTACAAACTTGCTGTATCTTTTCTTGTACCCCAGCTTCATCTGTGTCCTGTTAACGGATCGTTTCTAAAGCTGGTAAAATAAAGGTTTAATAATAATAAAAAAATTCTAAAAAAGGAAACCGCCTGAAACCCAGCACTGTTGAGAACTGTTGTTTTTTAATAAAAATAAATAAACTATTATCCCTATTGTACGTGTTACGTGTATTGGCATCACCAACATCATTAAATCATTTATTCAATTCAAAGCTTCACACGCCAAAGCCGTGGTTTCATTATAATTACATTTACATTTAATGTCCACTTGATGGCGCAGTAGAGCAAATGAAGCATCATGAAGCCTCGGCCCATGAGCGAACCAATTAGATGGAAAGCTTCAAAGCTTCATGAAGCTTCATCTCGCCATCACTAGGCTCAGGAGATCAGGACAGGGCAGCAACGCAGAAAAGGTCAGCACCATGGAAAATCCTTAACCAGATGGCACAAGGAACAAGAACAAGAACCACAGAGAAACACTGGGAGAAAAAACATGAATCAAAACAGACAATCCGACAGAGGACAAGGGAAGGATAGAGGCTTAAATACACACAGGGAAGGCAGGGGTAATTGGCCATAGGTGCAACACATGAGGAGTTAGAAAGACAATCACCAAGATAGGAAGTGAAGAAAGAAACAACCCACAAGGAACAGAGACTACCAAATAAAACAGGAAACAAAAAACACAGAGGCTGAAATACACAAACTAAACTGACAGAGCATGACAGATTCCTGATCGTATAACAGGTGTTAGAACCAATGGGGGCTTGGCATCCTTGTTAACACACCCTAACTAAAATTATCAAATTGAATAAATAAATGAATAACAGGCAAAAACAGACAAAACAAGGCCAACTGACAAACAAAAAGTTTTTTTGTTTGTTTATCTTTTGGGAAACGTCGGACGTAAATTTTTCAGCCCGAGAATGTTGTGGTTAATTTATTACCAAACAACCTCCGGCTATTGTACAAACACCATCATTACCGGTTTGTTTGATGCTGCGGGTCACAGAAGAAGTGGCTGCAGCCGTTTGGCGCTCAGCACTGCATGAGGAGGAGGAGGAGGAGGAGGGAGGGGCGCGGCGGGGGCTTGTGAGTGCCGCTGAGCTTGTATACAAACACAGGTGCATATTTATGCATATCAGAAACCCAGGCACGTGCACAGATAGACCCCTAGTGGTGCTCAAGCACTGGCCCTTTGTGACATTGTACAAATTATTTTTCTTTTCATTCTCATCAATCAGGCCAGATCAGATCTTTACTTTAAGCAGAACCCACCCCTATGGGAGAGGTCCGTGTTCAGGTTTCTGATATTTTTTTCACAAGTTCATAATGAATTTTCAAGTTTAAGAGAAGCTTGTTAAAAAAATATACCGAAAAAAAACCTCAGTATCTCTGCCAAATCATGTACCTCTACTAATATATGGTGAGGTTTATTTTGTAATATAATATATATAAATGTGTGTCAAGCAAATGGTGTATTACACCAATGCAGATTATAACAAAATCATTAAAAAAGTGTAATCAGCTGTCATAACATAACATATCTAACGTTATATGAATTGAATACATGATAACATCACTAGTTGCAGTATAGTTATATGGTATGTGTTTAGCTGCATTCTAAAGGTAAATAACTGTAAACAATAGGCTTCTCAATTAAATTTTCATAATACCTGGACCACTTTTGGAATTTCTATCAAATTACCTCTAAGCAGTTATAAAACAATATTAACCAAATCAAGACAGTTTAAACATTATGGGTTCAGGGCGTCGTTGCTTGTTGACCCCTGTCGAGCAGACAAATCCATGCGACTACTCTGCAGTGTTGGTCATATAGTGTTGTTGCGTGTTCGTTTATCCTAAATAACAGAAGAGCTGAACTCTGTTTGGTTCAATCAAGTATTTATTTAGAAAGCAATGAAAGGGTATGAACAGCAAGACAATAGGCATCCACCACACTACCCCGGAACTCTAGCAGAACCCCCGGGGAAATCTCGAGTGGCATCAAATCGCCTCAAACAGCCGGCGTCTGTATTATTTTATAACAGTAGGTAGAACCGGATTGGTCCTTGGTTCTTCTTGATGGTGCACAGGCGTAGTCCACCCACTTGGCATTGGAAAAAATAATATTGTGTTCCTGCTTTATCAAAACAATGTCAACAATGTCAGTCTGTCCTTTTATCAAGACAGGTGGGAGACTGTCCAGCGTTATGACGCACACACATTTCTAGACAAATTCAAGATTAAACACTAGGAAGGAAAAGTTTATTATTAATAATTTGTGAGAAGGTCTTATATCTGGCCCATACTATTCATATCCCCCCTCCTGCTTTATTGTTAAGAGTTTCAGTCAGACCCATACACCACACCCAAAATTTTAAATCCCAACAATAGTATATCTGTCTGAGCTGATTGAAACGTGTGGTTTGGAAGAAACCTTGGTTTTCATTTTGCCCCCAAAATTTAGTTGTTGGTAGGGAGTACGGAGTAATGTGGGACATCGGGTAATGTGAGACACCCCCTGTATCTAGGCAACGGAACACATTTGTGGTCATTTGACCATTATGTTTTCAAGCCCCTCCCATTCCCCCTTGCAATGAGGGAGAAGTTGGTGCTGGTGCTGTGGAAATGTTTTTTCACAAAAATGTGTTTTTTGCATGTAACAGTAAATTTTCTTGCTTTGAACTTAATCAACTGTTGTGTCAAAACAAATTGAATCAGGTAGAAAAACTTATATCATACATGTTGGTGAACTTCCAACATATAAAACCATGTGATTGATGCTAGCTGAAGATTAGCCTGAATTGCCAAGAGATGTTGTTTTTTCTAAAACGGTGGCTGTGGGGTAAAGTGGGACAAATTCTATGGGGTTAAGTGAGACAGTGTGCTCAGTGTGCTTCATGGTGGGGTTAAGTGAGACAGTGTCTCACTTAACCCCACCATGAAGCACATGTTAAGTTTAGTCTTAAAAATATTTTAGTGTTATATTACATTATATATGTTTTATTTTTAATGTCATAAACATTTTAGAAAAACCATCATGCCAAGAAACTACACCAGGAAGGCAACCTGGGGCCAAACACCCCTCCCTGAGATGGAGAGTGTAGCAGAGAAAAACAATATCCCTGTCCCTGCCAATTGGACAGAGAAACAATGTGCCTATTGGCTAGGGAGTGCAAGAGATCACATGAATCATTATAATCATATATGTGCTTAATTGACCAATCCCCATGATTCTGTTACTAGTCCGATATAAGTTGTTGTCAATCTAGCTGGCAGGATATTAACTATTACAACATGTGTTGTTATGGTAGTTTTAAAGTGGGAAAAGTAAGTGGACCACTTTACCCCGTAGCTGGGGTACAGTGGGACATAAGACCACTTTTTTAAAAACAATCATATTTTCACAGCCCTTTGTCCTGAAGACATTCTGATCATTTCCATTGCTAGAAAACATCCTGAATTAAAGGGAAATGTGTAAATTTTACTGATATATCATTTAAGCTCGCCTATAGGGGAGCAAATGTAAAAAATGTCCCACATTACCCCGCTCTCCCCTATGCTGACTGGGTGGAGGTCACCTGCAGGTCACTGGATCTGGTTGTTCCCATTCTAGTTAAGCGACTACTGAGGCCAGAAAAGGAATGTCCACTAAAGCCCTCCAAAATCTTCTCACACCGCAGTGTGCTGGAAAGTTGTTTCCTGCACTGGGATGAGCCAAAGTAGTAGACCAGGGGATCCAGGAGGCAGTTCAGACTTCCTAAACACATACACACTAGATAGGCTGCGTAGGAGCTGGTCTCTTTGAACGCCTCAGCACCTCCGTTAAATTGCAAATATCGTGCCATCAGTAAACAGTGTGTGGGTGTGAAACACAGCACAAATATCACCAGCACTGTTCCAGTCATCACCACGGCTCTTGTTGTCCTGCCTGAACTTCCGAGAACGCCACGTGGGACTCTGCTCAGTGCCCAGATCACACGAGTGTAGGACACCACTGTGATGAGCAGAGGCAGGAAGAAGAAGGCGCAGCACAGGGCGATGAAGTAGAACTTGTAGAACCAGATTATTTTGTGCGCAGGCTGGACGTCGTGGCAGGTGGTGATGTTCAGCTGACTGAGGGGAAAAGTTTGGTCGTCGAGGACAAGGGGCAAAGTGCCAGCGAAGGATAATATCCACATGGCGACGCAGGCCTTGATTGCATTCTTTGGCCTCCTCCAAGACAGAGAGTCAAGAGGATAGACTACACCAAGGAGACGGTCCACACTGATGCAAGTTATGAGCAGAACAGAGCAGTACATGTTCCAGTAGAAGGCTGCAGTGACCACACGGCACATGAGCGAGCCGAATATCCAGTTGTTGCCTCCAAAGTGGTAGAAGATCTTGAAGGGGAGCAATACAGCAAAGAGCACATCGGCACAGGCCAGATTCAACATGTAGATGGCCGCAGTCTTCATGGGTTTGATCCTCAGAGTGAAGGCCACCACTGCACAGATGTTGATCGGCAAGCTGATGAGGCAGACCAGCGTGTAGAAGGAAGGGATGAGGATGGTGGACACAGAGCCTGTGAGAAACAACAGCGCTTCTTCTGAGATTTTCACCTTCTTGATAATGGTTACATTCAGCTCCCCTGTTCCGTTGATGTTGGTTTCATTCAGCACCGCTGGCCCGTTGATGCTCGTTCCCTAATGCATCAATATACTGTTGTTACTGTTTTTTTAAGCATTAACATCCTGTTTTAATAGTTATATTTTACACTTCACTTACCTGAACCATAGATAACTCTTCAAATTCATATTCATATGCTGAGAGTAAATCATCAGGTGGTTCTTCTTCATAACCATAATAGTCATAATAATCAGTCGTTTCCTGTGTAACTGGAAAGAAATAAGAGAGAAAAAGTCAGGGGATCCAAGATGTAGACAAAGATTGTTTAATCAAGGTGTTGACAAATCTTTTTAATTCATATTCTAATATATTTTGCATTATGTCAATTTGGGAAATTTCATTTTTTTATTTAAGTTATAATTCAAACCTTAAATCCAGATATATTTAATAATAATATATATTTTTTTACTTTTCCAAAACTTGTTTATATTTAATTAGTAAAATAACTAATTCAAATTGATATCTGTAAATCGACCAATTAGGAAAACAGTTCATCAGTTCATATGCTGTTTTAAATTTGTATTGGTATGTCCATTCTTTTCTAAATTAAAATGTGATGGTCCATGAAATGCCCAAATTCAAATGGCTAGTTTTTTTCCACCATAAGTCTTGGAGCTTTGCTTAGAATTAAATTAATCAACGAAAAACAACAAATCATCATATTGTTGTTTTGCATGATGTTAGACCATCCTATGAGTAAATGTTTCTATCAGAGATAGGTTGTATTTGTACTGATTTGCAGTGACCCTGACCCCGCATCCTCTCTGAGGAACCTGAGGAAGATTTACTCTTCAGGTTTTCCTGGCAGATGCCACTTTAGTCACTGTCTCTACTGAAACAGTTGAGCTGTCTCTCTGACTTCAGCTCCTGATAGCCATGTCCCATCTGTGAACCCTCTGTCAAAGTCACTCACATCTTTTCCTGCTGCCTTGTAGGGCTGAACGATTTGGGAATAATCTAATTGCAATTTTTTACCACAATATTGCGAATGCGATTTAATATGCGATTTTTTTTATTTTATCCTCTTTTTTCCCCACCAAAAGACGTAATGAATGATTTTAATACGACCAACACAATATTAGATAAACTTAGTGTAAAATATTCTTTCCCACATTTTATATTTTTATTTAACTGCTCATTTCAGAAACAAGAACAACAAATCGGTGTGCATTTAAGTAATTTAAACAAAGTCATTTTAAGTATTAACACAAGGCATGCACTTTTTAAACACTGTGCAAAATTGATCATCTTAAGAAAAAACAAAAATTTAATTATAGGTGTCTTACTGCTCCCAGGTCAGTAACAATTCCAGTGTTGGGAGGGATACTTTCAAAATGTATTCCGTTACAGAATACAGAATACATGCCCTTAAATGTCATCTGTAACGTATTACGTTGCATAAACTAATCTGAGTAAAGTATTCTGAATACATGGATTACTTCTACATCGAATTGCATTTTATAAGTGTAGGAATGCGGCTTTGTTATAGTCAGTGGAGCAGCAGCAGTTTAGATAGATAGATAGATAGACAGATAGATAGATAGATAGACAGATAGATAGATGGATACTTTATTAATCCCGTGGGAAATTTAGATCATCCAGTAGCTTGTACACTTAACACATCACTGATATACATACATTAATCACATACGGAGAACATATTTACAGATACAGGAATGGAATGCAATGATGTGATTGTGTCAGTGTCGAGTAGGAAAGTGTTCTTGTGCTGCAGGAGTGGATAGTATAATAAAATATATATCTATAAAAACAGCAGAAAAAAAAATATATATATAAATATATAAGAATATGTAGTGGTAAAGTCTGTGCATGGGGCTAGTATAGCCAGTAAAGGGATGGACAGTGGTTTGGAATATAATAATGAGATGAGATGAAAAGAGAAGGGGAGGGCAGACTGAGGTAGACTCATGCAGGGAAGATCACTCCTCCCCCACATCCTTTTCTGCGTGGCGTTATGAAGCTGAATGGCCCTGGGGACAAAGGACCTCCTCAGCCTGTCAGATGAGCATGACAGTGACAGGAGTCTGCCACTCAATAAGCTCCTCTGTCCGATGAGAGTTTTGTTTAGTGGGTGGTGCTCATTGTCCAAGATAGTCGTCAACCTACTCAGGGTCCTACTCTCTGCCACTGTTGTGAAGCAGTCCAGTTCAGATCCAACAACAGCTCCCACCTTCCTCACCAGCCTGTCCAGTCGCCCCGCATCCCTCTTCTTTATGCTGCCTCCCCAGCACACAACAGCATAAAAAAGGATGCTGGCTACAGCAGACTGGTAGAACATGCGCAGGAGTTTGTTGCAGATGTTGAACGACCTCAACCTCCTCAGGAAGTAGAGCCGGCTCTGACCCTTTTTGTAGATTGCATCCGCGTTGGCTGACCAGTCAACTTTATTGTCCATATGGACATACATATACAAATTTTAACTGTGTTTTCATTAATACACAGTTATTTTTTATGTTATTTTTTATAATTCATCATATTAGAGTCGGCACACGCAGACACAATAACCATCAGCAAGGCTTTTTGAAACACAGACACGTACAGAAATATTCCTGTCCACTGATATTCCGTTCCGTTTACAGCCGCCAGTTCCAGTTTAGCAGTTAATGGTCCATAAGGGACAGCTTCATGTAAAAAGTATTTTTTCTGTGCTATTTGGCCGAAGATGATAAAATACAAATGTTTATCGCATTGTATTCCTTTTTTGCCTTCCTTTTTTAACTACTTTTGGTGGCACTCTCACGCCGGGTTCACACCGGACCCGGAAGCGACGCCAAAGCGTGGCGTAACCGAGCGCCAAGCCTCTGGCTCCCATCCACTCCCATGTTAAATCGTTGTGCTGAACACACCGGACGCTGAAGCGTAGCGTTGCGCTGCGGCTGCCTAGTGCCTTGAAGCGATCGTTTCGGCGCAGAGTCTTTTTTTTCGCTTGACGCGAGTGTAACGCCACAGGAAACACACTGAAAAATGATTTTAAATATTATTTTACATGATATAAATTATCAAATATGCATCCCATACTTTGTATTCACCTTCTGTTGTCTTGGAGTTTTAATTTTACCACTTTTATCAACCACATTATTAAATGTCCCCCTCTGCCCATCCACTACAGCCACACAAGCAGTCATAAAGATAAAAAGAGAGAGGGGGGGGCTACGTATTCTCCACATAGGCTTGAGTGGAGAATACATAATTTACCCTCGACACCCGACATCTAACGAAGCAAACAGCGGAGAAGTTTTTCAACAAGGATGACATTAAATGAATAATTGAAGTGGAGAAGTACAGTGAGTTGTATGATCCTTGTATATAGATGTTGTCTCTATACAACATCTTTGTATTCACCTTCTGTTGTCTTTGAGTTTGAATTTGACCACTTTTACCAACCACATTATTAAATGTCCCCCTCTGCCCATCCACTACAGCCACACATGTCATACAGGTGAATAGAGAGATAGAGACTGGGCTGTATGTGTGATCACGGAGCAGAATCGGCAGGATTACCGGCGTGGGGAAATGCGAGTCAGATGTGAACAGCCAAGCGCCAGCGCTCTAGGGATTAACGCCACGATTCGGCGTCGCTTACGCGTCCGGTGTGAACCCGGCGTTAGCCATGTTGCTGGCTCTCTAACCCTATGCAGAGCTAATAATTTAGACTCTAAGATAACTTTGGTCTGAGAAACTCACTATTTCAAATTTCATGATAAATTTCCATCACATAGCATATTCCCTTTCATTGGTCCGCAGCTGATAAGTATTAATTAACCAACTAACCTTTTCAGTTTCAATAAAACATATCAAACCTTATAAACCGGTGTTATTTATTCATTATAAATTAATTGCCCTTACCGTTGTCTGTACTGTTGTTCGTACCGTTGTTTATCCCAGCTGAGGAAGCACATGCACACACCAGAACCAGCACTGTTGGAAACACTGGAAAACATCGTGCTGGTGAAAAATGAGGCAAAAACAGCAATATTAATAACGATCCTATTAAATATGGTTAATCCATGTGTCAGTTCTCTTAATGTCTCGTCTCTCTCACACTCTGTCTGCTGCTGATCGTGACTAGTGAGGTGGTTGCAGGCAGCACAAAAAACTGCCAGGAACTATCAGGAATTGATGCGGGCTTCTAGTTTATGACAGTTTCACAAGCCTGTGAATGTTGCCAGCTGACGCCCCTGCTCCTACGCCTAGGGGAGGCTTTCACATGTAAATAACAATGCTGTGAGATTTACAAATGCAAATCAGGATAGTTTCACTCAGTGGTGCAGAGGTAACACCTTTTTCTAAACGGTACTAACCAAGGTATCGACTAAAATATCAGGCGTAAGTACACCAGCCTTAAAATAAATATTAAATGTGATGATTCAGATCATCACTCAAATTTATATATTAGACGAAGGTAGCCCGAGTAAATACAAAATGCAGTTTTTAAATGATGATTTCATTTATTAAGTGAAAAGGTATATCCAAACCTACTTGGCCCTCTGTGAAAAAGTAATTGCCCCCTAAGCCTAATAACTGGTTGTGCCACCCTTGGCGTTAATAACTGCCATCAGATGTTTGCGATAACTGCCAATGAGTCTCTCACATCGCTGTGGAGGAATTTTGGCACACTCTTCTTTGCAGAATTCTTTTAATTCAGCAACATTGGATGGTTTTCGAGCATAAATGGCTTGTTTAAGTTCATGCCAGAGCATCTCAATCCGATTAAGGTCTGGACTTTGACTAGGCCACTCCAAAACCTTCTTTTTGTTTATTTTGAGCCATTCAGATGTTGACTTGCTTGTAATTATAATTGTCCTGATGCATAACCCAAGTGCGCTTGAGCTTGAGGTCACAAACTGATGGCCGGACATTCTCCGTTTTTCTGTTAGAGAGCATAATTCATGGTTCCATCAATTATGGCAAATCATCCTGGTCCTGAAGCTCTAAAGCAGCTCCAGAACATCACACTACCACCGCCATGTTTGAGTGTTTGGATGATGTTGTTTTTATGAAATGCTGTGTTAGTTTTACGCCAGACGTAACAGGACCCACACCTTCCAAAAAGTTCAACTTTTTTTTGATCAGTCCACAGAATATTTGCCCAAAAGTATTGGGGATCAACAAAATGTTTTTTGGCAAATGTGAGACAAGCCTTTGTATTATTTTTGATCAGCAGTGGCTTTCGCCTGGGAACTCTCCCATGGATGCCATTTTTGCTCAGTCTCTTTCTTATTGTTGAATCATGATCACTGACCTTAACTGAAGCACGTGAGGCCTGCAGTTCCTTAGATGTTGATCCTGGATGAGTCGTTGATGTGCTATTGGAGTAATTTTGGTAGGCCGGCAACCCCTGGGAAGGTTCACCTCTGTTCCAAGTCTTCTCCATAGGATAATGGCTCGCACCGTGGTTTGCTGAAGTCCCAAATGGATTTGTAACCCTTTCCAGACTGCTACATGTCAATAACTTTGATTCTCATCTGTTTTTTAAATTTCTTTAAATCGCGGCATGATGTGTTGTTTTTGAGATATTTTAGTCTACTTAACTGTCAGACAGCTTCTATTTAACTGATTTCTAGATTAAACAGTTCTGGCAGTAATCAGGCATGGTTGTGGCTAGTGACAATGAACTCAGCTTTCCAAAAAATGTGGTTTATCACAGTTTATTCAGGATTTATCAAGAGGGGGCAAATACTTTTTCACATAGGTTTGGATAGCTTTTTTCCCTTAATAAATGAAATCAACATTTAAAAACTGAATTTTGTATTTACTCTGGTTATCTTTGTCTAATATCAATTTTTTTTTGATGATCTTAAACATTTAAGTGTGACAAATATGCAAAAAACTAAGAAACTCGGAAGTGGGCAAATACTTTTTCACAGCACTGTACTTTGGTCAAAATACCACCAGGATCATTTAAAACAGCACCCTGTTTACCCTGTCTAAAAGAGCCCTCCTCAGATTGACTTGAGTGCCCCGCCCCCCCTCTCATCCACCCCCCCACCCCTTCTCCCCTCCTCCCCCCTTCTTGAAATACAAGCGCACAGATTTTTAGCTATCCATTACCTCTGTAGAAATATGGCTACTGGAGACGAAAATACAATCTTGCAACCATTTCGTTTTGAACCAGAGTCAGTTGGGCCGAAGCCTGGCAGTGAGAGCCCGCAGTGGGAGCAGTGGGAGCTTGAGCTGGCGCAGCAGCAGCATCCTTCCACACTGTTGAGTCAACGTTGGAAGGATGCATGGCATTGGTGGGTGGTCCAATGCCATGTAGCGAGACTCCCTACATGGGCACGGTGTAACTATGACGTTTTTTTCGCTCATAATCCCATTCAACGCACTCTAGCGTATCGTTTCTGACATAGAGAAACCACAACAAATCGTGGGAGTTTTTTTTTCCATAGTTATTGGGACGGTAGACATGCCATATACCCAAATTAACGTGTAGAACCACTACAAAAGTGGAATTTCATAATATGTCCCCTTTAATACCAGACACAATTAACTGGTCCTCAGTCACATGCTCATCCCATATAAAATGTAAAGTACAATTTAAAAACTGTTATAACCGCTGCTTCAAACGTGAAAAGGTTTACTCTGAAAATGTCCATTCCTGAAAATGCCACGTCAGTCGTTAACTTCATCACGTTAGGGCTGGTCCAATCACAGCATCGTGAATGAAGCTTCTGTCAGCCGCAGATATGAAAATACCGGCCCATGTTTTGTGTGATCCGACGAGTGACTTTTTTTTTGCTGTAAAAAACTTGCTTAAGTCGACACAACACTGTTTCTCTGGAGGAGAGGATGAGTCTGTTGGAACGCAGAGCCGCGGGCCCAGCGTGGACAAGTCAAAGCGGAGATTAGCGGGTACGTTGTTAAAAGAAGAAGAGATAATTGAGTGCTTGAGCAGAACTAGTGCATGTTTAGATATGTATGTACTGCTTAAATTTAAGAGTTTATTCTCATTAAGTTTTTGCATAAACGTGACTTTTTGTCCTGTTGTATTTTGTAGGAAACTTCCTGCTCTTCACACCTCTGAGGCAAATGGCTGACACCACGAACCGGAGCAGCGGTAAGATTAAAGAAGAGACGCGCTATGCTGTATAAAAAACATTCTTCAGGTTTACTTTATCTGATCCCTTTCATTATTGTGTTTGCACAGCCTGATGTAGCGGGCTATTTCCCTTCATTAATAATATACTCATGTTACTTGTGTTGTTTTACATCTGCCTGTATTAAGACGTACTATGAGCCACTATGAAGGTACTTCCTGTACATCCAACCAGACTTTGCTGATCTTGCAGCGGCATTGAGAAGTTCAGGAGTCGACAGAAAAGAAAGAGGGTAAGGTTAGATTCATTACATAATTTTTTACTTACATGTATAGGTGTATGTTGTCATTGAACTGTGCTAATTGCACTGATTGTGTTTACAGCTGATTGAAGTGGGACAGATGACATGGATCCATCCTTCCACAGCCAGGAGCTCACCGACCTGTGCGCCACACTTCAAACAAGAATGGAAGCTACACTGGATCTCACAACTACACACCACAGACGTCCATACACAGAGTCCTACAAAGAAGTTATGACCCAGAGACATTTTAAGCTTCACCTGATTAGTTTTTCAGTGGCTCGGCCAGTTGTGTTTTTTACAAAATGTGTGCATTTCGGAACACAGCCCCAGTGGTCCTCCATAGGGAGATCTCAGGAGGAGTGACAGTGGACTGTACTGCAGAGAGAGAGGAGGACATATCAGAAGTGATAAATACATTCTGTGTATGAAAAAGAGGAAGTGACATGTTAGATGTGTGTGACAGCCTGTTTTTTGAAAGAGGAAGTGGCAGCTTTCAGGAGCATCAGCCAAATCCGCAGAACGTGTATTTGCACAAACATTTGCATACAGCAACAGTCTTTGGGAGCAAAATGGCCAACACAACTGTGATGAGACTGTGACGTGCTAACTTTTGATTAGAAGATGTGAGGAAGTTTTTGTGTTGCCAAAGGGGGCCGAAATCACGAGTTACACTGAATGCATATCTGAAGTCAGTGAAGACTGTGAGTGTTCTACCAGTAGCCAATTTCCATTCTTCCTTGAGTGCAATAGGCTCTGCTGTTTGGGCTGGAGTTGATGAGGTCTTGAGAGGATAACCTGCACCAGAATCGTCCATGAAGTGAGTTTGTGACCGTTAACACACAGTTCGAGTTGAGGCATTTTCTTAACCCTCTTGTTGTTCCTGGGTCGGATAGACCAAGAGTGTGTGTGTTTGTGTTTCTCTGCGGTTCCATGCGTCACACACCAGACCCAGGCTCGCTCCCCGGCCAAGCAGGAGCTCATTTATCCCGGTGTGGGATTTTAGGATCTCTCCCTATCACCACCCACAGCAGCCGAGTTATGGTGCATTAAGCTCGGATACACATCCACAAAGCTACGGTTCCTCTCCGCAGCTCCAAGGACCATCCAGGCAGCCTTATCCATCCACACTGGCTGATACAGTAGTTTCACTTTCTTGTGTGTGTTTGGAAGCTGCTTCCCGTGTCTTCACTTCCTGTCTGTGATTGTCTGCCCCAGTCGTCATGTGTTACACCTTGTTCAATTGCCCCTGCCTTCCTGGTGTGTGTATATAAGTCTCTGTGCTCCCCTTTGTCCTCCGTCGGATAGTTTTGTTCTTATACCCGCTGTCGTTCAAGGTGATGTTGTGTTTTGCTGTCCTGTCTGCTTTCCCCTCCTGTTCCCCGTGCGCCTTGCCGCTCAGCTTCTACTCCTCTGCTTGCCCAGTGTACCTGTGTTTTCTTCCTCTTGTCTCTCCAGTTTCCCCCTTTAGTGTTATCCAGTTTGTCTATCCCATTAGTGTTATCAGAACTCTGCCCTTGAGCGGCCACGGTGCCGCCTGCGGGAGCCCTTGCTCTCTGTCCCTGAGCGGCCATGGAGCCGTCCGCCCGATCTATGTACTTTGTCCCTGAGCGGCCACGGAGCCATCCGCCCGTAACTATGTACTCTGTCCCCGAGCGGCCACGGAGCCGTCCGCCTGAATCTATGTTCCCTGCCGCTGACCGGCGTCCGCGCTGCCTGACCGAGACTCGGTACTCTGCTTCAGAGCGGCCACGGAGCCATCGGCCCGAGCCCCTGGGCACGTGGCAGTTCACGTTTTGGGCCATGTGACGTCCCGCGCTGGTGACCTAGCCTCGACGTTCCACCTGTTTGTCACGCCAATGGTAGTTAACGTCATCCTGGAGATTACAAATAGGGAGGGTCGTCGAAAATATGGCGACAGCTGGAAAGGGATGGACGAGACTGACCTGCGGGCCTACTTAGGGCTGCTGATCTCAGCGGAAGTGTACAGCTCCCGCTGCATCATATTGAGGAGGGTTTTGTCGTGGGTAGGAGGAAAGCAGGCGTCGGGAGGAGGACCGCCACACCCTATAAATGGGGGAAACAGAGATCTGCGATTTTTTTTCTCCTCTAATCTTTTATTTTTTTCGACAATATCTTTTGTTTGTTTTCTGTGCTTACATACTGTTTCTTTTTGTCGACACTGAATGACCCATTATGAGGAAAAACAAAGTCTCTGGACCATCTTGGAGGAAATGTCACACTCTCCCGTCCCCATTTTGCAATCTTGGCGTCCACAATGAGATCCTCTGGGCAAGGGAAGCCTCTTGTTTCCGCAACTACCCATTTTTATTGATTAAGTTTACGAAATCGTAATCATTCACAATTTCCCTTGTACACTCAATGTAAGATGTGGACGTCTTCACAAATCCTTGTTTCCTTCTCCGGTAAAACTATGTAAAATGCCATCACTGTTTTATGTTTGTTTCAAGGATAGGTCAGATAAACATCATTAACAACAATAATCAAGAGACAATGACTTAAACACCCGTTCCAAATAAAACCATAAATGTTAAAATTCCTATGTCTGTTTGATTTTCTATTTGAGGAATCATCTCAACAGTAAAAGAAATGAATTACAACTTAATTTAAGTCAAACCCAAGGGCTTTTTTACTACTGCGTATACCTCTGCCAAGGTCCAACAGTCTCCTTAAATCCAGTCAAGCTGCCCTAACTTGTACACATTTACATATCAGGCCCTTAAAAAGGCCTGATATTTTTCATTAACATCCAGAAGTTGAGTTTTTTAACCCAGTTACTCAAGCAAAGCCCCTAATGGATTGTGTCACTTTGAAATTATTCCTGATCGTGCTTCAGCATTAGCACCCATGGGCTTTTAGCATCCTTGCTAACACACCCATGTCTGAGGTCAGGTGCAGAACTGGGCTTGTCCATATGACACAGGATAGAAAGGGAATGGATAAAACAATAACTAAAGAAATACAAGTGACCAGGGATAGGCCGATTACTGACATATTGGAATCAAGAGCTGATATTTCAAATTAAGAGCTCAAAATCTATAAGAAACAGAAAGGAAGAAAAGCGACTCAGGAGCAAATGAAAAGCTGAGTCATCACTTTTTTTCAATATTCGTTTTTGAGTTCGTTAAATCCTGCTTGGCGTATCACATCGCTGAGAGTGTATGGAGGAGACTGTCTGTCACTTCAAGGAAACGACACTGATCAAAAGTATTGTACATAATGTGAAGTAAAATATAAGCAGTGAGTTAGTAACACTGGTAGATTTTACTTCTTAAGTATTTCCTATCGTTTTTTTTCTTTTCCTAGCATGCATTTGCAAATAAATGTAGTCTAAAAAATCAAGGATCAAAGCTTGTTATGAATATAAACCATTTACCTTGACTTCACTGAATCAATCAGTATATTGGTTCCTCTCACAGGCAGTCTTGTTGACAGCAATGTTCAAGGAAGCCTGAGGCCACAGTTTTTACCTCCACAGCTGCTGCTCACGTCTCCCAACTCCATCAGATCCGTGACCAGGACGAAGAAAACTAGGGGAGGTGTGTCCCCCAGTTTACACAGAGTTGATTCACACAGGGCCTGTGACGCCTCGCCAGGGCACCTGCTTGTTCTCAATAAAACTTCTCCTCAAAGTCATTGTCAAACTCCCCTGTAATCTCCTGATCATATACAAAGTTCAGCCAATGGTGCTCACTTCAAAAATGGCCTTCTGACAGTTTTATGTTAAGCAGGTAGACCAAAGAAGCAGAAGCAGAGTTTTGAACAAAAAGTGTCCTTTTAATGGAAAATGTCCAACAGAGGAAACAACAATCCGAGAAATCTCAAACAAGTCCTAAATGAAAAAACCAAGAACACACGGGGAATGCACCAGGAACTTAAGGCCAATATATGCTACTCCGTTTATACGGACACGGACAGATAGGACCGTACTCTTCGCCGTTGAACGCTCTCTCGGGGCTCCTCGGAAAGTTCTTTGTGCAACTCTGATTTTTCTATCTACACGTCGGCATGTCGAAGAGCCTACGGATAGCCCTTGGCTGTGATTGACATAATTTCATCATTTCCGGAATCTCACATTTTCGGACCTCAAACTTCCTGTTATCACAATAAACCCAAATACAACTACGATTCTACGATTAATGTGACAAGTGTGTTAAGCCAGCGGAGTTGTCCAGCTGACAGTGGCTGGTTAGAGCCTTGACAGCATGTGTGTACGGTCACATACGGTTATAACAAACTTTCATAACGGCGCTAGTGTGCTAGCCACCATGCTTACTGAGGTTGTAACAGCGCAAAAACCCGCTGTCGCGACTTTAATTCCACGGCTGTCATGACACTGTCTAGACTAGAAGCAAACACTTGGTAGTAGTTAGTATCGGGAGTGCCTGCTGACTGTGTGTGGAAGCTGGGGAGCTAGCTGCTTCCGTGTAGCTTCAAGCAGTGGAACTAGCAACGCAGTTCGGAAAAAATACAGGGGAACCGCTGCTCTAACAAACGATAACATAAGCATTTTGACTCGCAGGGTGTCACTTTATTTTATTTAGTTGCCATCGTACACTGTGTGTGCGATGGCTGGGAGGAGGTAAATAAACTACGTGGGCTTCTTCTAAGAACTCATGAGATAGGCTCTCTTAGCTCGACTTCCGTTGCGCCATCTATTGTTTTGGGGCCGGATTGTTTTCAGCAACGGAGAACTATAAATGAAAAAGTGTCTGTCCGATCCGTCAGTCCGTCCGTCCGAACTTTTTTGGGCGTAGCATACATAGGACTTTACTAGAGACGTTACAAGGCAGAGGATGACAGGCACAGGCGACGAGGCATTAACAACGACGAACCGACAAGGGGAAGGGGAAGCACAAAGACTTGTATACATAGGGGAGGCAAGGGCATTTGAACACAGGTTGAACACATGAGGCCTGGTGAAGACAATCACAAAGACAGGAAGTGACGAAAGAAAACACACAAGTAGCAGAAACTACAAAATAAAACACGAAGCAGAACACAGGGAGTGGGAAAAAATTAGACACAGAAACAGATCACATACAAACATAAACACAAGGATAAACATGAAACAGATTGAGGTATTGATTATACAAAAAAACACTCTTCAGACAGAAGCGGAAATAAACAGATGACAAAACCATGAAACCTTCACCCAGCTAATGATTCTCACTAAATGTAGCTTAGATAAAAACCTTCTTATCACATGTCTCAATTGAGTGGAAACGTGATTTAAAATCAGCAATCAGCAGATTATGAACTTTTAAAATAAAACAAGTGGTGTCAGTATAATGTCAACATGGGACAAAAGCAAGGGTGATAAAATGGAAGGGTTTGGCTTTAGTCATGTTATTGTTGTAGGTTTGTGTGTGTATGTGCTTGTGTGTGAATAAGTGTGAGTTGTTTTAGCAAAAGAAGCAGATATTTTCTTGGTCCTCTTTTTCCCCTACACACCAAACACATTGTACAGAATAATTTTCATTCTCATCAATCAGAACACATCATAACTTTATTTTTAGCAGACCCCACCCCTATGAGAGTTGTCCATTTCCAGGTTTCTGATATTTCAAAAAAAAGAAGTCATGATTATTATGAATTTTCAAGTTTAAGAGAGATATGTTCAAGAAATATACTCAAGAAAATGCTCAGTAATCTGTGCCAAATCATAACAACAATAAAATCAACTATCATAACATAATATATCTAACATTATATGAATTGAATACAGGATAATATTACTTATTGCAGTGTAGTTATATGGTATATGTTTAGCTGCATTCTATAGGTAAATAACTTTATATATAAGGCTTCTCAATTTCAAATTTCATACAACCGGGAACACTTTTAGAATTTCTATCAAATGACCTGAAAGCAGTAATAAATCAATATTAACCAGATCAAGACAGTTTAAACATTGTTTGCACTTTGCTTCAGTCATTCAATAAAATGAGCTGGTTTTCAGAACAGCATGAAATGTGGTTTCATGACAGTCGTATGTGATCGCCCAACCTCTGGGAAGAGAGAGGCAGAGGAAGCATTGTTATTAAATTGAGCATATGTTCAGGGAACCATTGCTTGTTGACCACTGTTGATCCGACAGTTCCTTCAAACTATTCTGCAGTGTTGGTCATATAGTATATCTGTTTTATCTGATTGAAAGCATGTGGTTTGGAAGAAACCCAGATTTTTATTTTGCCTCTAAAATTGATTTTTTATGGTATGCAGGCTGGGTGGTAGTCAACCTGTAAGTCACTGGATGTGGTTGTTCTCCTCCTAGTTAAGCGACTACTGAGGACAGAAAAGGAATATCCACTACAGCCCTCCAAAATCTTCTCACACCTCAGTGTGCTGGAAAGTTGTTTCTGGCACTGGGATGAGCCAAAGTAGTAGACCAGGGGATCCAGGAGGCAGTTCAGACTTCCTAAACACATTAACACGAGATAGGCTACATAAGAGCCATCAGTGCTCTCTTGGATCGCCTCTGCACCTCCGTTAAATTGCAGATAGTGGGCCATCAGTAGACAGTTTGTTGGTGTGAAACACAGCACAAATATCACCAGCACTGTTCCAGCCATCACCACTGCTCTTGTTCTCCTGCGTGAACGTCCTAGAACGCTGTGTGGGACTCTGCTCAGTGCCCAGATCACACGAGTGTAGGACACCACTGTGATGAGCAGAGGCAGATAGAAGAAGGCGCAGCACAGGGCGATGAAGTAGAACTTGTAGTACCAGATTATCTCGTGTACAGACTGGACGTCGTGGCAGGTGGTGATGTTCAACTGACTGAGGTGGAAAGTCTGGTCGTGGAGGACAAGGGGCACAGTGCCAGCGAAGGATAATATCCACATGGCGACGCAGGCCATGAATGCGTTCCTTGGCTTCCTCCAAGACAGAGAGTCAACAGGATAGACTACAGCAAGGAGACGGTCCACACTGATGCAAGTTATGAGCAGAACAGAGCAGTACATGTTCCAGTAGAAGGCTGCAGTGACCACGCGGCACAGGAGCGAGCCGAATATCCAGTTGTTGCCGCCAAAGTGGTAGAAGATCTTGAAGGGGAGCAATACAGCAAAGAGCAGATCGGCACAGGCCAGATTCACCATGTAGATGGTCGACGCATTCTTGGGTTTGATCTTCAGAGTGAAGGCCACCACTGCACAGATGTTGATCGGCAAGCTGATGAGGCAGACCAGCGTGTAGAAGGAAGGGATGAGGATGGTGGACACAGAGCCTGTGAGAAACAAGAGCGCTTCTTCTGAGATTGTTGTCCTCTTGATAATGGTTACATTCAGCACCCCTGTTCCATTGATGTTGGTTTCATTATGCATCAACATACTGATGTTTCTGTTATTTCTTTCAGGAACCATATTCGGCATTTTATATTCACGTCGAGGGAATCCCCTATCTCTTATCGTAACAGGCTTTTCCGTCTCCTTCAGTGTAGCTGGAGAGAGAAAGAGAGAAAAAGAGTTAGAGGATCCAAGATGTAGACAAAGATTGTTGATACAAGTTTTGCCAGATCTTTTTAAATCATGTAAAAATTATTTTCACGAACTGAAACAATTTAGTTATTTACTTCGTCAGTTGATTATCAGCATCGGTAAAAACTTTGATTTAGAATCATTTAATTGATTTTATATTTTTATAAGTTTGCCATTTTTAATTGGCATTGTTTAAAAACATTTAATAATAAATTGTAGTTCAAACTGTCAATCCAGAATATAATCTCATCCACCACAGTTATCTGGACTTGATGAAGGACAAAGCCCTGAATCTTGATGATATATCAGATAATAATTGAAAATAACTCATATAAGTGAAAGTCAGGCGACATTATTATAGCATCCTTAAATCGGTTAAATTGCAAATAAAGTGCCAGACAGTTTGTTGGTGTGAAACACAGCAAAATTGTCCCCAGCACTGTTCCAGCCATCACCACTGCTCTTGTTCTCCTGCGGGAACATCCTAGTGCGCAGCGTGGGACTCTATTCACTGCCCAAATAACACAAGTGTGGGACACCACAGTGATGAGCAGAGGCAGGAAGAAGAAGTCACAGCACAGGGCGATGAAGAAGATCTAATTGGACCAAATTATCCTGTGCACTGTGTCTGGAGATCCTGGCAAGTGGTGATGTGCAGCTGACTTACGGGAAAGTGCACACGACCAGGGATAATAGGTTTGGTGTGGTCTTTGGTACGCATCTTTTGTTTTCTATTAACTTGGGTTTAGTTCCTTTTGATAGAACAACTGCCAATGCATTTGTAATATCTGCACTTCCTCCATAGAAAAACACTTTTAACTATTCACAATATGATTGGTTAGGTCTTCTTTTCCATCCAATGATCAACCATCCATCTCCATCTATTCATCTATCCATCCATCTCCATCTATACATCCATGCCTCCGAAACAGTTGAGCAACTGCAGCTCCTGCCATCCACACCCCAACAGTGAAACCTTTTCAAAGTAACTCAGATCTGTTCCTCTTGCCTTAAACCCATCCAAGATATACACATGTATGATATAAACATGTAACTGTACCACTCTAAAATCTCTCCATTCATTCAGCCTTTACCCTTTAAATTATCTGTAGTTGATAAGTATTTAAACCAAATCACTTTTTTGGTTTTAATAAAATAATAATAATAGCAGTTAAAAATTAACCCAATTTTACAGTTTTTTCATTAAAAGTTAATTGTTTTTACCGTTGTTGATCCCAGCCGAGGCAGCACACGCACACACCAGAACCAGCACTGTTGGAACCACTTGAAACATTGTGCTGGTGAAAATAAAGCAATAACAACGATATCAACAATGATTCTATTAAATATGGTTAATCCACCTGTCACTTCTCTGGGTGTCTCGTCTCTCGCATTATTCTGCTGCTGACCATGACCAGTGAGTTGGTTTCCTCCCTAATTCTGAAGGAAAAAACTAAACAAAAAAAACAGCCAATCAACAACAGCCTCTGCACACACAGAGACACTCCTGTCCACTGATGTCACCTTTCCAATCACTCTGACATGAAACACACACACACTGACTGCACCATAACTGGACCTCAACTTGTATTAAAGGTTGAAGGAGACAGCTTTGATTCTTGGCTGCAGACAAAAGAATATCAATCCTCATTCCACTGCTATCAGACTCCACAGCACCAATATAAACCTAGTACTGCACACTTTTTCCACATTACAGCTATGCATCGCTACTTTTGCATGTACATACAGACATTTATACACACAGTTCTACTATAGTGCTTATATGGTGAATTTATAATATATATATATATGTGTGTGGTTTTTATATTTATACTCATTTTGTGTAGTCATGTGCCTTTTCTTATCTTCATAAGTCTCTAAATGCATATATATGGATATGTCTATTTCAAAATCCCCTTATACTAATGCAAAATACGGTGTATACACTACAAACAATATTTTCTCTGTTGTTAAAGTTTTTATTTTATTCTCTTGCCTCATTGTGGCTTATCTGCTGCAAGTGAATTTCCCTGGTGTGGGATCAATACAATTTGTATTTCATCAAATACAAAACTATGATACAACTTAGAGCAAATTACAGTTTTCTGGGCAATCGACAGTCTACAGGCAACAACATAACATGCTTGGTGTAACTTAACTTTAAGATCAAGCACTGAGAACACAAAAGCTCAGAAATGGATTTAGGGTCTTCAACTTGCATAGTTTCTTATGGGTAATTGTGTTTTAAAATCTAAACTCCGTCATAAAATTTAGTCCATACTGGAGTAATGAAGGCAAACCCATACAGACCAGGGCTGAAGCGGGATTATGATGAATCACAATATTCTCAGAGTGCAAACAACAAAACATGGATTCATTTATCATAACTGTCAAAAAAAGATCCACAATGTCTGACTGCAGGGATATTTCTTGTTTGGTAAAAGCACAAACGCTAAACCTTAGTGATTTATACCAAAATGAAGTGATGCAACCTAGAGAACCCGAGTGGGACTGGGACTCAAACTAAGCAGTGAACTACAGCGTACAGCTACGTCTTTGTCATTAATATTTATGTTGTCACTTTCAGTGTTACTGCTTAATCTCAGAGGATTAAAGTGGACTGTTCAAAGGTTTTGCGCTATTTCTTAAAATTTGGGAAAGTCTGGAAAAAAATTTCACAAACACATTTCACGGAACATAGGGAGCAGAATGTGTTATATTGTATGTATATGAAGACTTTCAGTCGGGGTTTATAGCTTATCGCAGGACGGAGACAGCCTTGGCAAAAGTCAGTCTAATTGCTTCAGATCAGGGATTTTAGTATAGCGTTCAACACTATTTACCATCAAACTATATATCAAAGACTAGAACAGTTAATCAGCATGAAAGGAACCGCCCTAAACAGGTTTAAATCGTATTTTTCAGATCGAATTCCAATTTGTTCAAATTAGTGAATAGTCATCTGTGCGCACCAAAGTTAAACACTGTGATCCACAGAGCTCTGCCCAATTGTAGTCTTATTGTATATGCTTCCACTAGTAATCAGTATCAGGACATATTCTGTAACTTTCCAATAATTAATTTTAAAGTTGGGCAGATACAGAGAAACATTAGCTTCCATGTCTGCTTGTGCAGTGTCGTTTCTAAACAGTTTGGTCTTGAGTGATGCTGGTTGCAGCTTTCTTTCTGAAACTGCAAAAGTGACCTGCAGTAATTTAGACCTGGAAAATAAAGAGCGGCTGCAGGACTCAGTCCACAAAAACCCTGAAGCTGTTTGTTCAAAGTTCTGTCAAGTTCAAAACAGTTTGCAGTATCCCAGAATAGATAATCTGTTGTCATTGCTGCTCCTGGACATGCCTGTTGTTGTGGATGTACTGTTGTCGTGATCACAGCCAGGTTAGAGCCACTGGCCTGCCGACATTTTGTGTGGCGCAATATTCTTTTTTAGCATAGGTGGAGAAACCTTTCGTAAACTAAGGTTCCGTGATCATGGATAACATCCCTGTTTTAGATTTATGATCTTTAACCAGAGCTAAGTTGGCATTATGAAGGAAGAAATGTTCAGGCAAACATGGTTTTGTTGTCAGGACCATACCACACACCATTTCGGAACATAGCCCCAGAGGTCTTCCTTAGGGAGATCTCAGAAGTGATAAATACTGTCTGTGTATGAAATAGAGGGAGTGACATGTTAGATGTGACTGTGACAGCCTGTTGTTTGAAAGAGGAAGTGGTAGGCGAGCCGCAGCTTTCGGGAGCATCAGTCAAATCCGTAGCACGTGTATTTGCACAACATTTGCATACAGCAACAGTCTTTGGGAGCAAAATGGCCGACAGAACTGTGATGTGCTATCTTTTTAACAGAAAATGTGAGGAAGCATTGTGTTGCCAAAGGGTGCCAAAATCATGAGTTACACCGAATGAATATCTGGAGTCAGTGTAGACTGTGAGTGTTCTAGCAGTAGCCAATTTGCATGCTTCACTTTGTGCAATAGTCTGTACCTACATTCTGTTTATTTTTTCCACATTTCAAGAAATTTCCTGTTATGTTCTCACTTTCCACATTGTGACCGTTTTAATGTTTTTTCTCTTTGGAGTTCAATTTTGTCGACACTGAATGACCCATTATGTGGAAAAGCAAAGTCTCTTGACCATATTGGAAGACTTGTCACACTTTCCCATCCCCACTTTGCAATCTTGGCGTCCACTCTGGGCAAGGGAAGACTCTTGCTTCCGTCACTAACCATCTTTATTGATTAATTGTACAAAATTAGAATCATTCACAATTTCCCTTGTACACTCAAATTAAGATTTGGACGTCTTCACGAATCCTTTTTCTTTCTCCGGCAAAACTAGGTAAAATGACATCAATGTTTTATGATTGTTTCAAGGATAGGTCAGATAAAGATCATTAACATCAATATTCAAGAGGCAATGACTAATACACCCGTTCCAAATAAAACCATAAACGTTTAAATTCGTATGTCTGTTTGATTTTTTATTTGAGGAAGCACCTAAAGAGTCATGAGAAATTTGTATTTTAACATCTCACCAGATATAAGATGACCAAAGAGAGGTCTTTGAATCCCTATGACGAAGGTCCGGAACCCCAGTCACTTCTGTCCTCTTGCCCTTAGATGTCATAGGTAGAGAGAGGCAGAAAATTTTTCTCTCATGGCTGGCCACCACCGAAGACTTTTAGGGTCCATACAATCTTTCAAGGGACCCTGTTTGTGACGACAAGTTTGTAGTGGAAATTTATCATTTGTTTTGAAATATTGCATTTTTCGTTGAGTTTGAATTATTAGCTCTGCAGAGGGTTACACACCCAGCAACATGGCTTAGAGTGCAACCATGAAAAAGGAAGGTGTTTATACAATGTGATAAACAGGAAACAAGAAAGAAAACAGACAGTAAACAATTGCTGTCTGGCATCACTGCTACAGAAAGAGAAATCAAACCCAGCAAACAGTTGCACAGATAAAGGTCAACAGGAGGTTCAATTAACAATTAAAGGCATGAAATTTGAGGTTGTATCCGCTAAGTGCACAGACAATAGCCAAAACAGTTCTAAAACATTCAAAAATCAGGCATGTCCTTTCGCAAAAAGATGCAGAAAAACTAGTCCACGCCTTCGTTACATCGAGACTGGACTATTGTAACTCATTATTATCAGGCTCCAGCAGTAAGTCGTTAAAGACTCTACAGCTTGTCCAAAATGCCGCAGCACGTGTCCTGACAAGAACAAAGAAAAGAGAGCACATTTCTCCAGTATTAGCTTCGCTACACTGGCTTCCAGTTAAATCTACAATAGAATTTAAAATTCTCCTCCTCACCTTCAAGGCCCTTAATAATATAGCGCCTTTTTACCTTAAAGAGCTGTTAGTACCTTATAAACCCACTAGAGCACTCCGCTCCCATCAAGCCCCTCACTTGTGGAATAATCTACCAATTTCAGTTCGGGAGGCAGACACCATCTGTTCATTTAAGAGTAGGCTCAAAACCTTTCTTTTTGATAAAGCTTATAGTTAGAGCTAATTAGTGCGGCAGAATGTAACTTGTTCTATTTTATGACACACGGAGCTTCTTTTTCCAGCTTCTCCTTCCTCTTCTCCATCCCTAACCCCTTCCCCGGAATCCCTTTGCTTTAACACCCTGCAGATCCAGGGCCTCTGTGGCTGCACCATGGATTGCTGTTTGTGGATCGCGCATCGGGGGTCGCAGTGGAGGACCCAGTGTGGCGGATTCTGTGTCGTGTGGGCTGATCGTGGTGCTGGTGGCGGACCCTGTGTCGCGTTAGCACTGGGTACAGGAGGTGGACCAGGGCCGCGGCGATGGCTCGTGGTGGGTCCTGGTGGGCGGCGGTGGACGGTGACTGAGGACTGGAGTGGCCTCTGATCTGGATGGTGGATCGTGGTCCTGCTGGTTGCTGACCATGGACTGTGATTGCAGCGGGACTGCATCAATGCCGCTAAAGACTTTAATGATGAATGTTTTCTACACGTGGCATCTATTGCACTTCTGTCCGTCCTGGGAGAGGGATCCCTCACATGTGGCTCTCTCTGAGGTTTCTACTTATTTTTACCCTGTTAAAAGGGTTTTTAGTAGTTTTTCCTCACTCTTGCTGAGGGTTAAGGACAGAGAATGCCACACCTTGTTAAAGCCCTATGAGATGAAATGTAATTTGTGAATATGGGCTATACAAATAAAATTTGATTGATGGATTGATTGATCATAGTAGTAAGACATTGATCAGTGAAATTTTCCATAACAGTCTGATCATACAATGATCACAAGAAAATAGTCAAGAAACACCATAACAAACATCAAATCATAGAAGAATAGTCTTCAACCCATGCACTTTACATAAGTAGAGGATCAACATCCACCATGGAGAGGTTGTAGAACATATGATGCATGGCGGTAAGGACGCAATAGGTAACCGTTGCTGTTTTTGTGGAAAGAAAAAAGTACTTCCCTGATTTTTGAGCAAGCATATAAAAAAGCCACTGGCCTGCCGACATGTCGGTGGCGCAGACTAAGCATGCCTGACAGAATTTTTGAACATAGGTGGAGAAACCTTCATAATCCAATGTTCTGTGTTCATAGATAACATACCTGTTTTACATTTATGATCTTTAACCAGAGCTAACTTAGCATAATGAGGGGCGCTCAGAGGGGGTCTCGCCTTGGGCGCAATTCCATGTAGAACCGCCACTGGATGTGATTGTGACAGCGTGTTGTTTGAAAGAGGAATTGGTAGGCGATCCGCAGCTTTCAGGAGCATCAGCCAAATCCGTAGCACGTTATTTGCATAACATTTGAATACAGCAAAAGTCTTTGGGAACAAAATGGCCGACAGAACTGTGATGAGACGTTGATGTGCTGACTTGTTATAAGAAGATTTGAGGAAGTATCTGTGTTGCCAAAGGGCGACAAAATCAGGAGTTACACCGAATGTATATCTGGAGTCAGTGTAGACCAGGGATGCCAGGGTTACGGCCCGGGGGCCGCATCCGGCCCGACTGTACATCACATCTGGCCCGCGGGTGATAAGGGGAGAATATATTGTTTTATTTTATTTTTATCAAATTATTTTTATTTTTTAAATTTTCGGTGGAATCCGTCAGTTGGTCTGTTGCTGCTGCGCGCCTCAGCTGCAGCGGAGCCGGTAGTGCTGATAGAGATGTCGTTACTAAGTACTGGGATGTCCTGAGGGTCAGTGAACAGGCCGGCGCAGCGCAGCCTCGACGCAACGCGCACCTCTCTCTCGCTCTGTCCGGAGGTTGGTCGGGCTGCCTTGGTCGACCGGGGTCGAGCAGGCTGTAACGGTAATGATCCCTCCGCAGGTTCACAAACCTTGAAATGAAGGTTTGTGAAACCTTGAAATGAGTGATGAATGGCAAAGTCAATGTGCCTCATCTGTTGTTGAGCTAATTCAATGTTTTTAGATAGCTCATATTAGACAATTTTCTCAAGAACCTTTTTGTTTTACTAATTCCTACTGGATATTCAATCACATGGCCTATTGTTGGACTACTTTATTCTGGTGCAGAGATAGGAAAATGTTACCTTTTATATAAGGTAATTGTAGGCCTTTCTTATTGATGTGTGGGCCTTCATGAATAATTTCAAATAGCCTACCTATCCATATGTTGAGTCAGTGTTTGGCCTTTTCAGGCCGAAAGTGTCATCCGGCCCCGAGGTTTCGCTTAAAAAATCTGGCCCCCTGTCCAATTTCACCCTGGCATCCCTGGTGTAGACTGTGAGTGTTCTACCAGAAGCCAATTTGCATGCTTCCCTGAGTGCAAAAGGGTTTGCTGTTTGGGCTGATAGGTGATGCTGAACAAAAAGAGAAACCAACACAGTTAGTACCAGAGAGAGGGTCACGTGAGGTTGACCCATCTACATACAGAATCGAGTTAGAGTTAGAAAGAGGTTCGTCAGAAAGGTCAGGTTGTGGAGAAGACTGGACTTGAAGTTCAGCAACACAGCTCTGTTCTTCCCCGTCATCCGAAAGAAGCATTGGCTAAGTCTACAACCAGAACCATAGCTTCATTCACAGCCTTCTATTCCTGCACAAATCGCCACTCAGTAGGTTGACCTCTGTCTCTGGAAAGAGTGGAGCCCGGGCTGGTGATACAGCCATCCAAAATCGTCTCACACTTCAGTTTGCTGCATAGTTTTTTCAGGAACTGGAATGAGCCAAAGAAGTTGCAGAGGATCCCGGAGTCCATGTTGAGCCTCCGCAGACTGCGGAGGAAGAAGAGTCGTTGCCTGGCCGTCTTCCAGATGGAGTCTGTGTGATGGGTCCAGGTCAGCGGCGGATGACACAAACTCATCAGACTGAACCTTAAATGATGGGGAAAATCAATAAGATTAGCATCTCAAATGTTTTCCGTCTCGGGCTACCTGCAAATGCAGACTGAATTGGCTATTTATTATGGAAATCATTTAAACGAAGATAAAAAGCTAAGCTTACATTCATTCGCTTGATGAGCTTTGAATTCGATGAGTCTGGGCCCGTCTTCCTCACTGCACATGAGGTGGATATTGACGAGGCCGAAGGTGACGGGATAAGTGTTCGAGATGGAGACATCTTTCTCTGCAGACATAACCGTGGTGGCACATTTAAGTGCTGACAGCACAGGTTGTGTGTCCTCCATCATCTGCTAGCACTCATCTTTCAACTCCAGGTTCCTGGCATCTTGAAGCTTGGTCACGGTTCGGTCCGACAGCCCACCGCTGCTCCACCAGCCGATCAAACATCTCGCACACGGAGTTCCACCGTGTTCTACACGACTGGATAAGCCGGTGAGTTGCTAGGCCCATTTGTTCCTGTTTCTTTTGTAATGCATTGGTTGCTGCATTGCTGTGATTGAATTGGCTAACAAGTTTACTAGCCGCTGATATTACCCGATATAGATACAGTGCAAATCCGTCATTTATGGCCAACTGGAGTGTGTGCAAAGCAGGCAACGGAAATGAACTTCACTCTAATGGGATTGTTGGAATTAACAATATTGGCCGCGTTTTACCACTAGAAAGGGTGTAGGGCAGTGCGTCACAGAAGCATAGAGAAGTCCAAAAAAGGTTTTAAACAAAGACAGGTTTATTAAACAAGAAAAAGTCTCTCCAGAAGCAAAACATAAAGTACATCAAACTATAAGGATGTATCCTCCATCCACTTGCTTCTCACAGGGTTCCTTTCCAAAGTCGTTTCGTCCACGTCTCCTGCTTCCTGCTTCTTGGCTGTCTCAACTCCTTTGTTCTCCTCTGTCGCTCCCACACCTGTGCTCCAGCTTTAATGAGGCCTGAGAGCTTGGACCCTCCTCCAACAGTGCCTTCTGGGAGATGCAGTCCTCCCGGCAGCCATCTTGTGGGGAGGCAGCCTCTCCCAAGCTGTGTCTCAAACCGAACACTTTACGAAGTACACTGCAATACAGTGCACTGCAATACAGTGCACTTACATCTGTAGTGCACACCGTCGCTGATTAGTGCTGTCTCAAATGGAACACTTACGTTAACCACTTGGCGGAAGTGACGGACGCAAATCTGTTTTAGAAATTAAACGAAAAGCTGCCAAAAAGGCTCCTCCTCTTCCGCTACGTAGCCAAGATGGCGCCCGTTTAGGGCGAGAAGTGTCCATCGTTTTACACTGCATTTTTTGACCGTTTGCAGTGCGCCATACGGGTACTTTCAGTGCACTGAATTCTGCTGGTTCTGTCAGTGTGAACGCCCTAAGCCCTAAAAGTCAGTGCTCGAAGTGCACAAGTGCGCGGTTTGAGACACAGCCCCAGAGTGAGGCACATAACGCCCCTTTATAACCCGCCGTCTTGTGATGCCACAATATATATACATATTATTATTTTACTTGTAATCCTAATTTATTATATATATATAATAAAAATCAACACCTACTGGGAAACTATAACAGAACTGAACCTAGGCACATGTCACTAAGTCCATCAGTCTTCCACAGAAAAAGAGTTTCCTCTCATACAGATGGACAGACTGCACCTGACTGGATAATCTTCAACCATCTCCCTGAGATGAACAAGGCAACTCGAGAGAGCAGGAGAGAAATTTGGCAGTTGACAGGGGGAAATGTGCCAGTAACTTTCTGCAAGATAAGAAAATGATTCAAGAAAAAACCTAAGAAGATGTTGGTGAATGAATCACAGGGACTTTTAGGAAGTGTATACTAAAGACACTTTCTGTCTTGGGTACAGTCTGCGTCCCCCTACAGCTGGGAATTGTAAGTCAACGCTGTTGTAAATGCAGTTTGAGCGTCAAACACACACACACACACACACACTCTCACTTCTTGAACCTTTCTTCCTTGTTCCATGCTGCTTGAAAAAGGCCCGTACGATTCCTTTTTTTTTGTTTGATCTTTAATATCATAACATTGTGTTGGTAGTGGTACATGTACTTTTTAAATAAAAAAAAATCTTGATGTATATTTGTAAAGGGAAATCTTGTACCTACATAGAAGATTATTCTATTTATTTGAAAATAACATAATTATTCATAAGTATGCAGTGTCATAACTACATCTCTGACAGAGATGTAGTTTGTAACAAATGAACCGTTTAAAAATCGGTTGAGAATTTAGCAAGTTATGGTTATTTAAAAAGTAACTAAAAGAATTTGTCCCACTTTACCCCACAGCCACCGTTTTAGAAAAAACAACATCTCTAAGCAATTCAGGCTAATCTTCAGCTAGCATCAATCCCATGATTTTATAGGTTGGAAGTTCACCAACATGTATGATATAAGTTTTTCTACCTGATTCAATTTGTTTTGACACAACAGTTGATTAAGATCAAAGCAAGAAAATTTACTTTTACATGCAAAAAAACAAATTTTTGTGAAAAAACATACTTTCAACAGCACCAGCACCAACTTCTCCTTATGGCAAGGGGGGACTGGGAGGGGCTTGAAAACATTATGGTCAAATGACCACAAATGTGTTCCGTTGCCTAGATACAGGGGGTGTCTCACATTACCTGATGTCCCACATTACCCCGCTCTCCCCTACAGTTATATTGTATATGTGTAGCTGCATTCTATAGGTAAATAACTTTATATAATAGGCTTATCAATTTAATTTTCATAAAACTGGACCACTTTTGTAATTTCTATCAAATTACCACAAAGCAGTAATAAAACAATATTAACCAAATCAAGACAGTTTAAACTTTGTTTGCACTTTGCTTCAGTTCAATAAAATGAGCTGGTTTTCAGAACAGAATGGAATGTGGTTTCATGACATTCGACTGTGATCACCCCACTTCTGGGAAGAGAGAGAGGCAGAGGAAGTACTGTTGTTAAATTGAGCATGGGTTTTCTGGGGCGACATTGCTTGGTGACCACTGTCAACCAGACAGATCCATCCAACTATTCTGCAGTGTTAGTCATATAGTATATCTATTTTATCTGATTGAATGCATCTGGATTGGAAGAAACCCTGGTTTTAGTTTTGTCTCCAAAATGGAGATTTTATTGTATGAACACTGGGTGGATGTCAACCTGCAGGTCACAGGATCAGGTTGTTCTCATCCTAGTTAAGCGACTACTGAGGCTAGAAAAGGAATGTCCACTAAAGCCCTCCAAAATCTTCTCACACCTCAGTGTGCTGGATAGTTGTTTCTGGCACTGGGATGAGCCAAAGTAGTAGACCAGGGGATCCAGGAGGCAGTTCAGACTTCCTAAACACATACAAACTAGATAGGCTGCGTAAGAGCCATCGGCGCTCTCTTGAGTAGCCTCAGTATCTCCGTTAAATTGCAGATAGTGGGCCATCAGTAGACAGTTTGTTGGTGTGAAACACAGCACAAATATCACCAGCACTGTTCCAGCCATCACCACTGCTCTTGTTCTCCTGCGTGAACGTCCTAGAACGCCGCATGGGACTCTGCTCAGTGCCCAGATCACACGAGTGTAGGACACCACTGTGATGAGCAGAGGCAGATAGAAGAAGGCGCAGCACAGGGTGATGAAGTAGAACTTGTAGTACCAGATTATCTCGTGTACAGACTGGACGTCGTGGCAGGTGGTGATGTTCAACTGACTGAGGTGGAAAGTCTGGTCGTGGAGGACAAGGGGCACAGTGCCAGCGAAGGATAATATCCACATGGCGACGCAGGCCATGAATGCGTTCCCTGGCGTCCTCCAAGGCAGAGAGTCAAGAGGATAGACTACAGCAAGGAGACGGTCCACACTGATGCAAGTTATGAGCAGAACAGAGCAGTACATGTTCCAGTAGAAGGCTGCAGTGACCACGCGGCACAGGAGCGAGCCGAATATCCAGTTGTTGCCGCCAAAGTGGTAGAAGATCTTGAAGGGGAGCAGCACAGCAAAGAGCAGATCGGCACAGGCCAGATTCAACATGTAGATGGTCGACGCATTCTTGGGTTTGATCTTCAGAGTGAAGGCCACCACTGCACAGATGTTAATCGGCAAGCTGATGAGGCAGACCAGCGTGTAGAAGGAAGGGATGAGGATGGTGGACACAGAGCCTGTGAGAAACAAGAGCGCTTCTTCTGAGATTGTTGTCCTCTTGATAATGGTTACATTCAGCACCCCTGTTCCATTGATGTTGGTTTCATTATGCATCAACATACTGATGTTTCTGTTATTTCTTTCAGGAACCATATTCTGCATTTTATATTCACGTCGAGAGAATCCCCTATCTCCTGTCGTAACAGGCTTTTCCGTCTCCTTCAGTGTAGCTGGAGAGAGAAAGAGAGAAAAAGAGTTAGAGGATCCAAGATGTAGACAAAGATTGTTGATACAAGTTTTGCCAGATCTTTTTAATTCATATAATAAATATTCTAGAACTGAAACAATTAAGTTATTTTCTTCGACAGTTGATTATCAGCATCGGTAAAAACTTTGACTGAAAATCAATTAATTGATTATATATATTTTAAATGACAATAATTTACTGTACTTTAATCTGATTGTCAAACAAATACATTGTACATAAAGTCAATTTAAAGACATTAATGATGAATGTTTTTACACGTGGCATCTATTGCACTTCTGTCCGTCCTGGGAGAGGGATCCCTCACATGTGGCTCTCTCTGAGGTTTCTACTTATTTTTACCTGTTAAAATGGTTTTTAGTAGTTTTTCCTCACTCTTGCTGAGGGTTAAGGACAGAGGATGCCACACCCTGTTAAAGCCCTATGAGATGAATGTAATTTGTGAATATGGGCTATACAAATAAAATTTGATTGATGATTGAATTTGGGAAGTTTACATTGTTAATGGGCATTTTTTTTCAACATTTAATAATAAATTATAGTTCAAACTGTCAATCCAGAATATAATCTCCATCCACCACAGTTATCTGGAAATGATGAAGACAAAAACGAAGCCATGAATCTTGATGATATATCAGATAATAATTAATAATATCTCATATAAGTGTAAGTTAACAGGGGACATTATTATAGTAGCCTTAAATCCAACAGTGTAAGTTTAATGTTTGAAGCAGTTTGTTGTTGATTTTCATCTTATTCCTTTTACAAGTCTGTAAACTGTGAACATTATTAACATAGTAAAACAAATGAATTACAAATAAATGAGTCAACTTTTTCTTCAGTAATTTCTTCACACCCTCACAAGAGTCGCACAACACCAATGTCTGTGTGTGTGAGGTGTCATATGATTCAGCATTTTAAATAATTGTATCTGCTGTAGAAAACTAACTTTAAAGTGGTGTAAAATTACAGATTAACTAGAGCTCATTCGGTACAGCACATTTATCACCAGTAGGAGGAAGCATGGATCTAACTATACCATGTCTACAATTAATTTGTACTTTTATTCTCATCACTCAGTCCAGATCAGATTTTTACTTAAAGCATACCCCACCCCTATGGGAGAGGTCCGTGTTCAGGTTTCTGATATTTTGTATATATTTCTTATGAATTTTCAAGTTTAAGAGAGGCGTGTTCAAGAAATCTACTCAAAAAAACACCCAGTAATCTGTGCCAAATCATGTAGTACTAATATATGATAAAGTTATATTCTGTAATGTAATATATGAATGTGTGTCAAGCAGAAGGTGTATACACAAATGTAGATTATAACAATATTAATTACAACAGTGTAATATACTATCATAACATAATATATCTAACATTATATGAATTGAATACAGGATAACATAACTAGTTGCAGTATAGTTATATGGTGTATGTTTAGCTGCATTCTATAGGTAAAATATAATAGATTTTTTCAATTTAAAGTTCATAAAATCTGGAACACTTTTGGAATTTCTATCAAATGACCTGAAAGCAGTAATAGAACAATATTAACCAGATCAAGACAGTTTAAACATTATTTGCACTTTGCTTCAGTCATTCAATAAAATTAGCTGGTTTTCAGAACAGCATGGAATGTGGTTTCATGAGATACGTCTGGGATTGCCCCACCTCTTGGAAGAGAGAAAGGCAGAGGAAGCATTGTTATTGAATTGAGCATGGGTTCAGGGCGACATTGGTTGTTGACCACTGTCAACCAGACAGATCCGTCCGATTATTCTGCAGTGTTGGTCATATAGTATTTCTATTTCATCTGATTGAAAGCATGTGGTTTGGAAAAAACACAGGTTTTGGTTTTGTCTCCAAAATGGAGATTTTATTGTATGAAGACTGGGTGGAGGTCAACCTGCAGGTCAGGTTGTCCTCATCCTAGTTCAGCGACTGCTGAGGCCAGAAAAGGAATGTCCACTACAGCCCTCCAAAATCTTCTAGCATCTCAGTGTGCTGGAAAGTTGTTTCTGGCACTGGGATGAGCCAAAGCATTAGACCAGGGGATCCAGGAGGCAGTTCAGACTTCCTAAACAGATTAACACGAGATAGGGTCACCTCAGCTTTGGTCGCCTCAGCACCTCGGTTAAATTTCAAATAAAGTGCCATCATTTGACAATTTGTGGTTGTGAAAAACAGCACAAATATCCCCATCACTGTTCCAGCCATCACCACTGCTCATGTCCTTAAACGCCGCATGGGACTCTGCTCAGTGCCCAGATCACACAAGTGTAGGACACCACAGTGATGAGAAGAGGCAGGAAGAAGAAGGGGCAGCACAGGACGATGAAGCAGATCTAATTGGACCAATATATCTTGTAATATGTCTGGAAGTCGTGGCAGGTGGTGATGTGCACCTGATTGAGGGGAAAAGTCTGGTCTTGGTGCACAAGGGGCACACGACCAGAGATAATAGGTTTGGTGTGGTCTTTGGTTCATAAGTTTTGTTTTCTATTAATTTGGGTTTATTACCTTTTGATAGAACAACTGACAATACATTTAATATACCTGCACTTCCTCCATAGAAGCTGCTAAAACCTTTATCCTGATGATGTTTTCCTCTACACTTGACATCTTTTGCACTTCTGTCTGTCCTGGGAGAGGGATCCCTCACATGTGACTCTCTCTGAGGTTCTACGTATCTTTACCCTGTAAAAAGGGGGTTTTAGTAGTTTTTCCTTACTCTTGTTGAGGGTTAAGGACAGAGGATGTCACACCATGTTAAAGCTCTGTGAGACAAATTGTGATTTGTGAATATGGGCTATACAAATACAATTTGATTAATGATTGATAGAAAAACACTTTTACCTATTCACAATATGATAAAGGTCTTCTTTACCATCCAATTATCATCCATCCATCTCCATCTATACATCCATGCATCCGAAACAGTTGAGCAACTGTAGCTCATGTAATCCACACCCCAGCAGTGAACCCTTTTCAAAGTCACTCAGATCTGTTCCTCTTGCCTTTAACCCATCCAAGATATACACGTGTATGATATATACATACAACTGTACCACTCTAAACACTATCCATTCATTCAGCCTTTTCCCTTTAAATTGTCGGTAGTTAATAAGTATTCATTAACCAACTCACCTTTTCGGTTTTAACAAAATAACACAGTAAAAAACCAAACATAATATACCTGTGTTATTTTTTTATTATAAGTGAATCGTTCTTACCGTTGTTGATCCAAGCTGAGGCAGCACATGAACACACCAGAACCAGCACTGTTGGAAACACTTGAAACATCGTACTGGTGAAAAATTAAGCAATAACAACAATATTTAAAAATGATTATAGTAAATATGGTTAATCAGCGTGTCAGTTCACTGCGTGTCTCATCTCTCTCTCTCTCTCTCTCTCTTTCTCTCTCTCTTTCTGATGCTGATCGTGACCAGTGAGTTGGTTTCCTCCCAACGTCTGAAAGAAAATACACAAAACCCCGACCAGCCAATCAACAACAGCATCTGCACACACAGAGACACTCCTGTTCAATGATGTCAACTTTCCCATCACACTGACAGGAAACACACATACTGCACTGACTGCACCATAACTGGACCTCAACTTGTATTAAATGTTGAAGGAGACAGCGTTGATTCTTGGCTGCAGAGTAAAGAGCATCGATACTCTTTCCACGGCTGTCAGACTCCACAGCATATAATATATGTGTGTATTTTATATTTTGTGAAGAAACGTGCCTTTTTATCTATAAATGCATGTATATGGATATGTCTTTTTCAATATCCCCTTATACTAACGCACAAATACAGTGCACACCCTACAAACAATATTTTCTGTCTGTTGTGAAAGGTTTTAGTTTATTCTATTGCATAAATCTGGCTTATCTTCTGCAAGTGAATTTCCCTGGTGTGGAATCTATAAAGTTTGATATTTTTATCAACAAGAAAAGTATTAAACAACTGAAAGCAAATTACAGTCTTTTGGGCAATCAACAGTCTACAGGCAACAACAGAAAATGCTTGATATCACTCAACTTTAAGATTAAGCACTGAGAACACAAAAGTTCAGAAATGTACTCAGGGTCTTCACTTGCATAGTTTATTATGAGTTATTCTATCTTAAATTCTAAACTCTGTCAAAGAGTCCATACTGGAGTAATGAAGGCAGACCAATACACACCTTGGCTGAAGCAGGATTATAATGAATACCAATATTCTCAGAGTGAAGACAAAAAAACATGGATTCTTTTATCATAACTGTCAAAAAAAAATACATAACGTCTGACCGCAGGGATATTTCTTGATTGGTAAAAGCACGACCGCACAACCTACTCCACATTTAGTGATTTATATCACTATGAAGTGATGCAACCATGAGTGTTGGGAGCTGGTATTTGTGAACTACAGTTCGGCCTACATGTTTAGTCAAACCCTGACCACTCGTTCTTTGTTCCGGAGACAAAGCAGAGCCTCCACAACTCAGTCTCCCAGGGTGCTTCAACTTCACACAGAGGAGCGAAAACGGACCTTACTCTGGGCCCCATGATCCATGAGGTCACCAGGCCAATATAAGCCAAGTCCCCCCTCTCTTCTTTCTCTTTCGACTCAGCATCTCTTCTACTCAACTCTCTGAGGGGAGCTCATCTGTCTTTCTGCTCAACTTCAATGGAGGAGAAGTGCAGATTTCCAGCTCTCCAGCGAGAACAGCCAAAACAGGAGCCACAAACCAGCAAGACTACTTCACTGGACTTCGAACAGCACATTAACTTTTTACCCCTTTTCATGGACGGGTAACTGCGCTTATTAATTATACTTGGCTTGAAAGCCCACTCACTCTCACAAACACAGACACACACAAACACACACACACAAACACACACACGCATTCTCACATATACAGTGCTGTGAAAAAGTATTTGCCTCCTTCCTGATTTTTTATTTTTTTTGAATTCTTTTAATTCAGCAACATTGGATGGTTATTGTCATGGGAATTTCAATAGTCAAGCACAAGTCATTACAATGTCTTTCCGGAAGTTTATTCTACATCTGCAGATGGGCATCACCATACAAAACCATAGCATAGATTTCATACAATGAGCACTGAGACACAGGAGGAGCAACATTTTATACATTTTCAAACCCCTCCTAGAGGAACAAATGTTATCGATCAGACTCTTTGATGTTAAGAAATAGGTGACGAATATCCTGTCACCTAGTCTGTCCCAGACCCCTGGAGTGTAACAAATGTTTTCAACATCCCCTTTCTCAATCTTCACATCCACCACAAACCCCCGTACTGTAAAGTCTTTGTTAGGTGACCCTGTTAATGAGGAAGTCATATAACATCACTTACTTGAGCAACCCCCCTGACTCCTCAGGAAACCATTTGCTCATCTCTCTAAACATTTAAAGTAGTTAATCTTATCAAACATTGCCCAAACAGTACAGAACAGAACGTCACACTACCACCGCCATGTTTGACTCTTGGTATGATGTTGTTTTTATGAAATGCTGTGTTAGTTTTACGCCAGACGTAAGAGGACCCACACCTTCCAAAAAGTTAAATTTTTTTGGGATCAGTCCACAGAATATTTGCCCAAAGGTCTTAGGGATCAACAAGATGTTTTTTGGCAAATGTGAGACAAGCCTTTGTGGACTTTTTGGTCAGCAGTGGCTTTCGCCTGGGAACTCTCCCATGGATGCCATTTTTGCTCAGTCTCTTCCTTATTGTTGAATCATGAACACTGACCTTAACTGAAGCAAGTGAGGCCTGCAGTTCCTTAGATGTTGTTCTGGGGTCTTTTATGAACTCCTGGATGAGTCGTTGATGTGCTATTGGAGTAATTTTGGTAGGCCGGCCACTCCTGGGAAGGTTCACCACTGTTTCAAGTCTTCTCCATATGTGGATAATGGCTCTCACCGTGGTTCACTGAAGTCCCAAAGCCTTAGAAATGGCTTTGTAACCCTTTCCAGACTGCTACAAGTCAATAACTTTGTTTCTCATCTGTTTTTGAATTTCTTTAGACGTCCTGCATGATGTGTTGTTTTTTGAGATATTTTAGTCTACTTAACTTTGTCAGACAGCTTCTATTTAACTGATTTCTAGATTAAACAGTTCTGGCAGTAACCAGGCCTGGGTGTGGCTAGTGACATTGAACTCAGCTTTCCAAAAAATTTGGTTTATCAGAGTTTATTCAGGATTTATCAAGAGGGGGCAAATACTTTTTCACATAAGGCCAGATAGGTTTGGATAGATTTTTTTATCATTTATCATTTAAAAACTGCAAATTTAATATTAGACAAAGATAACTCGGGTTATCTTTGTCTAATATTAAATTTGTTTGATGATCTGTAACATTTAAGTGTGACAAATATGCAAAAAACTAAGAAACTCGGAAGGGGGCAAATACTTTTTCACAGCACTGTAAGTCTTTATTAATTCGTGTTTTTATACTTTCAGTATCTTCGTAATAAATATTTTCTTAAACAAATTTTCATTAATGTTGCATAAGTGGGAATTTTGCCAACCTCTACACTGTCAGAACTCTATATCTTTAAACTTTGATAACTATCTATATGGCAATTTTGGTAATGGTTATTAATTTAATTGTTAATCAGAGTTCCAAATTTTATTTAATATTAATATTTTTAATATTAATATTCAATACTTTTCTGATAGCAAAATTCATTGAATGCCCAAAGGTACAGCATTTAATGGTGTCAAGTTTAATGTATCAATTGCACGACAAGAGAAACTGAGCAGGACTGGATCTCACACTGGGCAGTGAACTACAGCGTGCAGCTACGTCCTAGCCATGGAAATTGATGGTGACATTGTCAGTGTTACTTCTGAATTTCAGAGGATTAAATTTGACTTTCAAAGGTTTTGTGCTATTTTTTTTAACTTTTCACCAACACATTTTAGGGGAAGTATCCCTGGAGATGCCTAAGTGTTTCCTGTTTGTTAGAGTCAGATAACGTCATCAGATGGAAAATGAGATGGGATGAATTCAGCCACTGAAATGCCCTATCGTAGTACAAAATAGTTTATTTTTTTACCCACTAATGTAAATCTAATGGCTCTAATGGTGTCTTGTTCCAGGCGATCACATGATGTTTATTTTCTGTTTTAATAAAACAGAAAACTCTAACTCTAGAGCAAGACAGTTCTCTCATAGAGATCAATCTCAAACAAGCTGAAGCTGTAGCCATCATGTGTTTGATTCTTGGAGCTCTGCAGTTGTAAAATACAGGAAATGAGGATTGAAGTCGGTACAAAGAAAGTTAAAAAAACTGCATAGGCTGTATGTTTAGCTTTTGCTCTAGTTTTTATATATGGTACAGCAGTGGTGGAGGTCATTGTAGAAAGAATACGTCATTATCTTATCTGTTATGTCATGGTTAAGAAGGGGCCAGAGGAAAACTATACTTGTAGAATAGTCTAATATACAAAACATCATTTTTATGTTAGAATTTTAAGCAGGCACGTGCACAGACCTTTTGGGGTGCAGGTGCTCAAAGCCCCCAAAAAGGGCACCCATCACCAAAATTTATTATTAATATTTATTAACTAAAAATAATAATAATTAGTAAATAAAAAACACAGTAGGATATTTTCAACTTATATATTTATTTTGTTAAAAAACTAACTCAAATACCAAATTGAATAATTAAATGAATAACAGGCAAAAACAGTCAAAACAAGGCCTACTGACAGAGTTGAAGCATAATCAGCATTAAAATAATAATAAACCACAATATACCTCATTAGACTGTCATGTAACTCAACTTAAGACCTACCTTTTGTTTCAATAATTAAATTCATTAATTTGTTGTTTTTTTAGGAAACGTCGGACCAGTTGCGACGTAATGTTTTCAGCGGGGCTAATGTTGTGGTGAATTTATCCCCAAACAAAGTCGGCGGATCGCACAAACACCGTCATTACCTGTGTGTCTGATGCTGCGGGTCAGAGAAGAAGTGGCTGCAGCCGTTAGCGCTCAGTGCTGCATGAGGACTAAGTGAAGGAGGAGGAGGGAGTGGCGCGGCAGGGGCTTGTGAGCGCCTCGGAGCATGTCGGGGCAAAATTCTCACAAGAACTCAAATAAATGCCCGTCAGATATCAAAACACATTTGGGGGGTATTGATGACAGAGAGAATAATTTTTATTCTTAAATATTGATGAATGAAGAAAAAATTGGTCTCCAGCAGAAGGGCCACTTTTCTCATCCAGGGCAAAAGGGCAGGTGCTTGAACACCACTAGGGGTCTATCTGTGCACATGCCTGATTTTAAGTCACATATAGTTAACTTTAAATGTTGAGCAGATACAGTGCAACATTTGCATCCGTGTTTACTTGTGCAGTGATGTTTCTAAACATGTTTGTTTGATATGTGGTGATGCCGGTTGCAGCTTTCTTTCTGAAACTGTAAAAGTAACCTGCAGTAATAAATAGAGACCGGCTGCAGGACTCAGTCCAAACAAACCCTGAAGCTGTGTGTTCAAAGTTCTGTCAAGTTCTGACTGGAGAATCTGTTGTCAATGCTGCTGTCCTGAACGTGCCTGTTGTTGTGGATGTACTGTTGTCTCGATCAACAACATCACTTTTGTTGATGAGTCCCAGAGTGCTGGTCACCTGAAAATATTGGGCTCTTTGATGGTTAAATGTTCCACTACTTTCACCAGCTCATTACTAAGATTCCTGTTTGGTGCTGCTGAGAGTGCACTGTGGGTTTAAAGAGCATTTTTTCTTGCCTGATACAGTGAAACAATAAACCAAAACAACATAATTTTTAGGTATAAAAGCAAAAACATTGATAAGAGAGTAACCATAAAGCTCCATAGAGCTAAATGGACTTCATTGCCAGGCGATAGCTCTTAATCATTGAATCATCATGATGTACCCTTTAGCAACCAACTAGGCATGTGATACCTTGTTGTTATAATACACTGAATACTGCAGGTTCCATTTTCACAGCAATTATTTTCTCAGTGGCCATGGGTACAGAGTGTAGCTTTTGTAACCCTTGGTTACACTAGAATGGGGGTCAATGTGGACCAGGATAGGAGATTCTAGGTAAGTAGGAGCCCTGGACTTGAGAATCAATAATGAGAGTAAAACAAAACTATTTCTTTAAATTAACTTATATTTTAACACAACTGCAATTCAAATATGTTTGACAATATAATACACAATAAATTTCCCCCAAAATAATAAACAGAAATAAATAAAATAAGAAAGTGTGCACATAATAGTCATTTCAAAGTCTGTAAGTCCAGTCATAAAAGTCAAGTTTGTAGATAGTTGTTGGGTCCAATCCGTCTTTATACAGGGTCTGTCCTACCACACTGTGGAGTCAAGACCGTGGAAGTCCAATTTCTTCTGAAGGATCATAGGTTGGCTCGCCATCCAGTTAACTGGAATCTTTGTCCCTCGATGTCCTCTCGGACACCGGAGAATTCTTTTCCTTGGCAAAATCAAAAACCTGACCTATAAACAGGTCAAACCTTTATATTGAATGTATCAATACAACTACAATTCTTTTAGATCAAACTCAATGCTAAATTAAATTAGAATACTATAAGGTTCGAGTATTAATATGACAACAGAATCACATTCACTTAAGACATACATTCATACACATATCATCACTCCTTTGCGATACAGCAGATTGAAAGTGTAATATCCTCACGACCACACAATGGTTTGCTTAAACGTTTGTTTATCATTCACGGCACACTGACATAGCATAGCCACGGGATTCACTTCTTCTCTGGTCTTGTCTCTCCAACCCCGTGTCTTATGCCTTCACCCCCAGCGTTGCCTGTCCCTAGTGGACTAGTTCAGGTAGGCTTTTCTCTGAACTTACAACATTCCCTCCCCTCAGAGAAAAACTAGTAGAAGCCAACACCCAAATTCATTAAACACATGCACACATTTTTTTTCTTCTTTTTTTTTCTATAGATTACTATCTCTCTATTCCCCCCTCAAAAAAATCTTTGAGTTAGGGATTCGGGTAGACTACCTCATCCCAGTGAGATTCCAGGACGCATTCTTGTCCTGTGGATGTGGAACTCACTACTAAACTAGCCATAGCCATTCAAAGTCTTTTAGCTTGCCGAGAAGTAATCAGGAGCCTTTCTAGCTCGCTGGGACCTTCTCACTGCTGGTTGTTCCTCGGCCGGAAATGGTTCTGTCAGTTCATCGGCTGTTTCTGCTGCCGTGCCGTCATCATCAGCGCAGAACGATGTCTCAGGTCCGATTGGTGGTTCCCCTAGTGAAGCCTCAGGTAAGGCCTCAGGTTTCCTTGGCGATGGGGAATTTCTGCCACGGACTTGGTCAATGTGTCGTCCCACCACTTGTCCGTTCCCAAGTGTAACTTTGCAGGATACGGGACCAGTCTGTTCTGTTACGGCCCCAGGTATCCATGTTGGTCCTGAGCTGTAGTTACGGGTGAAGACTTAGTCTCCTTCCTCAAGCATCCTTGCTCTGGCATGCCTGTCATGGTAATACTTTTGTCTCTCCTGCTTCCCGCGCACTCTGCCTTGGAAATCTGGGTGTATTAAGTTTAGCGTTGACCTCAACTTCCTACCGACCAATAACTCAGCTGGGGATTTCCCCGTGGTGGATTGAGGAGTTATACGGTAGCTGAACAGTGCTCGTGCCATTTTGGTTTCAATTGAATCTCCTGTGCTCTTCTCAACCAGTGACTTAAAGGTTTGCACTGCCCTCTCCGCTAAGCCATTAGAAGAGGGGTGATATGGTGCCGTAGTGATATGACGTATCCCATTCATTTCTATGAATTCGTGGAACTCTTCACTGGTGAAACAACTACCATTATCCGACACCAACACCTCAGGTATGCCGTGTTGACTAAAACTCTGTCTCAGGCACTCAATCGTGACAGCAGATGTGGACCTACTCACCGCATGCGCTTCAATCCACTTGGAGTAGGCTTCAACCGGAATCAGAATTTTTTTTCCTTTCCATGGACCAGCATAATCCACATGGATTCTTTCCCATGGCTTGTCTGGCACTTTCCACGGATGCTATGGGGCCACTGGAGGACTGTGTCTATTTTCCTGACATGTCACACAGGCTTTTACCTGCTCCTCCACCTCGGCATCCATGTTCGGCCACCACATGTAGCTGCGTGCCAACCCCTTCATCCTAGTTATGCCTGGGTGGCCTTGGTGAAGCTGCCTCAACAAAGCATTTCGTCCCGGTGGAGGGACAACCACTCGTCCTCCCCACAGTAAAAATCCTTCTTGTGTGCTGAGCTCATCCTGACGCCGGGTGTATGGTGTGAATACCTTATTTTCCACTTCCCTTGGCCACCCTCGCAGGATGTATTCTTGCACTCTCGCCAACACCGGATCTTTGTCAGTCCATTGCTTTATCTGCTGTGCCCTAACTGGAGGTGTTTCGACATCTTCAAACAGCATTAATCTCTCTTCACCCTCAGACATTTTCTCCTCTTTCCCTTCCAGGGGCAGTCTGCTCAGAGCGTCCGCGTTCGTGTGGTCGCGGCCTACCTTGTAGACAATGGTGTACTCATACGCTGCCAGTGTGACTGCCCATCTCTGTATCCGGGGCGAGGCCATATGCGGTATTGCTCTCATTTCACTGAATAGCGAGATTAATTGAGGCTGCTGTTCTCCAATCTACGGAGTACTTCCTCTAGGTGTTCCAGATGTTTTTTTTTCATTGGGTCCTGAGATCAGAATGTCATCTAAGTAGATGGCCACGTTTGGGATGCCACCCAGGATGCCCTCCATAGTTCTTTGGAAAATCCCAGGTAGTTGTCTTTAAAGCAAATCCAAAGAAACAAGTTCCGGTGCAAGAAACAAGTTCAGGTGAAAGAACAGAGTTCAAATAGATCGTAGTTCTCTTCACAGTAAATCCAAAGAAACGAGTTCCGGTGCAAGAATTGAGTTCCGGTCAAAGAAACGAGTTCCGGTGAAAGAACAGAGTTCAAATAAATCGTAGTTCTCTTCAAGAACAATCCAAAGAACCGAGTTCAGGTGAAAGAACAGAGTTCCGGTGCAACCAGTCAAGTAGTCAGACGGGAACTGACTGGAAAGTGAAAACTGATGGTTAAGTGACGACTGACTTCAAAGGTAGATGGCTGCGGGGGGGCGGGGGTAGCTTGGTTACCTGCAGGTACATACTTCAAAGGATCAAAGCCTGATAACGTTAAAAAAATGCAGAAGATGCTTAATTTTTTTTTAAATGTACAAGAAGTTTATTTTAGATATATAATCAATTTAAACTTAATAACAGTTGGAGTGAAAAATCCCAGAAGAAGTTTCTGAATCTTAAAAAAATATAATATTTTCAGAAGTGTTACAAAAATAAAGTACATCTGATTATCTACATCTATTTAGAACCATCTGGGGGGGGGGATGATGGGTTAGGGGGGCTAGTAGCATTCATGCTAATAAGGAATGATAATGCCTGTTTGATATTGGTAAATGTGTCGCTTACAGGAGTTTTAACAGTTTTAATTTTGTAAAAACCACAACATGGAAATGTGTCCTTTGGAGGATAACACTGACACTAATATGGCAGGCAAAACGTGTGCAGTGCTGTTTGAAGTCAGTGTGCATGAAGTACAGTAAATAAGTCCACACCATGGCAACAGCCTGGAGCTAATGCCATTCATAGTCCCTTACAGAGGCTGGCAGCCTTGGCCGGGAGCCAAATCTGTTGGGGCGAGCTGAGAGGGATGCTGGGTTAACACGCAGGACATAGGTGCAACAAACCCACCGATAGGATCTGATTTTGTTCTCAAAAGGTGATTTCGGTAATAAAACCTGGGGATTTGGATTTGGATTTGGATGTTTTTCTTTGGATCTGACATTGCTCACATCTTACATATCTAGTTTGGACTCGATTGGACCAAATATGTCTAAGATACAGGAACTCGTGTTTTGATGGTGTGTAATCAAACTTTGAAGCCACAGTCACAGGGTGTGACAAAAATCTTTTAATAAGTTTAGATCTCCATCTTGTTGTGATGACACTCAATTTTACGTTGATCTGATGAAAGCTCTACGACAAGTACATCAAAGTAAAAATGTAGCTCATCCAACAGTTTATTCAAGCATCATCATTAAAACATCCACAAACACACACCACAAACCAACAATGGCAGTGTGGATACTCCAAGTAATAAACTGCACAAAAGCCATAGGTAAAGTAAGAAAAAAAAGTTTTTTAAAAGTAGTGAGGAGGAGCGATTCCTGTGGGTGGTTAAACACTACTCCTACAGGCAGAGACAGGATACGCCTTAAGCAAGATGCCAGGCTCATGACTGTAGACAGATTATGAGACACTTGGGATTATGGGCACAGACGGGGAGCAGATGTTGAGGTAGTAAGGTGCCTTGCTCAGGGGCACTAGACAGGGTCTAAACAGTCTCTTGGATTTTTGGACAGATCAATCCAGGTTCTTCTTTTGTTGTCTCTCCGTGGAGTCGAAACAGAGACGAAACAGAGACCTTCTCTGCCCATAGTCCAAGTCTCTGCCACTAGACCACTGCCTCTCTCCTACTCCTTTAGTGTCTATTTTTGACTGTTCTCTTTGCTGCTGTTACAAGGCAGAGGGTGTCGCTCCTTGTACAGTTTGTTGAGCCCTATGAGGCAAATTATGATTAGTGAATATGGACTATACAAATAAAAACAAGTTTTGATTTGATTCTGGGTCTCCAGAAACTTGGACTATGGGCAGAGAAGGTCTCTGGTTCGTCTCTGGTTCGATTCCACGGAAAGACAACAAAAAGACGAACCTGGATTGATCTGCCCAAAAATCCAAGAGTCTCTCTAGACCCTGTGTAGTGCTCCTGAGCAAGGCACCTTACTCCTCCAACATCTGCTCCCCGAGCGCTGTACATAGTCGCTCACTGCTCTGTGTGTCCTGCACACAGATGGGTCAAAAGCAGAGATTACATTTCCCTACCTGCATGAGTGTGCGTTTGCATGTCTGTGCATGTGTGTGGGATAAATAAAATGCATCTGCATCTACTTAATTTAGATGTTAAATGGGAAAGACAGTTTAGAAAATTGATGGAAATATTATTCCGATTTATCACTTGCACGTATATACAATAAGAAATCGTAAAAACAGAACAGATAAATACAGATTTATAAAGTGGATAGAAGTTTTATATAAAGAGTTTATTCATGAAAATAAATTTATTTGCTGGATTTCCCCTCTTAGAGTTGACGCAGGACTGATGAAACCAACAAAAACAAGCTGTCAACATGTGAAATTTGTAAAATTAAAGTTTAAATGTGTTATATCATCTTAAAGAAAGCCTGTAGTTGGTTGTTAAGTAAACAAATGAGGTGGACAATATGATCAGATTAACTCAACTTGGAGCTGCACTATCAGAAAATGAAAAATAAATATCAGTCTGTTTTCAGGATTTGTTATTTTTCCTTCTCTTCCTTCATAATTACTGGATGCAGCAGTTTTTCAGAAGTGCATATAACGGCGATGAGAAGATGCCCAGACCTTCTCCGGGGATGGAGCTCTGCGCAATGATCACCTCGCTGGGCAACACCAGACTGGACAGCTTCTCGAGCACCAATTTAAAGAGAGTCCTCCCAGCAGGGTGGACTGAGGAGATGCCCTCGTTTCTAAGCCCGGTCCTCCATCAGTGAAGTTTGTAATCATGCAGCATGTGTGTCCGTGTTGCTGTGCAGTTGTTCTTATGATGATTTGTCTGTAAACTCCCTGTTGGGAAGCCGGATAAAGTCTGAGAGCTGACAAGTGCAGCAGCAGCAGCGACGACATAGACACGTGTTTACTAACTACACCTATAATGTGATATAATAATCCCATGAATTAAACAAATGGCTTCTGAGTTCATCTCTTTATCTGTGACTGTACTCCCTCCAGCAGAGGTCCTCCTCTGAGACCCTCTTTTGCTGAGTATCTGGCGCCATCATGTGGAAGAAAATACTACTAGAGATCCATCGATAGATAGAAAGATAAAGCTGCATTTTGTCTTTCCTAGTCAAATAACACCATGCTGTTGCATTATAAATATCACTCCAAAGGCTTATATTGAATATGCTCACAGCTTGAATGAAAACTATCTTACACAACCACCTGAATCTGTAAGGAGATCCAATATGTTATTTTACTTGAATTCTCATTTAGATTTGATCTAAAACAGTTCAGTGTAGTACTTTTGTCAAATATTGTCCCAGGAACTCTCCAGTCCTCTGTGCTTTTCGTTGATTTTTGGGAAAAGGGGAAATGTAAAGTTATAATTGAAATGTGAGGAAGGACAGAAAAACATCCAAATTAAATATGTTCATTTAATTTATTGGAAACAGAGCTAAAATCTCAAACTGAGTACAGACATTTCTCAGGGCATGAGGTCAAACAGTGTACATTGTACAGAAGCGTCAGATAGACACCCATTATAAAATCCAAAGATTGCATTGTTAGATGATTAAACATTCATAACTACTTCTTTCAGTTTTTTTATATCAAAAGTCCATCATCATTTGTTGAGCTCCAGTATGAAAAGACACTCAATTTGTGTATCAACATCAAAGTGACATCAGCCTTCACCTGTTTGTCACTGACACCAAATTACCAAAAAAAAACTGTTCAGTGTAGTACTTTTGTCAAATGTTGTCCCAGGAACTCTCCAGTCCTCTGTGCTTTTCACTGATTATTTGGAAAAGGGGAAATGTCAAGTTATATTTTCCAGATCATTGAAATCTTAGTGGGGGATGGAGCCTGCCCTCTTCCTTGCGTCCACTGTGTCCTTCAACAAAAGGGTGAGCCTTGGTGACCTCTTCCCTTCCACTGCGATGAAGCTCAGCTGGTGATAGTAGGAGACCATCACCTCCCTGGACGTGACCACCTCCGGGTCCTGCTGGATGAGCTGGAGGAGCTCACAGAGGCTCTCGAGCGACGGCCCGTCTCCGTTTTGCAGCAGCCTCCGGATGCAGGAGTGCATGGCTTTCTCAGCCAGAACCTTTGAGATGAACAACTCCCCCATAAAGCTTATGGTATTGAGGAAGCGACGGGAGGGCCTGGCGTTGTTTCGCTCTTCCCTCAGACGATCAATCACCCTCACATCCCTGACTTGCTCCAGGCAGGACCCACTCTTCTGAGAAATGTCCTCCCTGTCAATGTTCTTCCTGAACACTGCCTGGCAGTGCTGGACCAGCAGAGGCCTGAAGGAGACGCTGGCCAGTCGGTCAAGGATTGGACCTCCACCTGAAGGAGAAAACCATAAAGAAATTTTAACACAAATGTAACTCACATACATACATAGTGATCAGTGTTTGCTGATTTGATCATTTCGTCATTCAGTATTTCAGGTATTCTTCAACTAACTGATTTTTTTCGATTCCCTTCTAATTCACAACATGGGTCAAAATATTGTATTGTAAAATATGTTATCATTTCCTAAGTTATTTCATGCATGTTACAGTGTTTCTTTGCTAAATCTTGAGGGTTAAATAACGGTTACAACCTGAATAAAAAGACAAGCTGTCTAACTAAGTAAGAAACAGGATAAAGTAGCTTCCAGTAACAGATGCATCACTTACTGCTGCGAGGTGTTGACACAGCTCGGCGTAGACTGCAGCAGACTGTGGTTTCTGCATGGCCCTCTTGAAAATGAGCTCAACCATTTCCTGTAGGCTCTCCTCACAGTCCATCTGCTCCAGCGCGTGGAAATTAAATCCACACTTTTCTTTTGCTTTGGGATCATGTTGATCCAAATAAATTGTAGTTGTCTTCAAGGCAAATCCAAAGAAACAAGTTCAGGTGAAAGAAACAAGTTCATGTGTGGGTGCCAAGTAGTGAGAAGAGAACTGACTTTTACTGATACTTTTTTACAAGTTTATAATGAATTTTCAAGTTTAAGAGAAGCGTGTTCGAGAAATATACTCAAAAAAATGCTCAGTAATTTGTGCCAAATCATGTAGTTTTACTTAGAAATGGTGAAGTTATATTCTGTAAGATAATATATAAATGTGTGTCAAACAGAATGTGTATTACACAAATGTACAATATAACAAAATCATTACAACAGTGTAATCAACTATCATAACATAATATATCTAACATTATATGAATTGAGCATGGGTTCATGGGCATCATTGCCTGTTGACCACTGTCGACCAGACAGTTCAATCTAATTTTTCTGCAGTGTTGGTCATAAAGTAAATCTATTTTATCTGATTGAAAGCATTTGGTTTTGAAGAAACCCTGGTTTTAGTTTTGTCTCAAAAATGTCATGTCTGTCAGTTTGGTTTGTGTGTTTCTGCCTCTGTGTTTTCTGTTTCCTGTTTTATTTTGTAGTCTCTGTTCCATGTGGCTTGTTTCTGTCTTCACTTCCTGTCTTGGTGATTGTCTTTCTAACTCCTCATGTGTTGCACCAGTGGCCAATTACCCCTGCCTTCCCTGTGTGTATTTAAGCCTCTGTCCTTCCCCTTGTCGGCTGTCGGTTTGTCTGTTGTTCATGCCTTGTTCCATGTTGCGGTTCTCGCTCTGTTCCATGTTGTTGTTCTTCATGCCTTGTTCCATGTTGCGGTTCTCGCTCTTCTCCATGTTGCTGTTTTTCATGCCATGTTCCATGTTGCTGTTCTCGCTGTCTTGCTCTTCTTGCTCATCTTGCTGTCTTGCTGTTTTGCTTCCTCTGTTTCTCCAGTGTTTCTTGTGCTTGTGCTTGTTCTTGTTCCTCTGGTCGTTCTGGTGATTTATGTTCCATGTTGCTGTTCTGTTCTGCGTTCCTGTCCAGCCCTGTCCTGATCTCCTAATCCTCGTGTAAGCTTCCTTGTGTTTTTGTCCTCATGTTCTTGTTCATGTCTTTTCAGTGTTTCAATTCCTTTAGTGTTTGTTCTGTTTTTGTGTAGTTAAAGCCTCATTTACATTAAATATTCTTTTGTTAAACTCTCTGCTCCTGGGTCCACCTAACTTCTCACAACCCTGACAAAAAATTTAGTTTTTATGGTATGAAGACTGGGTGGAGGTCAACCTGCAGGTCACAGGATCATGTTGTTCTCATCCTAGTTCAGCGACTACTTAGGCTAGAAAAGGAATGTCCACTACAGCCCTCCACAATCTTCTCACACCTCAGTGTGCTGGTAAGTTGTTTCTGGCACTGGGATGAGCCAAAGTAGTAGACCAGGGGATCCAGGAGGCAGTTCAGACTTCCCAAACACATAAACACCAGATAGGCTGCGTAAGAACCATCAGTGCTCTCCAGTGTTGTGCATGAACGAACGCAAATTAACGCGTTCATTGAACACGTTCACTTTTATGAGAACGATGAACTGAACGCAACTCAATGATAAATAATGAATTTGAACGGTGAACACATTCATATTTCAGCGTCCTCGCTTATAGACGACAGGAAACTTCTCTCTTTATGTGTAACTTTATTAAAGTCAAGCGAACACGACACACTTCTTGTTTGTAACTCCGACACTCCTGTCATCCACCACTGTATTCTTCACTCCCCTTCCTCATTCACCCTCGACCCGCCAACTCAAATGAGAGCCTCCCATCTGACAAAACCCTACAGCCATTGGTCTAGAGCTGTCAAGTGCCCCACCCCTACCTGTACACTGACCCTCAGGACATTTCAATACTTTCTCCTCAGGAAAGACGCTGTCTAAATCGAATGCTTGCACCATGTCGTTGCTCAGTGCCCGTAACATGTCCGCGATGTAGCCGAACCTAAACCAACTAACTCGACTTCGCACTACGTTACCATCACTCATTGCACACACATGGAGACCAAACAAGCAACGTATTCCAGGTGTTTCGTCTCTGGCCATTGTCTCTGCTCCGAACCGCAGTTGGGAGCTCAGCTAACTGGTTATCTTGGCTTGATTTCTGGCTGGTAACCAGCAGTCAGGACCGCTCCGTGAAGAAGGAGGAGGAGATGTTTCTTTACTTGGAATGCCTCAACTTTATTTCTCGGATATACAGCAGGAGCAACACTTGCAGCACCTCTAGGTGGACCGTCACTTCTCGTTATACACAGACACACTTTTAGCGTCTTTTCCCACAATACCCAGGTGCACTACGTCACACTCACACACTACAAACTTTCCTTAAAGGGGCAGACCATACCTGCAACACAACAGCTCTCGGTCTCATATACAGATGGCAAGAGAATGCAGAGACGCAGACTCGACAGTAAAGGCAAGGGGTAGTGATGGATGAGGTTGTCTTTAACAAGTTAAGTCTTTCATTCTCACTTTCCACCTTAAATCTATGAAATGAACTGAACTATGAACTAGTTCAGAATTTAAATGGTGAACTATGAACGTGAACTATTCATGTTTACTTGTATGAACTGAACTTTGAACTAGTTCATGAGAGGTGTGAACTTGCACAACACTGGTGCTCTCTTGGATCGCCTCAGCACCTCCGTTAAATTGCAGATAGTGGGCCATCAGAAGACAGTTTGTGAGTGTGAAACACAGCACAAATATCACCAGCACTGTTCCAGCCATCACCACTGCTCTTGTTGTCCTGCGTGAGCGTCCTATAACGCTGAGTGGGACTCTGCTCAGTGCCCAGATCACACGAGTGTAGGACACCACTGTGATGAGCAGAGGCAGGAAGAAGAAGGCACAGCTCAGGGCAATGAAGTAGAACTTGTTGAACCAGATTATCTCGTGCACAGACTGGACGTCATGGCAGGTGGTGATGTTCAGCTGACTGAGGTAAGAAGTCTGGTCGTGGAGGACAAGGGGCACAGTGCCTGCGAAGGATAATATCCACATGGTGATGCAGGCCATGATTGCATTCCCTGGCGTCGTCCGAGGCAGAGAGTCAAGAGGATAGACTACAGCAAGGAGACGGTCCACACTGATGCAAGTTATGAGCAGAACAGAGCAGTACATGTTCCAGTAGAAGGCTGCGGTGACCACGCGGCACATGAGCGAGGCGAATATCCAGTTGTTGCCTCCAAAGTGGTAGAAGATCTTGAAGGGGAGCAGCAGAGCAAAGAGCAGATCGGCACAGGCCAGATTCAACATGTAGATGGCCGCTGGCTTCTTGGGTTTGATCTTCAGAGTGAAAGACACCACTGCACAGATGTTGATCGGCAAGCTGAGGAGGCAGACCAGTGTGTAGAAGGAAGGGATGAGGATGGTGGACACAGAGCCTTTGAGAAACAACAGCGCTTCCTCAGAGATTTTCACCCTCTTCATGTTGGTTACAATCAGCACCCCCGTTCCGTTGATGTTGGTTTCATTATGCATCAATATGCTGTAGTCATTGTGTTCATCTGGCATCAACCCACTGTTGTCAAAGTATTCATAGGGGATAAACCGCGTAAAGTGAGGGAGGTTTATTATACACTTCACTCCAAACAATGCTTTCCTCAACAGTTTCATATGCTGTTGACACAGCACTAATTCCTTCAATCATTGCCTGTGTAGCTGGAGAGAGAGAAAGAGGGAGAAAGGGTCAGGGGATCCAAGATATAGACAAAGATCGTTTAATAAAGATTTTGACAGATCTTTCTAATTCATATGATAAATATTCTAGAACTGAAACGCTTAGATATCGACATCGTCAATTGATTATCAGAATCTGTAAACAGTTTGATTTAGAATCAATTAATGGCAGATTTCCTGGCAGATGCCACTTTAGTCACATTTCCTAGTGAAACAGTTGAGCTGTCTCTGTGACTTCAGCACCTGATAGCCATGTCCCATAAGTAAGCCTTCTGTCAAAGTCAATCATATCTTTTCCTGCTGCCTTGAACCCAACAGCATTTTCAAACCCCCCACAGATCTGTTGTATCATACAGTGGAAACACTCTCCATTCATCCATTCACTCATTCTTTCATTTATGTTTCTTTAAATGTGTCTGTAGCTCACTTGTTACTTTTATCAGCTAATCTTTTCAGCTCTATTAAATCAACACAATTAAGTATATCATAAATTGTATACCGTAATATATTCACACATATACACATTTTAACTGTGTTTTCATTATTAGAAAATGTGTTTCCTTACCATTCATCGTATTTGAGTCAGCACACGTACATCACCAAGGATTTTTTAAATAACGAAAACATTGCGCTGGCGAAACTGAAGCAATGAAGACGGATAAGAAAGAGTTAATCTTAAATATGATTGAATCTTTTATCTCTTGCAGGCTCTTTTTACAGTGTATCCTGACCAGTAAAGGTTCTTTAAGATACATTTATTGGTCCAAACACATGCACAATCACACGACATGCAGAGTAGGAAATTTGTCTTCTGCATTTGTCCCATCTGGTGAACATCACAGGACACACAGAGCAGTGAGCAGCCGTGCCCATTGCCCGGGGAGCAGATGTTGGTGGAGTAAGGTGCCTTGCTCAGGGGCACTTAGACAGTGGGGGTAGGGATAGTGCTTTTTGGACTTTGGACTAGATCCGGGGTGTTGTCCTGGCAGGTGTGTTGTATTGGCACCGCGAGGAATCAAACCAGTGACCTTTCAGTCCGATATCCGTAACCTTCTGCCCATAATCCAGTTATTCTGCCACTAGTCCACCGCCTCTCTTCTGCCCAAAATCCGCTGGCTCGTAAAAACAAAACCCCATAATCAACAAACAACATCTGCACGTAGAGAAACATTCCTTTCTATTGATATCCCATCACATTAACAGCCACCAGTTCCCCTGTGGCAGTTAATGGTCCTTAAGGGACTGCTTCATGGGAAAGTTTTTTTTGGGGCTCCAAATCTGAACGTCTCACCAATTCAAAGTTTTCAGACCCAAGCAGCTTTTAAACAAAGTACCTGCTTGTGATATTTTGGGCTTTCTGCATTGGTAGCCACCACACAGACGACCATACATGTTTAAAGGCACAGAAATGTGTCTTTTATTATGTCCCCTGCATTTGGTCATGTGAAGAAATGCATCCAAGAGAGCCACAGTAGGATTGGTAATCACACCAGGGAGTGATCTACATTGTACAGCTATGTCCTTTTGATGAATATTTATAGTGTAACTTGTTCTGGATCGAAAGAAGATTGAAGTGGACTTTTTTAATCTTTGGGAACTTTGACAAACACATGATTTAATGGACATACATAACAGGATGTTTTATATAACCATCCCATTACTCATTTTACTTGAACAAATATCCCTAGGGATGCCTTTTTGTTTCCTCTGTTTGTAACAGTTAAATAACAGCATCAGAAGGAAAATGATATGGGATGAATGACCAATCTTAGTACAAGTTAGTCTCTTTGTTTACCTGGTAAGTTAAATATAATGGCTCTAATGGCATCTCCTTCCAGGAAATCAGATTATGTATTTATTATTTTTATCAAAACTTAGTAAGACTTAGTAAGTTAGTAAGAACTAAGAATGTGGAGAAAAATGTGTTTATAAGAAAGAGAAATGTGCTGGTTGCTTTCTCTTTGTGAGAGTTTGTAAAGTGATGAGGCCAGGATGGGGTGGGAGTCGTCTGACTTATTTGAGCTTTATATCAACAGGGAGTCGATATCTGATCTCACAGACAGACAGACTAAACCTACTTCCTCACAAATATATCTGTCACCATGACCTGTTTCTTATTTGTAAAAGTAGTGCATTTGAGATATGCAATCCTTTCATGGTTACGGCCTCCTTCTTTTTTTTATAGTTAATATATATATATATATATATATATACATATTATTATTTTAATTGTAATCCTAATTTATTATTTGTGCCCAGATCACACGAGTGTAGGACACCACTGTGATGAGCAGAGGCAGGAAGAAGAAGGCACAGCTCAGGGCGATGAAGTAGAACTGGTTGAACCAGATTATCTCGTGCACAGATTGGACGTCGTGGCAGGTGGTGATATTCAGCTGACTGAGGTGAAATGTCTGGTCGTGGAGGACAAGGGGCACAGTGCCAGCGAAGGATAATATCCACATGGTGATGCAGGCCATGATTGCGTTCCCTGGCGTCCTCCAAGGCAGAGAGTCAAGAGGATAGACTACAGCAAGGAGACGGTCCACACTGATGCAAGTTATGAGCAGAACAGAGCAGTACATGTTCCAGTAGAAGGCTGCGGTGACCACACGGCACATGAGCGAGCCGAATATCCAGTTGTTGCCTCCAAAGTGGTAGAAGATCTTGAAGGGGAGCAGCACAGCAAAGAGCAGATCGGCACAGGCCAGATTCAACATGTAGATGGCCGCCGGCTTCTTGGGTTTGATCCTCAAAGCGAAGGCCACCACTGCACAGATGTTGATCGGCAAGCTGATGAGGCAGACCAGTGTGTAGAAGGAAGGGATGAGGATGGTGGACACAGAGCCTGTGAGAAACAACAGCGCTTCCTCAGAGATTTTCACCCTCTTGATGTTGGTTACAATCAGCACCCCCGTTCCGTTGATGTTGGTTTCATTATGCATCAATATGCTGTAGTCATTGTGTTCATCTGGCATCAACCCACTGTTATCAAAGTATTCATAGGGGATAAACCGCGTAATGTTAAGAGGTTTATTATACACTTCACTCCAAACAATGCTTTCCTCAACAGTTTCATATTCTGTTAACACAGCACTAATTCCTTCAGTCATTGCCTGTGTAGCTGGAGAGAGAGAAAGAGAGAGAATAATGATAAACAGTTTGATTTAGAATCAATTAATGGCAGATTTCCTGGCAGATGCCACTTTAGTCACAGTTCCTAGTGAAACAGTTGAGCTGTCTCTGTGACTTCAGCACCTGATAGCCATGTCCCATAAGTAAGCCTTCTGTCAAAGTCAATCATATCTTTTCCTGCTGCCTTGAACCCAACAGAATTTTCAAATCCCCGACAGATCCGTTGTACCATACAGTGGAAACACTCTCCATTCATCCATTCACTCATTCTTTCATTTATGTTTCGTTAAATGTGTCTGTAGCTCACTTGTTACTTTCATCAGCTAATCTTTTCAGCTCTCTTAAATCAACACAATTAAGTATATCATAAATTGTATACCATAATATATTCACATAGATGTTGATACATATACACCTTTTAACTGTGTTTTCATTATTAGAAAATGTATGTTTCCTTACCATTCATCGTATTTGAGTCAGCACACGTACATCACCAACGATTTTTTCAATAATGAAAACATTGCGCTGGCGAAACTGAAGCAATGAAGACTGATAAGAAAAAGTTAATCTTAAATATGATTGAATCTTTTATCTCTTGCAGGCTCTTTTTACAGTGTATCCTGACCAGTTAAGCTTCCTTCTGCCCCCCCCCATAATCAACGAATGACATCTGCACGTAGAGAAACATTCCTTTCTATTGATATCCCATCACATTAACAGCCGCCAGTTCCCCTGTGGCAGTTAATGGTCCTTAAGGGACTGCTTCATGGGAAAGTTTTTTTTGGGGCTCCAAATCTGAACGTCTCACCAATTCAAAGTTTTCAGACCCAAGCAGCTTTTAAACAAAGTACCTGCTTGTGATATTTTGGGCTTTCTGCATTGGTAGCCACCACACAGACGACCATACATGTTTAAAGGCACAGAAATGTGTCTTTTATTATGTCCCCTGCATTTGGTCATGTGAAGAAATGCATCCAAGAGAGCCACAGTAGGATTGGTAATCACACCAGGGAGTGATCTACATTGTACAGCTATGTCCTTTTGATGAATATTTATAGTGTAACTTGTTCTGGATCGAAGAAGATTGAAGTGGACTTCTTTAATCTTTGGGAACTTTGACAAACACATGATTTAATGGACATACATAACAGGATGTTTTATATAACCATCCCATTACTCATTTTACTTGAACAAGTATCCCTAGGGATGCCTTTTTGTTTCCTCTGTTTGTAACAGTTAAATAACAGCATCAGAAGGAAAATGATATGGGATGAATGACCAATCTTAGTACAAGTTAGTGTCTTTGTTTACCTGGTAAGTTAAATATAATGGCTCTAATGGCATCTCCTTCCAGGAAATCAGATTATGTATTTATTATTTTTATCAAAACTTAGTAAGACTTAGTTAGTTAGTAAGAACTAAAAATGTGGAGAAAAATGTGTTTATAAGAAAGAGAAATGTGCTGGTTGCTTTCTCTTTGTGAGAGTTTGTAAAGTGATAAGGCCAGGATGGTGTGGGAGTCGTCTGACTTATTTGAGCTTTATATCAACAGGGAGTCGATATCTGATCTCACAGACAGACAGACTAAACCTACTTCCTCACAAATATATCTGTCACCATGATCTGTTTCTTATTTGTAAAAGTAGTGCATTTGAGATATGCAATCCTTTCATGGTTACGGCCTCCTTCTTTTTTTATAGTTAATATATATATATATATATATATATATATATATATATATATATATATTTTAATTGTAATCCTAATTTATTATTTGTTCCCAGAAATTATATTTACTCTTCATTGTGTCTAAAGTAAAGTTCGCACAGTGTTACCAGGTTTGTGTTGGATTCTGACAGGATGATCTGCTACTGTTTTTTTTCTCTGAAAGATGAATTTAGTTTTCCACATCTCTGTGTTCAACCTCTGGATTTGTCATTCACTCAAACAACTTAATAATAAAATCAACACTTCAAAACCTCCAAAACTGTAACAGAACTGAACCTAGGCACATGTCACTAAGTCCATCAGTCTTCTACAGAAAAAGAGTTTCCTCTCATACAGACGGACAGACTGCACCTGACTGGATGCTCTTCAACAATCTCTCTGAGATGAACAAGGCAACTCGAGAGAGCAGGAGAGAAATTTGGCAGTTGACAGGGGGAAATGTGCACAGCAACTTTCTGGAGATAAGAAACTGCTCTAAGAAGAAAAACCTAAGAAGATGTTGGTGAATGAAGCACAGTGACTTATATGAAGTGTAAAGACACTTTCTGTCTTGGGTACAGTCAGGGTCCCCCTACAGGTGGGAAATGTAAGTCAATTCTGTTGTAAATGCAGGTCTCACACATACACACACACACACACTCTCGCAATCTTGAACCTTCCTTCCTTGTTCCATGCTTCTTAGAAAAAGGCCATAACTCTTTAATGATTCATTTTTATTTTGAGTTTGATCTTTAATATCATCAATACTACTACATTGTTTGATTATTGAAATATGTAATTAAAGTTTGTACATTAATAATAAAGTAAATAATAAAAACTTCCATCTGCCACAGTTATCTGGACTTGATGACGGAAAAAGACGAAGCCTTGCATCTTGATGATATATCAGATAACATTTGACAATGTCTCATTTAAGTGTAAGCTATCAGGGGACATTTTTTGTTTATAATGTTTAAAGCTCAAGTTTTTTTAAAGCTCGAGCTTCTGCACACACAGAGACACTCCTGTTCAATGAGTCAACTTTCCAGGAGACAGCGTTGATTCTTGGCTGCAGAGTAAAGAACATCAATCCTCTATGCACTGCTGCAAGATTCCATAGCATATAATATATGTGTGTATTTTATATTTATTTTAATTTTCCGCAGTCACGTGTCTTTTTATCTTTAAAGGTCTATTAAAGGATATACAGTTGCAATCAGAAATATTCAACCCCCTCACCTCAATAGACATTATAGTGATGTGGATGACAGATAATGAAAGTAAACAAATTTCCCCACTGTGGGACTATTAAAGGAAATATCTATCTAAACGACCAGAAAACCTCATCAAACAACAAAAGATGTTTATTGATGTGTATTTTAGTTATTTTGACAACAGAAGTTGACTTAACTTTGAAGTTCAAATGAAAAATGTAACTCTTTCAACACGTGTGCATGTGCAGTATTATTCAACCTCCCAGCTTCAATACTTTGTGGCGCATCCTCTAGCTTTTATAACTTAAAAAAAACGTTTTTGGTAAGTGTGGACAAGCTTCTTACACCTCTCGATTGGAATCTTTGCCCATTTTTCAAGTGCAAAAGCCTCTAGATCAGTGATGTTTGATGGCTTCCATGCTTCAACTGCCTTCTTTAAATCCCATCAAAGATTTTCTATCAAATTTGAATCTGGTGACTGTGAATGCCACTCCAGGACGTTCTAGGATCTTTTTCTCAACCAAGCTTTGGTGGACTTGGAGGTTTTGCTTAGGATCATTGTTTTGCTGGAAAGTCCAATGATCACCAAGGTTTAATTTGTCAACAGAAGGCATCACATTCCTCTTTAAAATGGCCTGGTATTTCTGTGAATCCATGATGCCAGGTACACGATCAAGATTGCCAGTTCCTGCCGCAGAAAAACATCTTTGACAAACCTCCAAGCTGGACTGTGGGGATGGTATTCTTCTGGTCATAAGCCTGGCTTTTCACACGCCAGACATGCCGCTGGTCCATACGTCTAAACATTTCCAGGTTGGTTTCATCAGTCGATAGAACTGTCACCCAAAACTCAGTAGTCTTATCCAAATTCCTCCTGGCATATTCTAATCGACATTTGATGTTCCTTGTGGTCAAGAGCTGAGTGTGTCTTGGAGCCGGCCATGAAGTCCTTTTTTATTCAGTGCATGTGTTATAGTTGCCACTGAAGCACTTGTACCAGCCTTCATCAGGTCATCCTGTAGGTGTCTTGCAGACACACAGGGGTTTATCTGAGTTGCTGAGGGTCCTTGATGAAATGTTGGGCTTTCTTCCACGGCCAGGCAGGTTTGAAGCTGCTCCATCAGTTTTAAACTTCCTTATAATGTTCCCAATTGAGTCTCTTAGGATATAATTTTTTGAGGAAATCTTCTTCTACCCAAGGCCTTTAAGGTGTGATGACATAATCTCCTCTCTCAGCTTTTGTGTAAGCTCCTTTGTCTTTCCAATGATTGTAACTCACCTTGAATACCCTTATGGGTGGGGTTTATATATGCATCACAGCTGAATCAAATGAAGGATCATTATAGAGTTCCCAAAGGCTTAATAATGTTTCAACTCCACTTTAGGACAAAAAAAACTGTCAGACAGCTTTAAAAACAACAATTTTATATAGGGGTTGAATAATTGTGACATGGCTTTCTTAACAAAATATACTGCTACACACAAATGCTACATCATGCATTTTCCTTGTTGATTTTCTGTATCACTTAACTCATAAAGAAGTCATCCGAAGCAAAATCTTGCTCAAAAATCAAGATTCTGTCAACTTTAATTGATAAATCCTTAAAATCTTTGGGGGGTTGAATATTTCTGATTGCAACTGTATATGGATGTGTCTTTTTCAATATCCCCTTATACTAATGCACAGATACAGTGCACACCCTACAAACAATATTTTCTGTCTGTTGTGAAAGGTTTTATTTTATTCTATTGCCTAAATCTGGCTTGTCTGCTGCAAGTGAATTTCCCTGGTGTGGAATCAATAAGTTTGATATTTTATCAACTAGAAAAGTATTAAACAACTGAGAGCAAATGACAGTCTGTTGGTCAATCATCAGTCTACAGGCAACAACAGAAAATGCTTGGTATCACTTAACTTTACGATCAAGCACTGACAACACAAAAATATTCAGAAATGTACTCAGGGTCTTCAACTTGCATAGTCTCCTATTGGTAATTCTATATTAAAATCTAAACTCCGTCAAAGAAGAGAGTCCATACTGGAGTAATGAAGACAGACCAATACAGACCTGGGCTGAAGCAGGATTATAATGAATACCAATATTCTCAGAGTGTAGACACAAAAATATGGATTCATTAATCATAACAGTCTCCCAGGGTGCTTCAACTTCATACAGAGGGGCGAAAACTGACCTGTCAACCACTGTTGGTTACTCTGGGCTCCATGATCCATGAGGTCACCAGGCCAATATAAGCCAAGTCCCCCCTCTTTTCTTTCTCTTTTGACTCAGAATCTCTTCTACTCAACTCTCTGAGGGGAGCTCATCTCTCTTTCTGCTCAACTTCGATGGAGGAGAGGTGCAGACAAAGACAGGAGCCACAAACCAGCAAGACTACTTCACTGGACTTCGAACAGCACATTCACTTTTTACCCCTTTTCATGGATCGGTAACTGGGCTTATTAATTATACTAGGCTAAGTAAAGACTGTTTATTCGATTCCGTGTGATGTTTACAAGTTTAATTTGTGTAGCTGTGATATTTTGGTTATTTGTTATTTTAAAGTTAATGTTAGCTATGTTATGCTCTTCACAGTCTTTCTTTGCATGCAACTAGCTACTTTTCTCTAACCTGGTATCCCCCCCCACACACACACGCATATCTCCCTGCACATCTCTCTGACGCCCACCACATGTCGTAAACATTCCAAAGGGGGTGTTGCTCCGCTATCTTAAGAATGGCCAGCCGCCATTTTGAAAGCCCACTCACTCACACACACACAGACACACACACACACACACATTCTCACATATACATCTTTAGTTATTTGGGTTTTTATACTTTTAGTATCTTCTTAATAAATATATATTCTCTAAAACAAATAATGTTTTCAATAATGTTGCATCAATGTGAATTTTGCCAACCTCTATGCTGTCAAGAACTCTATATCCTTCAACTTTGATAACTATCTATAAGGCAATTCTGGTTATAGTTATCAATTTAATTATTAATCAGAGTTCCAAATTTGAAGTTAGTGCTTTCATGAGACTTAATCAATAAATTGGCTATCTTTTCCCTTCCTTTGAAGGCTGGTGCCCCGACGTAACTTTAATCAATTAAAGTAATTATTTAATATTAATATTCAATACTTTTCTGATAGCAAAATGCATTGAATGCCCAAAAGAACAGCATTTAATGGTGTCAAGTTTAATGTATCAATTGCACGACAAGAGAAACTGAGTAGGACTGGATCTCACACTGGGCAGTGAACTACAGCGTGCAGCTACGTCCTTGCAATGGAAATTGATGGTGACATAGTCAGTGTTACTTCGGAATTTCAGAGGATTAAATTAGACTTTGAAAGGTTTTGTGCTATTTTTTTAACTTTTGACCAACATATTTCAGGGGAAATATCCCTGGAGATGCCTAAGTGTTTCCTGTTTGTTAGAGTCAGATAACGTCATCAGATGGAATATGAGATGGGATGAATTCAGCCACTGAAATGCCCTATCGTAGTAAAAAATTGTCAATTTTTTTACCCGCTAATGTAAATCTAATGGCTCTAATGGTGTCTTGTTCTAGGCAATCACATGATGTTTATTTTCTTTTTTGATAAAACAGAAAACTCTAACTCTATAGCAAGACAGTTCTCTCATAGAGATCAATCTCAAACAAGCTGAAGCTTTAGCCATCATGTGTTTGATTCTTGGAGCTCTGCAGATGTAAAACACAGGAAATGAGGATTGACGTCGGTACAAAGAAAGTGTAAAAAACTGTGTAGGCTGTATGTTTAGCTTTTGCTCTAGTTTTCATATATGGTGCAGCAGTGGTGGAGGTCACTGTAGAAAGAAGACCTCAGTATCTTATCTGTTATGTCATGGTTAAGAAGGGGCCAGAGGAAAACTATACTTGTGGAATAGTCTAATATACGAAACATAATTTTAATGTTAGAATTTGAACTGACATATTGTTAACTTTAAAGTTGAGCAGATACAGAGCAACATTAGCATCCATGTTTACTTGTGCAGTGATGTTTCTAAACATGTTTTTTTGGTCTGTGGTGATTGCAGCTTTCTTTCTGAAACTGTAAAAGTCACCTGGAGTAATAAATAAAGAGCAGCTGCAGGACTCAGTCCACAAAAGCCCTGAAGCTGTTTGTTCAAAGTTCTGTCAAGTTCAAATCAGTTTACAGAATCCCTATTCTGAACGTGCCTGTTGTTGTGGATGTACTGTTGTCGTGATCAACGACATCACTTACGTTGATGAGTCCCAGAGTGCTGGTCACCTGGAAATATTTGGCTCTTTGATGGTTAAATGTTCCACTACGTTCACCAGCTCATTACCAAGTTTCCTGTTTGGTGTTGCAGAGAGTGCACTGTGGGTTTAAAGAGCTTTTTTTCATGTCTGATACAATGAAACATAAACCAAAACAACCTAATTGCTGGGTATGAAAGCAAAAACATTGATAAGAGAGACACCATAAAGCCCCATAGAGCTAAATGGACTGCATTGCCATGCGATAGCTCTAAATCCTTGAATCACTGTGATTGACCCTTTAGCAACCACCTAGCCATGTGATCCCTTGTTGATACAATACACTGATTATTGCAGGTTCCATTTTCACAGCAATTCTTATGTCACTGGCCATTGGTACAGAGTGTAGCTTTCAATGAACACCCACTGACCATTTATATCCATGCATGAACCACAACTTGTGTGTTTTCACTGAGTCAGGTGATCCCACACACTCACCTTCTTTCCTTGTTCATGCTGGTTGAAAAAGGCAATCCCACTTTATTGATAAATTTTTGTATTGATTTTAATATCATCGAAACTACTACATTGTTTGATTATTGAATTATGTAATCAAAGTTTTTACATGAGTAATAATGTCAACTAGGGCTACATTGTAGCACTAACGGGCCCGAGCTCAGGCGATTTCAAGTCTCTCGCGGTCGCTGAAGAGAGAACGTTCGATGACCAAGCGCTCGTCTCTGCATTGCATGCGTTTGCGCACTGCGGCAAGGATAAATGCTTCACCTGCTGTAGCCAGCAGGTGGCGCTATGATTTATGTCATGGTGCCACGCCACGGTCACACAGTATAAAGAAGAGTTAAAATTTTGATAATTTTAGATCTCCATCTTGTTGTGATGACACTCGTTTAAATTTTGAGTTGATCTGATAAAAGCTCTACGACCAGAGGTGTAAAAAGTACTGAAATATTGTACTCAAGTAAAAGTACCTTTACTTTGATGAAATTTTACTTAAGTACAAGTAAAAGTACCCATCTAAAAATCTACTCAAGTAAAAGTAAAAAGTAGTTCATTTAAAATGTACTTTAAGTAAAAGTTGCTTAGTTACTTCCAACAACTTGATGGGGGCGCTCCTATACAGTGCAAAAAAGGACAAGGGGTCATAAATCCAATCCAAAAACAAAAAGAATCAAAAGAACGCGTTCATTGAACACGTTCATTTTAATGAGAACGTTGAACTGAACGCAACTTAATGACAAATAATGAATTTGAACAGTGAACAGGTTCATATTATCTGAGGTATAGCTCCTGAGAAGAGACGCTGTCTAAATCAAATGCTTGCACCATGTCATTGCGATCATTGTTGTGTTTGAAAAGAAATGCAGTCTTACAGGGCAAAATACCTTCTGAAAGTTGCAATTCCGTTTTTCGTAGAAAATCGTTTTAAAAACAAATATATATATATTTAATTTTCGGGGCACCAGGAGTGAAGCTTGCATAGAGCTCCAAATGTGCTAGGTCCGGCCCTGTGTAGTGCAGTGATTCTCAAACTGTGTGGTGCGCCCGGTGCGTCCCACCGATGGGGCGAGGTGGCATAACACGTGGAGCGCGTGACCGGGAGGGAGAAATGCGAGGCGAAACTAATATTATAGCCGAACTGATGTATTGACATCCGCATCTCTTTAACGGCGGAGCAGAAAACAAATCGCTCTTTCGCCGGAGCCAGGGATTGGCAACCGGCGGCTCCCTGTGCAGTGTTGTGCATGTCGCCCATAGTTTTCGCGAACAGTGAACTTTACGATCAGTTTTCATATGATGAACGTGCACGTGAGGGAACGTCATCCACTCTATGCAGCATCTATCACGGCAGTGAGAATTGCCTTGCGCATTCAAGTGTTATTTTTTTTACTCAGTAACGGATGTAATTCCAATGTAGCGAAGTACAATACTCCAGTCAAAATCTACTTAAGTAAAAGTAAAATTACCCATTTCAAAAACTACTCAAAAAATTACAAAGTACACAAAAAAACTACTCAATTACAGTAACTTGAGTAAATGTAATTCGTTACTTTACACCTCTGTCTACGACCAGTACATCCAAGTAAAAAAATGGAATATGGAAGACGTACCAAAAACAAGACATTTCCTACTGCCACCAGGGGGCGCTGTGATTTTAAGACACGATTTCTGTGTAGATGTCTTCAGGTCACGACTCTTGTCTTACATGTCTAATTTAGGGTCGATTGGACCAAATATGTCTGAGATACAAAAGCTTGTGTTTTGATGGCGTTTCATCAAACTTTGACGCCACGCCACGGTCACACGGTATGACGAATAGTTGTTTCGCGCATATTTCCAATACTCCAGAATACGTACATTTTCACACATTTCTAATTTACTGCAAACTTTTACAACTTTTTGAGCACGTTGAAAAACGCTCAGAATAATCCTATCAATTTCAATAGGGCCTCCCACCGGAGGTGCTACGGCCCTAATAATAAAAAACCTCCATCCGCCACAGTTATCTTGACTTGATGACGGAGAAAGACGAAGCTCTGAATCTTGATGATATATCAGATAATAATTGATAATATCTCATTTAAGTGTCAGTTATCAGGGGACATCATTTTAGTAGCATTAAATCCAGTGGCATAAGTTTAATGTTTAAAGCTCAAGGTTTTTTAAAAGTGGTTATTTACAGCAGTTTGATGTTGATTTTCATCTTACTGCTTTTACACGCCTGTAAACTGTGAACACGATTTCCATAGTAAAACAAATGAATAAAAAATAAACTTTTTCCTCAGTAATTCCTTCACAGCCTCACAAGACTCACATCCGCACAACACCAATGTATCTGTGTATATGGTGTCAAATTACAGCTTTAATAGAGCACATTCAGTACAGCACATTTATCCCCAATAGGAGGCAGCAAGGACCTAACTTTACCAATGTGTACAAATTACTTTACTTTTCATTCTGATAAATCAGGCCAGATCAGATCTTTACTTAAAGCAGACCTCACTCCTATGGGAGAGGTCCGTGTTCAGGTTACTGATGTCATGGCCTCTGCCTCACCGGCTTTCTAGTCTATCTCTTTCTCTCTCTCTCTCTCTCTCTTGTGTGCAGGTGATTGCAGATGAGGGCCTGTTGTGCTGGAGTTGGGGCCTTGATTGACCAGCTGCCTTTATAAGCTCCACTCCTGCTCTCAGTCTGCGCCGGACTATAGACTAAGTTACAGTCAGTTGTCACAGCCAAGATTTAAGTTTTCCTTAAGGTCCTGTTCATTCCCTGTCTGACTTCCTCTGTCTCCCTGCCCAGGACCAGCAGCTGGACTATTGCCCCGACTCCAGCCCCTGCCTGCCGGCCTGCCTTCCTACCTTCCTGCCTGCCTGCCCGTGTTATTGGACATCCAATAAATAATAATAAATATACTCAAAAAATGCTCAGTAATTTGTGCCAAATCATGTAATTCTACTTAGAAATGGTGAAGTTATATTCTGTAAAATAATATATAAATGTGTGTCAAACAGACGGTGTATTAGACAAATGTACATTATAACAAAATCATTACAACAGTGTAATCAACTATCATACCATGATATATCTACATTATAGATTAAGATTAAGATACGTTTATTTATACCAAACACATGCACAGACATGCACAACACACTCATGCAATGGTAGGTAAATGTATCCTCTGCATTTAACCCATCTGGTGCAGGACACACAGAGCAGTGAGCAGCCATGTACAGCGCCCGGGGAGCAGATGTTGGGGGAGTATGGGATTGAGTATGGGTTCAGGCTGTCATTACTTGTTGACCACTGTCGACCAGACAGTTCAATCCAATTTTTCTGCAGTGTTGGTCATGTAGTATATCTATTTTATCTGATTGAAAGCATTTGGTTTGGAAGAAAGCATTTGGTTTGGAAGAAACTCCAAATTGGTATTTTATGGTATGAAGACTGGGTGGAGGTCAACCTGCAGGTCAATGGATCAGGTTGTTCCGATCCTAGTTAAGCGACTACTGAGCCCAGAAAAGGAAGGTCCACTAAAGCCCTCCAAAATTTTCTCACACCTCAGTGTACCGGATAGTTGTTTCTGGCACTGGGATGAGCCAAAGTAGTAGACCAGCGGATCTAGGAGGCAGTTCAGACTTCCTAAACACATACAAACTAGGTAGGCTGCGTAAAAGCCATCAGTGCTCTCTTGGATCGCCTCAGCACCTCCGTTAAATTGCAGATAGTGGGCCATCAGTAGACAGTTTGTTGGTGTGAAACACAGCACAAATATCACCAGCACTGTTCCAGTCATCACCACTGCTCTTGTTCTCCTGCGTGAACGTCCTAGAACGCCGCGTGGGACTCTGCTCAGTGCCCAGATCACACGACTGTACGATACCACTGTGATGAGCAGAGGCAGGAAGAAGAAGGCGCAGCACAGGGCGATGAAGTAGAACTTGTAGTACCAGATTATCTCGTGTACAGACTGGACGTCGTGGCAGGTGGTGATGTTCAGCTGACTGAGGGGAAAAGTCTGGTCGTGGAGGACAAGGGGCAAAGTGCCAGCGAAGGATAATATCCACATGGCGACGCAGGCCATGATTGCATTCCCTGGCTTCCTCCAAGACAGAGACTCAAGAGGATAGACTACAGCAAGGAGACGGTCCACACTGATGCAAGTTATGAGCAGAACAGAGCAGTACATGTTCCAGTAGAAGGCTGCGGTGACCACGCGGCACATGAGCGAGCCGAATATCCAGTTGTTGCCTCCAAAGTGGTAGAAGATCTTGAAGGGGAGCAGCAGAGCAAAGAGCAGATCGGCACAGGCCAGATTCAACATGTAGATGGCTGCCGGCTTCTTGGGTTTGATCCTCAGAGTGAAGGCCACCACTGCACAGATGTTGATCGGCAAGCTGATGAGGCAGACCAGTGTGTAGAAGGAAGGGATGAGGATGGTGGACACAGAGCCTGTGAGAAACAACAGAGCTTCTTTGGAGATTTCCACCCTATTGGTACTGGTTACATTCAGCACCCCCTTTCCATTGATGTTGGTTTCATTATGCATCATCATACCGTTGTTACTGTTATCACTTTCAGGATCTATTTTTGGCATTGTCTTTGGAAGAGCAGGGAATCCCCTATCTAACAGATCAGGCTTTTCCGTCTCCTTCAGTGTAGCTGGAGAGAGAGAAAGAGAGAAAAAGAGACAGAGGATCAAAGATGTAGACAAAGATTGGTGACACAAGTTTTGCCAGATCTTTTTAATTCATATAATAAATATCCTAGAACTAAAACAATTAAGTTATTTTTTTCATCAGTTGATTATCAGCATCGGTAAAAACTTTGACTGAGAATCAATTAATTGATTATTTATATTTTGAATTACAATAATTTACTGTACTTTAATCTGTATATCAAACAAATACATTGTACATCAAGTCAATTTGGGTAGTTTACCTCGTTAATGGGCATTTTTTCTAAACATTTCATAATAAATTATAGTTCAAACTGTCAATCCAGAATATAATCTCCATCCACCACAGTTATCTGGACTTGATGACGGACAAAAATGAAGCCATGAATCATGATGATATATCAGATAATAATTCATAATATCTGATATAAGTTTAAGTTATTAGGGGACATTATTATAGTAGCCTTAAATCCAACAGTGTAAGTTTAGTGTTTGAAGCAGTTTGTTTTCGATTTTTATCTTATTCCTTTTACATGTCTGTAAACTGTGAACACGTCTTACATATTACAACAAATTAATTAGAAATAAATGAGTCAACTTTTTCTTCATTAATTCCTTCACACCCTGACAAGAGTCTCACAACACCAATGTCTGTGTGTGTGAGGTTTCATATGATTCAGCATTTTAAATTATTTGATCTGCTATAAAAAAACTAACAGATTAACTAGAGCTTATTTGGTACAGCACATTTATCACCAGTAGGAGGAAGCATGGATCTAACTGTACCATGTCTACAATTAATTTTTTCTTTTTATTCTCATCACTCAGGACAGATCAGATCTTTACTTAAAGCATACCCCACCCCTATGGGAGAGGTCCGTGTTCAGGTTTCTGATATTTTGTATATATCTTTTACAAGTTTATTATGAATTTTCAAGTTTAAGAGATGTGTGTTCAAGAAATCTACTCAAAAAAACACCCAGTAATCTGTGCCAAATCATATAGCTCTACTAATATATAGTAAAGTTATATTCTGTAATGTAATATATAAATGGGTGTCAAGCAGAAGGTGTATACACAAGTATTATAACATAATATATCTAACATTATATGAATTGAATACAGGATAACATAACTAGTTGCAGTAGGTAAAATACTTTATATAAAAGATTTTTTCAATTTAAAGTTCACAAAATCTGGAACGCTTTTGGAATTTCTATCAAATGACCTCAAAGCAGTAATAGAACAATATTAACCAGATCAAGACAGTTTAAACATTATTTGCACTTTGCTTCAGTCATTCAATAAAATTAACTGGTTTTCAGAACAGAATGGAATGTGGTTTCATGACATACGTCTGTGATCCCCCCACCTCTGGGAAGAGAGAGAGAGAGGCAGAGGAAGCATTGTTATTGAATTGAGCATGGGTTCAGGGCGACATTGGTTGTTGACCACTGTCGAGCAGACAGATCCGTCCGAATATTCTGCAGTGTTGGTCATATAGTATTTCTATTTCATCTGATTGAAAGCATGTGGTTTGGAAAAAACACAGGTTTTGGTTTGGTCTCCAAAATGGAGTTTTCATGGTATGAAGACTGGGTGGAGGTCAACCTGCAGCACCTCGGTTAAATTTCAAATAAAGTGCCATCATTTGACAATTTGTGGTTGTGAAACACAGCACAAATATCCCCATCACTGTTCCAGCCATCACCACTGCTCATGTCCTTAAACGCCGCATGGGACTCTGCTCAGTGCCCAGATCACACAAGTGTAGGACACCACAGTGATGAGAAGAGGCAGGAAGAAGAAGGGGCAGCACAGGACGATGAAGCAGATCTAATTGGAACAATATATTTTGTGCTAAGTCTGGAAGTCGTGGCAGGTGGTGATGTGCACCTGACTGAGGGGAAAAGTCTGGTCTTGGTGCACAAGGGGCACACGACCAGAGATAGTAGGTCTGGTGTGGTCTTTGGTTCATAAGTTTTGTTTTCTATTAATTTGGGTTTATTACCTTTTGATAGAACAACTGACAATATATTTAATATACCTGCACTTCCTCCATAGAAGCTGCTAAAACCTTTATCCTGATGATGTTTTCCTCTACACTTGACATCTTTTGCACTTCTGTCCGTCCTGGGAGAGGGATCCCTCACATGTGACTCTCTCTGAGGTTCTACGTATTTTTACCCTCTAAAAAGGGGGTTTTAGTCGTTTTTCCTTACTCTTGTTGAGGGTTAAGGACAGAGGATGTCACACCATGTTAAAGCCCTGTGAGACAAATTGTGATGTGTGAATATGGGCTATACAAATACAATTTGATTAATGATTGATAGAAAAACTCTTTTACCTATTCACAATATGATAGGTTAGGTCTTCTTTACCATCCAATTATCATCCATCCATCTCCATCTATACATCCATGCATCTGAAACAGTTGAGCAACTGTAGGTCCTGTCATCCACACCCCAGCAGTGCACCCTTTTCAAAGTCACTCAGATCTGTTCCTCTTGCCTTAAACCCATCCAAGATATACACATGTATGATATATACATACAACTGTACCACTCTAAACACTATCCATTCATTCAGCCTTTTCCCTTTAAATTGTCGGTAGTTGATAAGTATTCATTAACCAACTCACCTTTTCGGTTTTAACAAAATAACACAGTAAAAAACCAAACATAATATACCTGTGTTATTTTTTTATTATAAGTGAATCGTTCTTACCGTTGTTGATCCAAGCTGAGGCAGCACATGAACACACCAGAACCAGCACTGTTGGAAAAACTTGAAACATCGTGCTGGTAAAAAATTTGGCAATAACAACAATATTTAAAAATTATTATAGTAAATATGGTTAATCAGCGTGTCAGTTCACTGCGTGTCTCATCTCTCTCTCTCTCTCTCTCTTTCTCTCTCTCTTTCTGATGCTGATCGTGACCAGTGAGTTGGTTTCCTCCCAACGTCTGAAAGAAAATACACAAAACCCCCGAACAGCCAATCAACAACAGCATCTGCACACACAGAGACACTCCTGTTCAATGATGTCAACTTTCCCATCACACTGACAGGAAACGTCTGACCACAGGGATATTTCTTGATTGGTAAAAGCACGACCGCACAACCTACTCCACATTTAGTGATTTATATCACAATGAAGTGATGCAACCAAGAGTGTTGGGAGCTGGTATTTGTGAACTACAGTTCGGCCTACATGTTTAGTCAAACCCTGACCACTCGTTCTTTGTTCCGGAGACAAAGCAGAGCCTCCACAACTCAGTCTCCCATGGTGCTTCAACTTCACACAGAGTGGCGAAAACGGACCTGGGCCCCATGATCCATGAGGTCACCAGGCCAATATAAGCCAAGTCCCCCCCCCTCTTCTTTCTCTTTCGACTCAGCATCTCTTCTACTCAACTCTCTGAGGGGAGCTCATCTGTCTTTCTGCTCAACTTCAATGGAGGAGAAGTGCAGATTTCCAGCTCTCCAGCGAGAACAGCCAAAACAGGAGCCACAAACCAGCAAGACTACTTCACTGGACTTCGAACAGCACATTAACTTTTTAGCCCTTTTCATGGACGGGTAACTGGGCTTATTAATTATACTAGGCTAAGTAAAGACTGTTTATTCGATTCCGTGTGGTTTTTACAAGTTTTATTTGTGTAGTTGTGATTTTTTGGTTATGTGTTATTTTTAAGTTAATTCTAGCTATGTTAGGCTCTTCACAGTCTTTCTTTCTATGCAACTAGCTACTTTTCTCTAACCTGTTACACACACACGCATATCTCCCCACACATCTCTCTGACCCCCGCCACACGCGTAAACATTCCAAATGGGGGGGGTGCTCCGTTATCTTTAGAATGGCCAGCTGCCATTTTGACAGCCCACTCACTCTCACAAACACAGACAGACACAAACACACACTCACAAACACACAATGCCCAAAGGTACAGCATTTAATGGTGTCAAGTTTAATGTATCAATTGCACGACAAGAGAAACTGAGCAGGACAGGAACTCAGTGAACTACAGCGTGCAGCTGTGTCCTAGCCATGGAAATTGATGGTGACATTGAATTTCAGAGGATTAAATTTGACTTTCAAAGGTTTTGTGCTATTTTTTTTAACTTTTCACCAACACATTTTAGGGGAAATATCCCTGGAGATGCCTAAGTGTTTCGTGTTTGTTATAGTCAGATAACGTCATCAGATGGAAAATGAGATGGGATGAATTCAGCCACTGAAATGCCCTATCGTAGTACAAAATAGTTTCTTTTTTTACCCACTAATGTAAATCTAATGGCTCTAATGGTGTCTTGTTCCAGGCGATCACATGATCTAGAGTTAGAGTCGACGAAGAAAACTCTAACTCTAGAGCAAGACAGTTCTCTCATAGAGATCAAGCTCAAACAAGCTGAAGCTGTAGCCATCATGTGTTTGATTCTTGGAGCTCTCACTGCATGAAAAAAATAATTTGTGACTGAACCTGGCAATGAAATTCCGGGCAAATTCTCTGCTACCAGATTCTTGCAGTTTTTCAAGCCTGAGAAGGTTGGGAGGTGACCCCCCTTCTCCTAAACCTAGGGGAGGCTTTCACATGCAAATGACAATGCTCTGCACTTTACAAATGCAAATCAGGATAGTTTCCCTCAGAGCAGATAACACCTCTATCTAAACTATCTGGCGTATATGCCAGGATTAAAAAGAAATAGAAAACCTGAAATTGTGAATTGTTCTTAAGTAAGTAAGTGTGCTATAATTAATTACATTGTATACCACGAGCAAAATAAATTCTATGAAAAATAATTGAAACAATGCACATTATTTCAGCATTTTATTATTATTCAAAACACAATCCTAAATCTCAACCACTGTACAGAGGGGCATGATTACAGTCACTTTTTCAATTGTGCTGGTTAAATGCACAGTGGATGTGTTAACCACACATCTACCAGCAATCCGCTCAACAGGAAGAAATGATGCTGGATATGATGTGTCTGTTCCCTGTAAGCTCCAAACTTCTACTGGCTTTCCATAAAAATATCTGTCAGGATGGGTATGAAGCCAGGAAACCTGGGCAAGGACATGTTTAATTGCAGTACATTTTCTCATGACATTAAGAACTATGAACTGCTTTATAATACCTGGTTGCTTTTCGGTTAAAGGGTCAAGGATGGGCTCCTCAAAACTGTAAGTGTTTGCACACCACTTAGAATAAACATATGCTGACCTTTCTGATCTAGTTCCATCTATGGAGTATGTAACATTCAAATGTGTTACCCTTTTACATGTCATTGCAAAACGATTAACATCAGTTATACAGTTTTCAGGATACATCTGATGATACATTGATAACATTGCATGCCTGTCAACATCATCCAAGCCAATATGTTGAAATGGAGAGAGTGGCGCCACTGTACAGCTTCCTAAAGAAGTCTTTCTGCTGACACCAAAACACAGTGCTTCACATAAAGCATATCTGTTGTGTCATCGCGTGTCAAAGTTCCAACCCTTTGTCCTCTCAAAATACTAGCAATCTCAGCCCCATATTTACATCTCCATGGCATACTAAGATGTTGACTCTGCTGAAATTGCCTCATAATTTGAACTTCAATAGTCCTATTGTTGTTGTTAAACTTTCCAAGTATTCCATTAAAACGCTCAAATGAAAAGCACCAGAAAGAATAAACTGGTCCATAGTCCAATATGCACTCTTTCAAATGAAGATGTAAATGCATGTTCGGGGTGCAGTGCAATGGGCCAAACAGGTCAACACATTTTGAGAGAAATGACTGCATGAATCTGTCCGCTACTTCCAGTCTCTTGATGGATATGACTCTGGAGCAGAGTATGATACAAGCCTGCACAAAGTCAAACCCCATGTCATAATGTCTGCTGTCAATAAGCCCCTTCAGACAAAACAGAGTAAATTGTTACCCAGTTTTTCCACTGATCTGCTGTAAATCCTGTGAAACCAGATGAAATTCGTAGGGGAATTCTTCCAACCTCGTAAGGTACTTTGATGATCTCTACTCTAGTTTGAAGTTCATCAAGGCTCTTTGTTGTCAAAATTCCTAGTTCTGTCCACAGTCGGAACACATGTCTTGCTGTACCAAGGAGAAGGTTGTGCACAGGATCTATGACGACAAATGTGTGTTCTGACCATCTAGCTCCATACTGGTGTTCAATTTTTTTCTGCTCTGCCTTCGTCCTTGCCCGTCTGGATATTCCGGCAAAGTGTATATGAACCTCTGATGACCGTGGCTCCCATGAATACCGCTCAAATCCAGAGTAGTCCATTTTTGATCCAAATTCTTTCCTGCTGAACGTCTTCAAACACTTATGGCATCCTGCAAGAGTTAAATGTTTAATCCTGCATTCAATGAAAGAGACCTATCAAATATATCATTATAAACATCTACATTGTTCAATATTTATTAATAATATATTGCAAAGCAAATGTTTGAATATTTCAATTACCTCTGTATGCTCAATGTCCAACAAAGCCTCCACATTTTCGGGCTGCAGGAATATCTGATGACAAACAAAGCAGTGCCGCTCTGTAAACATGATGTCCTGTGAAAGAGCTGTCTTCCAAAATTATACCATCCCAAAGTTCTTGGAGCTCATCAACCAAGGGATCTAAGAAAGCATTTATGTAAAGCGATGGCTCCTTTGGGCCAGGTATTAGTCCAACAAGAATCATATTTTCTTCCTTAAAACGGTCTTCACGAGGTAGATTTAAAATGACCAAGTAGATGGCTCCCACTGAATATGGTGCATGTTTGAAAGGTTGGAACAAGTCCACATTCAGCATCAAGGCCAGATTATTTTGCTCTGCTAAAAAAGGCTCTCCATTCACATACTGGTAATCCAGGCAGAAACATCAGAAGATTTAGAAGAACGAATATGGACCAAATAGAAGAGAGGTTGGCAGAAGAGATCTGAATGTATGACCACTTGTATAACCCGTCACTGACTGGCGGTTTTGTCCACCAGAAAAAGGCTACGAGGAGCCAGGGTGTCAATGTAAATAAACAGTCGACGAAGAAGAAAGAACTCGTCTTCGACAAAACACTTTACTCCGCCTAGTGTTCTGGTGGTGAACACGCGCAATGGTTGGGGAAGCATGAATGACAACAAGTCCTGCGCCACAGCGCAGTGAAAAGCCGCAGACGCAGTTGCAGAAGCATGTTTCAGCCTTAAGGACTTGACGCTACCCTAAATGGTAAGCGGGTGTAGGTAAACAGGCCTTTGTGTGTGTTAACAGTGACATGCTTCCTAGATTCTTCCTCCAGGACCACCTGCTGATAGGCATGACTCATGTCTAATTTAGTGAAGTGTTCTCCCCCATTCAGCTTTGCAAACAGGTCCTCCACCCTAGGAATTGGATACTGATCCAGCCGAGATGCTCGATTTACTGTGAGTTTATAATCCCCACAAATTCGAATTGACCCGTCCGGTTTCCTTACTGGGACAATGGGCGCTGCCCACTCTGCATACTGCACTGGCCCTGTGATCTTGTCATCTTGCAGCCTCTGTAGCTCTCTATCTACTAGTGGCTTTACAGCATATGGCACCGGCCGTGGTTTGCAGAATCTTGGCTGAGCCTCCCTGTCTACATTAATCTTTGCTTTGACATTTTTAAGCTGTCCCAGTCTTTCCTTAAACACTTCAGCATGTCTTCTGAGTATCTCCTCCAGCTGAAATGGAGGTGCTGAATCCACCTTGTTTACCAACTGATTGGCCAGGCCCAGCTCCCTTAGCCAACTTCGCCCCAGTAGGTTAGGTCCATCCCCCTCGACTATCACCACCGGCAATGTCTTTTCTGTGTTTTCTTTCTGCACCTTCACTTGTACCGTGCCTAGCACTCTGAGCCTCTCTCCAGTATAGGTTTTCAGTTTTAGCAAACACGGCTTCATTTCGGATATGGCTGTTTTCTTCCAAAGCTGCACATATTGTTGTTTGCTTACTATGGTCACCCCACAGCCAGTGTCTATTTCAAACATTACCTCTTTTCCATTTATTTTCACCGGGCGTGTGATGGGAGCCACCTTGGCTAATTCTTCTTGACACACTGTAGATGGTTTGAGTGCTACTTTCCTCCGTGTCACTTTCTCCTTCACCTTCTCTTAGCAGATGTGTACGCCGCTCTTTGCTAAAGCCTCTGCCTTCGCCTCTCTGACCCCTGTACATGGCTCTATATGCATTAGCCACCGTTGCCTTAGATCTGCAGGCCTTGCTTATATGTCCCCTCTTGCCACAGTGATAGCAGAGCTATGGTAGTTTTAAAGTGGAATAAGTAAGCGAATCACAGCCTAAGCTGGGGTGAGAGTGAGACACAAGACAACTTTTTTTTAAATAATCATATTTTCACTGCCATTTTTCCTGAAGACATTCTTATCATTTCCATTGCTAGGAAACATCCTGAATTAATGGGAAATTTGTAAATTTTACTGATATATCATTTTAGCGCGCTTAGAGGGGAGCAAATGTAAAAAATGTCTCACATTACACCGCTCTCCTCTACCCGAGGGTACAAACCCAGAACAACAAGAATCAAGAAAGTACATGTCTTCCAAAATAGAGCAAAATTACAAAGTGCTATAAGTAAGTGCCATTTAAGTGTTACTAAATTGTTAGTTTAAAAAAACATTTTTTTTTGAGGCGGGCCAATATAAAATGGATGGCGGGCCGCAGATGGCCCGCGGGCCGTAGTTTGGACACCCCTGTTCTAGATTAAATTATAGTTGAGCTCTGGGTTCAATAGTTGCATCTAAGGGACATTGCTGAGTCACTCCAGCCCCTATTTGTCCCACAACATGGACTGAATCTAGTTTAAAGTTGGGTTGGAGTCCCTGGGATAGTTTTGCCTGTCCCATGCAGGGCGCTTTTTTCTCCAACTGCTTCCTCTTGTCAATCATTAGAGCAGGATTGCAGCATTGGTGCAAGATGTGGCTATGTGCCCATCCTCCCCGCAGTGAAAGCAATACCAGGGCTTAGGCTTGCTGGTCTGCTTCTTTTTTGTCTGTCTCAGCACTTCTCTAAAGAAAAAAAAGGACATTCTCAAAGCTTTAAACACATTTGCCAAAATAACATAGATGGTTCAGCAAAACTCCATGGCACACCTGCAAAAGGTCATATCTCTTCCAAAACAGCCAGCTCATTAGTCAAAACTAAATCCTTTTCTCATACAAATAATCAGTGCCCCCAAAATGAAAAGTCCCTTTGGCATTGTTTAAACACTACAGGTCAAAATGTTTAGATGTTTGATAAGTATGGCAGTGGACCATAGAAATATCCCTCATGTGCACATTTCAATCTTGGCTCAGTCTTTTGACACTGAATGGTTACAGTAGATGTTTTCTTTCCAGAATACTATGTGTATCAAACAGAAAAAAGATTAATTCAAGGTTTCACATAAAATACTTTATTGAACTCATACTGCCATGGAAATTGTTAGAGTAATTGCCATACATCGTGCTTACAGTAACAGAAAATGTGTACAGCACAATATACTGTCAAACAATAAGCACATCAAAACTCAAATTTGGCATAGTGAGATTTGACCTTTTGAAGGTGATCTATGTAGTTGTGCTGAACCATATGGGCTGTTTTGCCAATTGCACTTAGAGCTCTGAGAATGTCATTTCTGTTTCGTGAAATGAGCCAAAGCAATGGAGAAAAACTGTAAACTTACTGTGTGATTGGTGATCAGATGTGTGAAACTCAACCTTGATTAGTAAAGTTCTAGTTGCACCTGAAAATTAAGCCGATGATCAAAGATATCCTTATTACAGTGTTGCGGGTGGAAATCAAAGGAGAGGAGTCGTCGTTCTCAAGTTAAAATTAAGCAAGTTTATTCAGAGGTCACAGGTCAGGAAACCGCGGTGTTCAGCAAATGGGCATCTAATGCTGCGCAGCAGGCTGCACAGGAAAAGAGACGGTAGACAGAGTGCGCACAGAGGTTTTATATTGATATATTGGGCGTGACAGGGGTTCTTCTTGGATTGGTCAAAACTAGATGGAGGCCGCTGCATCTAGACGGGACAGTGCCTCTTCCTCTTGGAACGTTGCGTGATGAAGGTATCGTACGTGCAATCCGTTGTCGTGGTTACCAGAGGTCATAATGTTCCTGCCTCAGAGCAGCTGCCTTAGTGTGTTGTGTGGGAGAGATTTTAGCCAATGTCTCATTATCTGTGTGTGAATGGAAACAGGGAGCTGGGATGTGTGATATAAAGTGTTGACTGTTCTAAAGAGTGTAATAAAAAGGTATAAGGAATGTATGCGGTGTATGTCAATAACAGTATATACCATGATGTTTTTCATGGTATTATGTGCCTGAAAGATTTTGACAGTAGAGTGAACTATTGTGCAGGTGATGATGTACACAAGGAAATGATGCCAACATGTTCTGCAGAGAACAACAACTTGACTGACAAGCAACAGTCAGTTTTGACCAGCAATATATATTCAATTGGTAATTGGGCTAACTGAAGGCAATTGTGCTAAATTATTTTAAATTTGTGCAAGCTGTTGGAAATTGTACTTGTCATGTGCTAGGATGTGCTAATACAATTACAATTTGACTAAAGGAATGAGATATTCAAATCTGTTGTGAACAAGTGCCCAGTGGTTTGGAGGTTTGTACGTTTTGTTTTGAGAATGTCATTTCTGTTTCGTAAAATGAGCCAAAGCAATGGACAAAAACTGTAATATATGCTCACTGGTGTTCTAATGTGGGCTACACTTTCAGTGAACATCCACTGACAAAGTTTTTACATGAATAATAATGTCAATAATAAAAAACATCCATCCGCAACAGCTATCTGGTCTTGATGATGGACAAAGACGAAGCCCTGCATCTTAATGATATATCAGATAATAATTGATAATATCTCATTTAAGTGTCAGTTATCAGGGGACATTATCTTAGTAGTATTAAAGCCAGTGACGTAAGTTCCATGTTTAATGTTGAGCTTTTTTAAAAGATGTTATTTACAGCAGTTTGATGTTGATTTTCATCTTATTGCTTTTACACGCCTGTAAACTGTGAACACTATTTCCAAAGTTAAACAAATTAATAAAAAATAAATGAGTCAACTTTTTCCTAAGTAATTCATTTACAGCCTCACACGACTCTCATATCCGCACAACACCAATGTCTCTTTGTGTGTGGTGTCATAAAATTCAGAGTTTCCAATTATTTTATCTGCTGAAGAAAACTAACTTTTAAATGGTGTCAAATTACAGCTTTAATAGAGCACATTCAGTACAGCACATTTATCCCCAATAGGAGGCAGAATGGACCTAACTATACCAATTCGTACAATTTACTTTACTTTTCATTCTCATAAATCAGGCCTAATCAGATCTTTACTTTAAGCAGACCATGTTCAGGTTACTGATACTTTTTTACAAGTTTATAATGAATTTTCAAGTTTAAGTATACTCAAAAAAATGCTCAGTAATTTGTGCCAAATCATGTAGTTCTACTTAGAAATGGTGAAGTTATATTATGTAAAATAATATATAAATGTGTGTCAAACAGAAGGTGTATTACACAAATGTACATTATAACAAAACCATTACAACAGTGTAATCAACTATCATAACATAATATATCTAACATTATATGAATTGAGCATGGGTTCATGGGCGTCATTGCTTGTTGACCACTGTCGACCATACAGTTCAATCTAATTTTTCTGCAGTGTTGGTATAGTATATAAGTATATCTATTTTATCTGATTGAAAGCATTTGGTTTTGAAGAAACCCTGGTTTTTGTTTTGTCTCAAAAATAGAGTTTTTATGGTATGAAGACTGGGTGGAGGTCAACCTGCAGGTCACAGGATCAGGTTGTTCTCATCCTAGTTCAGCGACTAGTGAGGCTAGAAAAGGAAGGTCCACTACAGCCCTCCAAAATCTTCTCACACCTCAGTGTACTGGATAGTTGTTTCTGGCACTGGGATGAGCCAAAGTAGTAGACCAGGGGATCCAGGAGGCAGTTCAGACTTCCTAAACACATTAACACGAGATAGGCTGCGTAAGAGCCATCAGTGCTCTCTTGGATCGCCTCAGCACCTCCGTTAAATTGCAGATAGTGGGCCATCAGAAGACAGTTTGTTGGTGTGAAACACAGCACAAATATCACCAGCACTGTTCCAGCCATCACCACTGCTCTTGTTGTCCTGCGTGAGCGTCCTAGAACGCAGAGTTGGACTCTGCTCAGTGCCCAGATCACACGAGTGTAGGACACCACTGTGATAAGCAGAGGCAGGAAAAAGAAGGCACAGCACAGGGCGATGAAGTAGAACTTGTTGAACCAGATTATCTCGTGCACAGACTGGACGTCGTGGCAGGTGGTGATGTTCAGCTGACTGAGGTGAAATGTCTGGTCGTGGAGGACAAGGGGCACAGTGCCAGCAAAGGATAATATCCACATGGCGACGCAGGCCATGATTGCATTCCCTGGCATCCTCCAAGGCAGAGAGTCAAGAGGATAGACTACAGCAAGGAGACGGTCCACACTGATGCAAGTTATGAGCAGAACAGAGCAGTACATGTTCCAGTAGAAGGCTGCGGTGACCACACGGCACATGAGCGAGCCGAATATCCAGTTGTTGCCTCCAAAGTGGTAGAAGATCTTGAAGGGGAGCAGCACAGCAAAGAGCAGATCGGCACAGGCCAGATTCAACATGTAGATGGCCGCCGGCGTCTTGGGTTTGATCTTCAGAGTGAAGGCCACCACTGCACAGATGTTGATCGGCAAGCTGAGGAGGCAGACCAGTGTGTAGAAGGAAGGGATGAGGATGGTGGACACAGAGCCTGTGAGAAACAACAGCGCTTCCTCAGAGATTTTCACCCTCTTGATGTTGGTTACAATCAGCACCCCCGTTCCGTTGATGTTCGTTTCATTATGCATCAATATGCTGTAGTCATTGTATTCATCTGGCATCAACCCACTGTTGTTGTAGGGGATAAACCTACGCGGTTTATCCCCTTTAAGAGGTTTATTATACACTTCACTCCGAACAGTTTTTTCCTCAAAAGTTTCATATGCTTTTATTACAGCTTGAATTTCTTCAGTCATTTCCTGTGTAGCTGGAGAGAGAGAAAGAGACAGAAAGGGTCAGGGGATCCAAGATATAGACAAAGATCGTTTAATAAAGATTTTGACAGATCTTTCTAATTCATATGATAAATATTCTAGAACTGAAACAATTAGTAATCTACAGTGTCAATTGATTATCAGAATCTCTAACTAGTTTGATTTAACATCAATTAATGGCAGATTTCCTGGCAGATGCCACTTTAGTCACAGTTCCTAGTGAAACAGTTGAGCTGTCTCTGTGACTTCAGATCCTGATAGCCATGTCCCATCAGTCAGCCTTCTGTCAAAGTCAATAATATCTTTTCCCGCTGCGATGAACCCAACAGCATTTTTCAAACCCCCCCACAGATCCTTTGTACCATACAGTGAAAGAACTCTCACTAGTAGCTCACCAGTTACTTTTCTCAGCTAATCTTTTCAGCTTTATTAAATCAACACAAATAAGTATATCATAAATTATATGCCATGATATATTCACATAGAATGCTGATACATATACACATTTTAACTGTGTTTTCAATATTACAAAATTTATGTTTTCTTACCATTCATCGTATTTGCGTCGGCACACACCAGAACCATCAGCAAAGCTTTTTGAAACAACGAAAACATTGTGCTGGCGAAACTGAAGCAATGAAGACGGATAAAAAGAATGTTAACCTAAATATGGTAGTATTTTCCTTCTCTTGCAGGCTCTTTTTACAGCGTATCCTGACCAGTAAAGATTCTTTCTGACCAAAGTCCGCTGGCTCCAAAATATAAAACCACATAATCAACAAACGTCCTCTGCACACACAGAAACATTCCTGTCCACTGATATCCCGTCACATAAACAGCTGCCAGTTCCAGTTTACCAGTTAATGGTCCATATGGGACAGCTTCATGAAAAAGTATGTATGCTATTTGGCGGAAGATGATAAAATACAAATCCTCAATCAGCAAGTAGTAAACGACTGAAAGCGAATGTAAATTATACAATTCAATATACATATAATTTTTTGGGAGGGGGGTCTACTTCAATGAGCTCCCCACTTTTGGGGCTCCAAATCTGAACGGCTCACTGATTCACATGTTAACAGACCCAAGCAGCCTCTAAGTAAAGTACCTGCTTGTGATATGTTGGCCTTTCTGCATTGGTAGCCACCACACACCACGACCATACATGTTTAAAGGAACAGAAATGTGTATTTTATTATGTCTCCCGCATTTGGTCATTTGAAATAATGCATCCAAGAGAGCCCCAGTAGGATTGGGAGTCACACCAGGGAGTCATCTACAGTGTACATCTATGTCCTTTTGATGGATATTTATAGTGTAACTTGTTCTGGATCGGAGAAGATTGAAGTGGAATTTTTTGATCTTTGGGAACTTTGACAAACACATGATTTAAGGGACATAGAGAACAGAATGTTTTATATTGTCATCCCATTACTTTTTTTACTTGAACAAATATCCCTAGAGATGCCTTTTTGTTTCCTTTGTTTGTAACAGCTAAATAACAGCATCAGAAGGAAAATGAGACGGGATGAATAAAGCCTGTAAAATTACCTTTTAGTACAAGTTGGTCTTTGTTTACCTGGTAAGGTAAATCTAATGGCTGTTATGGCGTCGCCTTCCAGGAAATCAGATTATGTTTATTTTCTTTTTATTAAAACAGAAAAATCTACAAGCTGAAGCCATGGGGGCTTTAACCTTGACGTGTCTGATTCTTGGAGCTCTAAAGTTTTATATAAATGAAAATGAGGATGGATGTTTGTACAACCGACAAATGCCGATAATGTGTTCATGAAGAAGGAGAAATGAGCTGCTTGCTTTCTCTTTGCAAGAGTTTGGGGTTGGAGTCGTCCAGAGGTGGCAAAAGTACAGATACTGATTCAACTCCTTTCCTCAAGTAAAAGTAAGGAAGTACAGGCCCTAAAATATATTTAAGCACAACAGAAAAAAGTTTAAATGAATGTTGAACTTCAATGATACACGATTGCCCTGATGATAACTTGAAAAAACAAGTAAAAAGTTATCGGCACACAAAATAGGATTGTTTTCCTCTTTTGTCAACAACCTGCACAGTGCTGATACAGAGAAAATCAAAAAAATGACTTGCCACAGTGTAGTTTTGCTGCAAGACAAATTTCAGACTGAATGATAAAGACTTAACTGAACCAACGTCCTGCATGAGCACCTGGATCATTGTTTACAGCGATTAAATGAATGGGCAATGTGCTCGTGTTGATTAAGTTCCTGCCCTTTGTACACACGTCACTTTCACTCGCGTGCCCCCTATAGGAGAGGTGCGCCATGTGTAAAAGCGTGCGGTGCCCCAACCTCCGCTGCTTGTTTAATGGATGGGGAATGTCTGGCTTCTGGGAATCGGTTCCGTAGTCGTCGGCAATGTTTTCTTTTTCATTTATTTCATCCAGGTCGCTGCTGGTATTTTTCTCTGTATCACAAACTGTCCACTCACTCTCCGCGGTTGACTTTCCCTCTCTGTGTTGTTCCATCTTTTACGTTGTGTAGTCATCCATGGAAGTCAAAACAAGTAACGAGCCAGTTTTGAGAATCTAGGGAGTAGAAAGTACAGATGTCTGTGTTCAAATGTAGGGAGTAAAAGTAAGAAGGCGTAAGGGAAATTAATATCCAAGTAAAGTACAGATACCTGAAAAATGTACTTAAGTACTGTATCGAAGTATTTGTACCTTACATTACATTACATTTCATTTAGCTGACGCTTTTATCCAAAGCGACTTACAATAAGTGCATCCATCCCCCCCGAGGGCACAGACCCAGGACGACAAAAATCAAGAAAGTACAATTTCTTCAAAATAAATCAAAACTAAAAAGTGCTATAAGTAAGGGCCATTTATGTGCTACCAAATTGTTAGTTCAAAAAGTTGTGAGTATTTTTTTTTATTTACATTTTTTATTCAAAGTTTACTCGGAAGAGGTATGTTTTTAGTTTTCGGCGGAAGATGTGTAAACTTTCTGATGTCCGGATGTCATTGGGGAACTCATTCCACCATTTAGGAGCCAGGACAGAAAACAGAGTGTTTAGCTCGCAGTGAGGGAGCAACGAGCTGATTTGCCGAAGCAGAGCGGAGTGAACGTGCTGGGGTGCAGGCACGTGCACATACATTTTGGGGGCAGGTGCTCAAACCCCCAAAAAAGGGCACCCATCGCCAAAATTATTCATGAAATTAAAAATAACAATAATAAATAAATAAAAAAACACAGTAGGATATTTTCAACTTATATATTTATTTGTGTTAACAAACTAACTCAAAATATAAAATTGAATAAATAAATGAATAACAGGCAAAAACATTCAAAACAAGGCCTACTGACAGAGTTGAAGCATAAGCAGCATTACACTAATAATATACCACAATATACCTCATCAGACTGTCAAGTTACTCAACTTAAGACCTACCTTTCATTTCAATAATTCATTAATTTGTTGTCTTTTTAGGAAACGTCGGACCAGTTGCGACGTAATGCTTTCAGCGGTGCTAATGTTGTGGTTAATTTATCCCCAAACAAAGTCGGAGGATCGCACAAACACCGTCATTACTTCTTTGTCTGAAGCTGCGGGTCAGAGAAGAAGTGGCTGCAGCCGTTTAGCGCTCAGCGCTGCATGAGCACTAATGTGGGGCGAAATTCTCACAAGAACTCAAATAAACACCCGTCAGATATCAATACACATTTGGGTGGAATTGATGACAGACAGAATAATTTGTATTCTTAAATATTGATGAATGAAGAAAAAATTGGGCTCCAGCAGAAGTGGCACTTTTCTCATCCAGGGCAAAAGGGCAAGGGTATGAGCACCACTAGGGATCTATCTGTGCACGTGCCTGCTGGGGTGTAAAGTTTGACCATGTCCTGGATGTAGACTGGACCTGATCCGTTCACTGCATGGTACACAAGTACTAATGTTTTGAACCGGATGCGGGCAGCCACTGGCAGCCAGTGAAGGGAGAAGGGGGGGAGTAATGTGAGTGAATTTAGGTGGTTAAAAACCAATTGAATGTAGGCCTACTTCATTACTTCCCACCTCTGGTGTCGTCTGACTCATTTGCGTTTTATATCCACAGGGAGTCGATATCTGAGCTCACAGACAGACATACTAAATCCACTTCCTCACAAATATATCTGTTAGATATGTTTCTTATTTGTAAAATAAGTGCATTTGAGATATGCAATCATTTCATGGTTATAGTCTACAATATGTACACATTATAACAATATGCGTTATTAACGGCGTTAACGCAAACCCATTTTCTCGCGAGATCAACGCAATTAAGCGATTAAGCGATTAATCGCAATTAAATATTTTAATCGTTTGACAGCACTAATATATATACAAATATATATATATATATATATATATATATATATATCTTAGACTGATGGTTGAAAATAACTAGCCATTTCATTTCATTTCATGGACCAATGCATTTTTATTAAGTATAAACAAGATGACACATCATTCCAGATATAACAACATTTTCCAATTTGAGACCTTTGTGTTTACAACAAAAACCGAGAAAGCAGCTAATCCATACTTGAGAGGCTGAAAAAGATTATATTCTGGATTTACAGTTTGAACTATAACTTGTTATTAAATGTATATATAGAGTTACCAGGTTTGTGCTGGATTCTGACAGGATGATCTAAAACAGTTTCTTTTCCCTGAAAGATAAATTTGGTTTTCTAGGCCACCAGCCAGTCTAAACATCACAGGAAAATGACAGAAACTTTGGGCCTACTCTTGTTGCCACTGAGCTAAAAGAGGTAAGTTATGTTGGCATTAAGTGACTTGAATATCAGATAAGCAGTTGCACGATCTAATCCTATTATAATAAGATAAATGTCGCCCTCTTGTGGGTAGAGCACATTTTTTTAATGCATTTTAGTTTTAAACCAATAAAAAGGATATTTATGTTAAAAAGCTACTAACCTGAAAAGTTTTTTTGAATCATTACATGCCATAAGTCTGGGTATGAATCTAACATTTAAATATTTTTTGAATGGACACGTGGGAAAAACAAACATGGTTGTTATTAAAATCTTTCATATAATTTATCACAGTGTTTGCATCAACATAATCCTCCTCACATGTCTGAATGTCAGTGAATCCATTCTGAATTAATCCACGTTATGTATTTAAGAAGAATTCGAAACACAAAGCAGTGTTGTAGGAAGTGAATTTAGTGTATTATAACTAAATCCACTAATGTCTAACCCTTAGACAGGAAACAGATGTTTGATGCAGATGTGTTGCTTTTCTTTGAGAGAGTTAAACAGAAAGGAAGAAGGTGCATCATGGCTCTAGACCTCAAATACTGAACCATTTCAATCGCTGAGCATGTATTTGTGTTTATTATTCATATTTATTTATTTAACAGGGACAGTGCATGATTTTAAACATTGTTGCAGAGCTGTCACAGTTTGCCAGTTTTAGACAGTTGACACAAAGTCAGAAACAGGAAAAAAAACTAGAAAATAGAAATTACAGTTACTCTTTGAGCAACAGTAATTTAAAAAAAGACAATATATGCATGTTTGTGTACTTGAACGGAAATGTGACTCATGCAGGAGGACCCTGACTAAGTTTGTATCTTACAGTAAACATAACCTCAATGACTTTTTGCCTGCTAGTATGAAAACAATTTGTTTATGATTTGTTTGTGGAGGTTGTAAACTCAGTGCGAGCCGATGCTTCGCCCTGTTTCTCCGTTTTGAGTCATGCAGGATGTTCTTAGCCGCACGTCAGCGCTAACGTCACAGGCAGGAAATAGATATCGCACATCTGCGAGGTGTCTGCATGTGGTGCATACTGAGGTCAGACACATGCTGTCAGTGAATGCGTCGCTCTGGCTGATAAACAGATTCAGCGGGAACAGGACACAGGTCACATCTGCAATCAGCTGGGTGTTAGAGATTCAAAGAATAAAATGAAAACATTAAAAGGGTACTTCAGAGTGTGTGTCCCGGAGAATATGAAAGATTCAAGCTGATGAAGTTTCCTGTAAATATAAAAAGCCAGCTTAAAGGGAAAACACAGAAGAAAACATAAAAGACACATTCCCCCTAATACAGATGCATTTACAAAATTGGACTTTTCTCATCTCTCAACATTTTTTGACACGTCAGTACACAACATCCCAAAGGGTTTGTAATGTAACCAAAGTATGGCAAGGCTGACATAAGATCTTTCAAGAAGACTGGGAGTGAAGACTAAACAAAAACCGCTCATGTCCGGACAAGCTTATCGTCTTCAGACAGACATTTCCTTGCTTATCTAGTGGCCTGTTTCTGTTTATCCCCTCTCTCCATGTCACTCCAGGGATCATAATGCCACGGGTAAAAAGTACAGACAGCTCCCAGATCCCCAGATGTGCCACATATGTGAGGGTGGAGTTTTAGAAAATTGACGCTCACCCTGGGGGTTGAATATTTCTGTTAAGAGCCAAGTGGCTTTTGAGAAGTCTACACAGAATAGTAATGGCAAAACAATGTACATTCCTTTCAGATTTATCTCTGCTGAGGTGATTTAAGAGGAAAAAAGAGACAAACACAAAAGAGAAAGCGGGTTGTGACAGATACACATGAATTAGTATATGGATCAGTATTGTCTCCTTTGAATCTCATAAAACAGTATGATAGGGTGACAAAGTTCGTATGTGAGGGCGTCTCACTGTGCATGTTCAACAGAAGGTAAATTGAACCCACACATGTTTTCGAAGACGTCATGTTTCCATTTATTCTCCTCATTCTCGCTCGGGGGAGGTGTCTCCCGACCTGAATACACCCACAGAGAGGCAGCAGAGAGAGGCGGAACTGAGCAGAGTTGAAGTGTGGAGCTGAGGAAACAACAAACACCGGAGAGAAGAGAGAGTCGTGACATTTGAGCTGAGCGCTGTTCAACGACAAGCAGAGATGAGGAATCTTGTATTTCTACTCACTTTTGTTCTGTGCATAAGTGGCACACTTCAAAAAAGGGGTAAGTGGTGCTTATTTAAGTTGAGTTTTTACGAATATATCTTTTTCACATTAGACTTATTCTAGTGATTCTCTTTGAGATAGAATAAAACTCTGAGTTGATCTGTGAGCTGATGCGGAAACTTAACAAGCAAGCTGCAACTTGTTGAGAGGTTCCTCAATGATTCACACCAAATAGTTTATTATTATGACACATGGGGGTTCACAGCTCGGTTAGAGCTCAATAAACAGATGAATTGATTACTAAAAAAGCAGGAAAAAGAATACTTTGATTATCGATCAACCAAATTAATTCCTTGCTTTCACTGTGAATATCTGTAGGATTTGGACATAACGTGATTTGAATGTGTTGTCTTGTCCTTTAGGAAACTGGAAAAACTACTTATTTGTCCACTATTTTCTGATATTTAACCACATCTTACTATAGGATACATCTATTCATCTAATAAAAGACAGGAAACAGATGTTTAAATAGTTGCAGCACTAATCAGGACCTTGTCTGCGTTTTCATTATATTGTTTAGTGATGATTTTATTTTGATAAAATACTTTAAGGTCCAAAAAATGTACACGTTTTCACTAACGTTTGTGTGTTCTTGTTTGGTTGCAGGTAAACAGAGGATGAAAAGGCAGAACAGCTCTGACTCTGCCTTCCTTATGCCCAGAACATACAATGGGGACCTTGTGACTAAGACTGTTGTCCAAAATGGGACTCCGGCTCTCAATTCATCTCCTTCTCATCCAGCTTTGACGTTACGAAGCAACAGCACAGCAGGGTACCTCAACAGCGCTCTCAGCACCCGGGTCATCCCCATTATTTATATCCTGGTGCTTTTTGTCGGGATCCCGGCCAACGCTGCCATCTTGTGCACGTTGGCCTCTAAAATTAGGAAGGTGTCCTCTGCCATTCTGTACTGCAGCCTGGCTGTCTCCGACCTCTTCCTCCTCCTCTCCCTCTTTCTTTCAAGGCTCACTACCATTTCTATGGAAACCACTGGGTTCTCGGAGAAGCCGCCTGTCGAGTGGTCACGGCCTGTTTCTATGGCAACCTCTACTGCTCGGCCCAGACGTTGGCCTGCATCAGCATCAAGCGCTACCTGGCTGTAGTGCACCCGTTCAAGTACAAATCCCTGCCCAAGAGGATGTGCACCGCCTGGGTCACGTTTGCCGTGTGGGTGGTGTTTGGAGCCGCCGTTGTCCCGGAACTCCTCGTACAGCAGAGCTACTGGCTCCCTGAGCTGGGACGCTTCACCTGCCATGATGTATTGCCACTGGACAGTGACTCCCATATGTTCCTGCTCTACTACAACCTGATCCTGACCATCTTCGGCCTCCTGCTACCACTAGTGATCACTGTCGTGTGCTTCATACGAATCGTCTGTGAGCTCAACCAGTCACACAACGACTGGTCGTTATACATCAAGGCCAGCTCACTGGTGTTTGCCATCTTCCTGCTGTGTTTTACCCCTGCTGGTGTCTTGCACTTCCTCCATTACGTGCAGCTGTTTGTGGATAGAACAGAGACTCTGTATGTGTACTTTAACGTGGCGGTATGTTTGTGTTGCCTCCATGCCTGTCTAGACCCTTTCCTCTTTCTCTTGATGTCCAAATCTGCAGGCTCCAGCCGATACTTCCGGGCCTTTAAAGGCAAGACCATGAGCATATCTGTTTAAGAGCCTCATGATGCCAAAATCTGATCATCATACAGAGAACATTTGATCAATTTAGAGACTCCGACTTACCTAACCTCAATCTGCATTTTTTAAGATTGTTAAAGTTAATCTAACAAACAGGACAGACATTTCTTTGACTAATCAATCTGGTAGTTATTTGGGGAATTTGGTAGAGTCAGTGTTGGGTTTGGTTTGAACCTAAGAGGTCATGCGGGTCAAGTGAAAGTTCCAACAGTCCGTGAAGGTTACCCCTGGAATCTTGAAATGTCTAACTCCATAAAAACTGAATTTTGGGAAACTGGGGCACTAGACTGAGGATGGGCCAGTTCAGTTTTACTTGCCAGGGTGTAGGTTGAAGTGGCGTATGATGAAACTTAACAGGAATATTTGTCATATTTAGCTTTTTTATAAAAAACAAATCGAAGATAATGTCAATGTTAAATCTAAATGTTGAATTTAAATCTAAATGTTGGAACGTAATTTGAATTTAAGATTGAACATTCAGGTTTAGAATTACAATTCAAGACTTGGGTTTATATATGATATTGGTATTTAGTTACTTTTTCACCTTAAAATAATAAGAAATCACCACATCTAATTCATGGAAAGTTTTTAATACGTATTACTTCAAATAAGTACCGTTTTGGCTAATGCATTTTCTCTGTGTATTTTCATTTATATTTTGTAGATGAATTGGGGGGAAAGGTTTTTTGGGGCTGGAATCCAAAAAGAAAGTAAAAGGACCTCTACTGCATCTTGTAAACGAGAGCTGGACTTGATTCTTGTGACATTATTTAGATAACTTCTTCTTGTACATAGGCCTATAGTTTTGTATCTGATTGTCTGTGACAGAGGGAATGAGCAGACAAATTCTAAATATTCTATAAAAGATAAAATATATAAATGTTTTAATAACACACAACAGTTAATGTTTTAGGCCTATTGCTTTTCCCTCTGTAGACATTCGAGAAAAGTTACACGAAAATAACTTCATCCTCATGTGGGGAGTATTTACAATAAGCTTGAAATATGTTACTTACCATAAACAATGTGAAACAGGTTGACTTTAGGAAATAAGTCTCCCAAACTTTTGTGTATTCCTGTAATCATATATACAGTGCTGTCCGTTCAATAAAATTGAAACTATCTCCAAGATGTTTTGTGTCTTTACATATTTATTGGATTTTTTTTTGTGCTGCAGTGTTGTGCAGCTTCCCACGAATAACAGTTTCAGATATAATCTAAGCAATTCTGAGTCAAAAACTTTGTTTAGTTTTATCTTCTGACCTCATGCGTTGGTATTTCCATGTCCAGCAAGTGTCAAAGTTCAGGGTGACACATATGCACAGACCCCATTTACTTTGCATCACATCATTTACCACATTAGTCAGCTGCACATTTATGCTCCAGATCTCCTGCTCTACCAAAGGTGTTTTTCTGGACTCACATCAGGTGACTCTGGAGGTCCCTCCACTCACTGTCACGACACCAGCGTGAGACTTGGATCATTATCCTGCAGGAAGTAGCCATTAGAAGATGGTTAAATGTGGCCATTAAGAGATGAACATGTTCAGAGACAATACTGACATTGTCTGTAAAACTCAAACCTTGATTGATCGGTATCAAAGCCTAAACTGTGTAAAGACAACACCATCAGACTGGACTGATGACACAGGCAGGTTCTCCCCATGGATTCATGTTGTTGACTCCAGATAAAGACTCTAAAATATGCAGCCTCAGCAGGAATCCACATCCATCAGGCCAGGCTATGTTATTCAAGCCTCAACTGTCGAGTGTTGGTGAGTATGTGTCCCTAAACTCAATCTGCATGTTTTAAGAGTGTGAAAGTTTATCCAACAAACAGGACAAAAGTTCCTTTGACTAGTCAATCTGTTATTTATTTGGATATCTGGTCAGGATTTGGTTTGGTTTGAATCTAAGAGCACATGCGGGCCAAGTGAAAGTTCCAACAGTCCGGGGCGGTTACCCCTGGAGCCTTGAAATGTCTAATTGCATAAAAACAGAGACTTTGGGTAACTCATGGCACTCGACTGAAGCTGGTCCAATTCAGTTTTACTTGCCATGTAGGATGTAGGATTAAGTGGCGTATGCTGAAAATAAGAGGAACTTCTCACTATATTTAGTGTTAGGATTAGGGTTAGCCCCCTAACCCTCCAAAAAAGTGAGTATTTCTTAAAGTCTTTCTGTGAGATTTTAAGCTTCTTTATAAAAAGAAAAATGTTAAATCTACACATTGAATTTAACTGTAAATGTTGGAATGTAATATGGATTATAACATTAAGGTTCAGAATTATAATTCAAGGTCAGATTTATATATGATATTAGTATTTAGTTACCTTTTCAACTTGAAATAAGAAGTAATCACCACAGTTATCTCATGGGAGGTTTTTAATGCCTATTACTTCAAATAAGTAACGTCTTGTCTAATGCATTTCTTTCTGTTATCTGATCTTATCGCTTATGCTGATTCACCCAGACTCTTTACAATCTTTACATAAAAGATATATACACCTGAAATTAATATGAGGGTGTACTATTTTGTCATTGATACTTTTTATGGTTATGTGTGACTTAACATCAAACCACTTCCTCTTTCGGAATGAAAGAACTGGTTTTTGATATCTGTCCATCACTTTCTTTCCTGAAGGTTTTACATCTCTGTGGTTGTCTGAGTGTGGAGCTTCCTCTCTCGAACACTTTTGTGCTGCTGTCTACACAGTCCCATGTTCACTGTGGGATTTGAGGGTAAAATTGTAAAAAATAAATCATCATCGTTTGTTCATATTACTAGTGCTGCAGACCCATCTGTACCAGTTATGACCTCTGATATTTCCTGAAGTGGACATACAAATTAAGTGTTCTGCCTTTTTAGTATTCAGCACTTAAGTATTAGATTTATATTATTTAGTAGCGTATGAGCTTCTGTTCTTACGTTCATACATGTCCAGATGAAAAAATAAAAGAAATATATGTGTGTCATGTATCAAAGGTTGGTATGACAAGTTTCTTCTTGATCTGAGTGAGTTTGTTTGGAGATTATGCAATTTCCTGTCTCACACCTTAATGTGGTGACAAAACAAATCCCAGTTTGTTTGCTCTATTAGTAAACTGAGATTAAGATCTACTTTATACCCTATCATTTTCAATATTTGACCTGGTCTCTGCCAGGCAGGTGACTTTACTTTTGAAGCAGGAAATAACACAATCTTCCCTTAGCAAATTATGTATTGAATTCATAAACAATACAACATCCTTACTTGCTCTTATCAGGCCAAGAACCATATAATGGCTAGATTTATAAAATGACAGATCAAATTTGCCATATAAACATAATTTTTTTTGTCCAGTAAAAGTTGCACAATCCTGCTTTGATTAAACGGGCTTCTCTGAAAGAGCGACTTGTCTCAGCATCTTGCAAGAGTTGAGTAAGAATCTTGTCAAGACTTTTCAAATAGGAAGTCAAAAAGTTATTCAGGTGTTAGTCTTAAAATAAGGCCCCATCTCTGAAAGGCCATAACACCTCTCACTTCAGAAGAGCCCGTCCTGGTTCATTTATTGTAAATGGTGCCATCTGCAGGTGTAAGTGGATACTATGGGGACACTGAACACAATGAATGAAGCCCCACATCTGTTCAAATGAAACTCTTTATTCAATATGTAGACACCAGAGGAATCCACCTTTACATCGCATTCTCTTGCACCTTTTCTTATCAAAATAAATCATATCAAGGACAGGTAATTATTTTTTACACACTCCTCCACATTATGTTTGACAGCAGAGGTTTTCAAATCTGAAAGTAACAGCCTCTGCATTTCCACTGCCGCTCCAGTGACATTGACTAATACCGGAAACAGATTTGACCGCCCCTGCTACAACATCTCACCACCGTCACGCCCCATTCACGATGACCTCAAAGTCAACTTGATTATAATGAACACCTGTCCACAACAAATCTGACAACACGCACCAATGATACATTCACCTTTGACCCCGGGAATCGCACGCCTGCTTCCTCCCGCGGAGGAACAGTGAAGACACCGAAACAGAAAGAGCACACACAACAGGGGGGGGCTTCGGTAACACACATGCAGGATTTCTTGGTGGAAACAGTGAAGTTTAGGGAGTTTGTTCAGCACAGCTGGTGGTGTTCGGAGGAGGGCACAGTGCAGACCAGGAGACGGATAAAGCATCAGACATACCTATCAGGAAACCAGATTCACTCCTCCTTTGAGTGGCAGAAACTAATGAAATGTCAAATTTAAATTGATTTCCATAGTAAGAAATACGATATTAGCAACAGAACACCACATACAGTATATTGAAAGTTATCCTCATCATAATAAACCCATCCGAATGAAACATGACTTCACTCTTGTATTAACTGACTCCTTTGAAGAGATTTTAGAGGAATTGATTTAGCAAAGGATCTGATGCATTTGAACACTGTAGCAGCTAGAGTACCATTCACAAGAGGTTTTAAAGGGCCTGTTCACCTAAATCCAAAAAAAAGAAGCTTTATCTAATTAGCTTAGAAGTATCTAGCCATTCAGATAGATTTCACCCTATGTGAAAAGATATCTCTGTCAAGGATTTCTACCTGCACATCAGTACATGAATGGGCTTTTGTGTGGGGCGTTCACAATATTGAAAAATATACTTTCACAGCAACAGGTCTTTCCAGAAACATTTTTTAACCAACAAAATAGTCCTTAAAACAGCTGTTTACAAAGCTGTGTGTATTATACAGAGTATGGTGTTTTCCTTGAAAGACATATTACTATTGAATTTTTGCTGGATTAGTGGCATTGTTTAGATGTTGAGTCCATCACTCTGGTCCAGGCTAAATATCTCAACAACTGGTTTGCGATGAAAGACATGGAGAACCCCAGAGGATGAACTGTTATTATATATATATAAACCTAACCTATATATATTAATTTTTTTCTTCTTTTTGATTTACCAGAATTATTAGGTTAAAACTTGAATTTGTACAATACTTTGATTTATGATGAAACACTACTATTAGGTTAATACCTGCTAAACATCAGTGTGTTATCATGGCCACTGGTGTTTGCATTTACCTGAAAGACACCTTCTGTACAACAATGGTCCATTCAAGTGAAACAGAGTGCTGTGGCTTTTTATGTACGACAGGAGTCGGTCTGAATTTGTCCCTCGTCTTCTTTACATGTCATTTTTCAGTGTTATGAGCAGAACTCAGCTAAAATCTAAGCACAAAGCCACAAAACCCTGCATAGGTAGTGCCTTTATTATTATTTTTTCAATTTGGGTGAACTGACCCTTTATGGCATGGCTTATAATTTCGCTTCATTTTGTAAACAAAAAATTTAAAAATACCTTTTTCAACATATGCAATGCTCACTGCGTCTAATAAGGGTTAATCTGAAAACACACTCATACACAGACGCACACACGCACACGCAAACTTCAGTATCAATACATGAGAGGCCGAAAAAAGCAGGGCAGAGCAGCAAAGCTTCCAGCAGGGTTTAGAAAGAGAGACGAGCTCGACGGAGAGAGGAAGAGGCACGACATTTGAGAAAGGCCTTTGAGTTTTAGAGGGAGTAGCGCAGCAGCAAGGCAGGAAGAGGTAAAGAGAGAGGACAAGAAGTCAGGACCAGACACACAATGAGGAAACCATGACGTGAGACGCATACAGAGGAAGGAAGCACAGGGAGAAGAGCAGGTTCTTATAACAGCAGAGGTTTCCTACGGTATAAGTTCTTCTTGACAGATCAGATTACAACGGAGAGCAAAGCCCTTCATGGTGAGCTCAGCGCCACGAGACGAACACAACACAGACGCAAGAGAAGGAGAGAGGAAGCATTCAGACAAAAGGTTTCCAATCTCAAAAGTCTCTTACTGTAAAAAGCAGAAAATGTAAACTTCTTTTCACTTTAGAAATGTAGCTGCAGAAGGTTTCGACTAAACTACTACATCGTTACTGTATTATTTTTTTCTATGGCCTTTTCATTCTTGCACATGGCGGCAAAAGGCTTGAACATCATCAACTGTTAGAGGAATACTGATCGCAGGTTCAGCTGGTAAAGCAATAATTAACACACGTCAAATACTACAGGAATAAATATGCAAATAAACGTAATCATAAATACTCAGCCGATGCAAAATGATTTGTACTTAAAGGTATTGTTCAGCATTTTGTGCAGTTATTCACTTTCTTGCCGAGCTAGACCATTGTGAAATATGAGCCAGTTAGCTTAGCTTAGCATAAAGACTCGGAGCAAAGGGAAACAAGTAGCCTGGACCTCTCCAAAGAAAACCAAATCCACCCATCAGACCCTCTGAAGCTCACTAAGTGTGGAAACTTTTGTGTCGTCATTTTAATTTAGTAAAACCACACAACACTTTTGTGATTTAATGATTATGGGGCACCTGTGGGAGGAAGAGCGGGTCGTTCACTAACCAGAAAGTCCGCTGTTCGAATCCCAATCTCTGCCATTCTGCATGTTGAAGTGTCTTGGGCAAGATACTGAACGCCAAATTTCCCCATGACAGCTGTGCCAGTGCTGTGTGTGACTGATGTGAGGTAGAGATTCACTATATGATTATGTGTGTGAGTGTTTGAAGATGGGGGAAAACTGTACCGTATGGTCAAACATATGCGGATGAAGGAGATGCAAACCTTCGGGGGAAAAAGTGTGGTTTGAGTAGTCAACAAGACTAGAAAAGTGCTATATAAACTAAGACCATTTACCATGAATGTGTTAAATGTTGAGCTTTGGATGTGATATCTCCAGACAGAGGCCGACTATAGCTGTTACCTTTAGCTCCACTCTTTATGCTACTCTACCTTTCAAAACACATATTTCCAAAAATGTTAAACTGTTCTTTAATCTGAGTAAAGTGGGATTTGAAAGAGGGTGCGTTGTTGGAGGTCCAAGCCCTTTGCCGCTTAGACACATGTGTTTGTTGGTTGCAAGTGAGAAACACCCCATGGTGGATACAGAGCTGCTGATATACAGAGTTTTAGAAGCACTAATTATCAACTTCTTTGTTTCCTCAGATTAATTCTTTCATCCAGAATCCCTGGAAGAATCGCAGGGTTTTGGTAATCTAGCCTCTGACACCACAAAGATTTTTGATTAGTGTCTTCATCTCTTCATATCCACAGCTCTATGTAAAGTTAAACTGCATTCGATTATCCCAATTGACCAGGTATTTCACTCAGAAATAGCAGAATAACAGTCTCTGTCCTGTTGTTTGGATTGTGGACAGAGTAACATTATTTGTCAAATAATAACTACAAGGGATGATCACAGCTACTCTTGTTTTACTGAAATTCAAATAAAACTTTACCTGACACAGCGTAAACAAATTATCCAGTACACTGAGTGAAAAACCTGGTAAACAACATATTGTTCTGGGTTGAGGTTTACATGAGGACATTGGCGCGTGTGTCTGGCAGTCGCAGGCCCACCAGGCCGCCGCCAACCAACACGGACGATGCCAGCAGGATGGGGATCGCCTTGGTGATGCCAACCAGTGAGCCAAAGATCAGGTTGCCCATCACCGCTGCCAGCTTGCACATGGCATTACAGAAGCCAAAGCCTGTGCCCCTGGAAAACAAAAAGACAAGGACACAAGGAAGATATAGAGGAGGGCGGAACCTGTGTCGCAGTGTGTTTGTGTCATTTCATATTTGGATAATGTTTTTTTTGTAATCCAAATTTAGATTTTTTTTTGCAACAAAACAGTGCGGCATATACCAGATACAGTACAGATGATTACACAGAGAGGATCACCTAACAATAACACATTAACAACCATGACACTAGGGTTGTTAAGCCATTCATTTTACAAATATAGGTTTTAGATGAACTTGAACTTAAATTGAACTAATATACTATTGTATCTATAGAAGGATGTTCTCCCCATCTGTAGGTTTGTTTGATTAGGAAATTGCACAAAAAAAACTGAATGGATTTTCACCAAACTGGGTAGAACGATGGGACATAGATTAAGGAAAATTCAAATTAATTTAGAATGTTTTAATAGCCAGTCCAAATGAATGTCACCCTGCTTCTCTGGAAGCTGTCATATTTTCAAAATGATCATCCAGAATCAGTGACTGTATAAATGTGAGAATATGACAAATTAGCCATGTAGTTTCTCACCACAACTGAACCCATGAGATGTGGTCTGGCTTTGACAGAGGATAATAAGACCGTTTTCAGTTTAGAAAATTATACAAAATTTGAGAATAAAATAATTGTATATTTAGATTTAACACCCCACTTATAATGAGAATATAGCTGGGATGAGAACAATCTGTCAGCGGGTCAGATGAGGGATGGAAATAACCTGAAGCTTCACCCATTACTATCGGAGTGTTAAGGATATTGACAAGGAACGAAACCAGTTATGAGTCACACAACTAGACGTGTTTCTTTAAGCAGTGACTTTAGTTCAAACAAAGGTCAAAGAGCAAGTTCAAGTCATCGAGTAAAGATGAAGTCCAGAGATGACTAAAATACAGTTTTTGCTTTTGAGTTTCTGACTTTTTCTGGAAAGCCGAAGATTTGAAAACTTATCTGCCCGGATCTAGCTTGTATCTTTAACTAAGTTTTGTTTGCAGCACTCACCTCCTGTCTGTTGGGTACAGCTCGGCGGTGACCACATCCAAGGAGTTCCAGGCAGAGATGCTGAGTCCGTTGTAAAGACAGAGCATGAAGATCATCATCGACTCACTGGTTCCAAACCACAGGAAGAAGCAGCTGATGCCTGACAGCACCATGGAGCCTCCTGAAGGGGGCAACACAGCACACCTTTTACACCTCAGACCCGAAATGGCCTCATTTGCGTCACTAGAGGTCACTGCAGGTGCAGCACAAAGGCCAACGTCACAAGGAGTCAGGACATTTTGCAAGAGAAACGGCTGCTTTCCATAAGGTCAAACAGAACATCTGAGCAGCCCTCACGGAACAGAGAGGATGTTATATCATACCTAACATGCTGAGGCGCCCTATTTTATCCATGAGGAGAGCAGAGACGATGTTTCCGGGCAGCACAGCCAGAGTTCCCAGGAAGTTGACAAAGTACACCCAGTAGGCGCTGTAATCATCCTCAAATGTCATCTGACACCCCGTCTTGTTGTGGTGGAAGGAGCTGTTGATCACCTCTGAGTTTGTAAGTTTGGCATCGTCAATATCTGTAAATGTGAGAGGAGATAATTCAGTCTTCACACTGTTAAAATAACAAAAAAAATATCATGAGGAACAAAATTCACCGTCTCCAGGTAGCTGAGGATTCTAGTTTATGTTAGAAACTTGATGTTTTCATTTATTGTTTGATAGTTTTTAATGATCTTATTTGTTTGTATTGCTCGTGTAAGAGGCAGCTGCCCCAGGGGCAGATCCACTCTGGGTCAAATATTTGTAATGCTTTGATTAACTCAAAATGACAACTAATGCAGCCCTTTCATATCTATCTTGCCTTGCTGCCATTGCTGTCAGTGCTCGCATGGTGTCTATTCCAAAATAAAGTTGTATTTAATTAAAACAAAAATAGCAGGAACAGAAAACCTGCTGACTAGTTTTGTTATTCCAGTTTAGAAACTGGAATATCACTGGTTTTGTGAAGTTTAATGAAAACTGCAATAATCCAGCCTTGTTGGAGAGGCATCTCAAAGGATATAAGTTTTATGATTTTTATTGACAGTTTCATCTTATTGTGTCTTATTGTGTCCAAAAACTGTTATTGTTTCCAAAAACCAGATCATGTTTGGAGGAAGTACATCATCCTGAGCCCTAACAAGTTTGAGGGTGTATACAGTCTGTATTTATAGTGATTTGAAGGCTTGATGACCACTCAAAGTATCATTCACACTTTCATATTTGTGCAGCACTTCCTCTATCACACTTCCAAGACACTTGTGCACATGGAATTGGGGAAACTGGCATTGAACATTAACCTTCTGGTTTATGGACGACCCTGCTGTTTCTCCTGAGTCAAAGCAGCCAGAGACAGTTCGATGTGTTTTCACCAGTGTCTGTTTATAGTATAATAATTTGCTACAGACCCGGGCGGGTTCGGTCAAGACTGGATCTGACATCCAACTCAAATCTCAGTTTTCAGGACCTTTTACTTAGACTTGCGCTCGAACTTTGACTTTATTAAGAATCAGAAGTTGGAGACAAAAATGAAAGCCACCTGATTTGGTTGAATAGAATGTTGCACTGCATTTGTTCATGTGGTTGGTATATATAAATCCTTTCAACTGTAAATATAGGAAAGTCGTGTATAATGCTGTCACTTTGTACATTTTATAAAGGTATAAAGGGCTCTCTCCTTAAGTAGAATTGGCATATTAATAAAGCTGCATGCATGATAACACATTCTGCCCTCATTACACACTCCTCCCTCTCTCATTCTGTTTCTCCTCATTTCTCTTTCTCCTCTGCTCTCAGGAGATGCATTGCTGGGGGCAAAGAGACCTCATTTCCCATGGGGCATTACCAGAAACCTAACGGTGCCCTTACTGTTTCCATGTTCAGCCCTTTCCCATCAGTGCTGGAGGGAACTGTTTTTCCACCCTCTGCTCCCACAAGGTCTGACTCAGCTCCAGGTCTCTCAGAACATTTAAAATGCCTCTGTTGCCTTTTCCAGTTCTTCCTGCTTGTGTTGTTGATGGATTGCACTTTTATATCATAGCTCTGGTTTTGGCAAGAGATGATTCAATGTTTCAGATTCTGCTGCAGATGCCCTGGTTCTGAAGTTTTTATCAAAACAACAACCCAACATACTGTGATGAATTATTCAGGTGAGCAAGGAAATCTCCCTATAGGACGTAAATACCTCACTGTCTTGAATTTATGCAAAAATCTTAAACATCTGCTACAACGTCACTCGAGGAGCCTTTGTGTGGTTAGAAAACGCTTTGCAGCCCAGCCTGGTTCAGTTTCTTTGTAAACTACACTCACATGAGTTCAGAGAGGCTATCTGTGCAGGGGCAGAGAGGTTAAGCAGTAATTTAGTGACATAAAAAAAAGCCGTAAACGCTCAAATCCATTCCTTCTTCCCGAAGCCAGAAGCTTGGACTTTAGACCTAAAATGAACTGTCTGAAAAAGACAGAGAGGCTGATTGAAACTTATGTGTAGGGCCCCGACAGCATAATGGGATTTTCTGGGAAAGAAACACCTTGGATGTGCTGTGTGCAGGGGAGGAGTACTCACCCGTGTTGTAAAAGAACGAGTCGATAAAGGTGCAGTTCTTGAAGAAGGATCCGACAGAGGAGACATCTTCAAAATAGCAGTTGATGAAAGAAGAGTCGAGGAATGTGACCGCCTTGAACTTCATACCGATAAACCTGGGAAGAGGTGAAGACGACAGGGGATGAAACAAGTGTCAGAAACAAATAAAGCAACAATTTGAATTTGTGTTATTACTTAAAGGTTCATTGTGTAAAATTTTGTGACATCGAGTGGTGAATTGTCATGTTGCAGCTAAATACCCCTCACCTCACCCTCCCCTTCAAAACATGAAAGAGAACCTGTGGTAGACTTCAGTTGTCATAAAAACTCAAAAGGTGTAATCAGTGTCCCGATGTAATTATAAAGTATTTAAATATAAAGGGCCCGTTCTAGGGTAAAGAAAAACAGCATTCATACAATTTACATGCAAAACACTAGTGACTACATCACTAAGGTTATTAAGTGTTACATTTTTGCCCTATAAATTCAGGGCTTTTACATATAACTGAGTAGCTTTACAGATGACTTCTTCATCACCTCTGGTTCATCCTTTAGCATGTATAATATGAGAGGGCTGCTGTGCACACTTATCATGATATTGGCCTTGATTTAATCTGTTAATAAACACATAAATGCATTCAAGTCTCCAGTGGGTATTGGACAATAACAAATACAGCATATCGAGGCATCGATCTGTGGCCTTTGTGTAAGTGAGAACTATTATCAGGAGGAGAAGGAACAGAGTGTGTGTATGTGTGTGTACGTGTGTAAGGAAGAGAGAGAGAGAGAGAGAGAGAGAGAGAGAGAGAGAGAGAGAGAGAGAGAGAGAGAGAGAGAGAGAGAGAGATGATTTTTCACAAACACTTTATTCACATATTCTTAATTTTACACGACACTTGTTACATCATTTTTAGAAATAAATAAATAAAAGTGCTGCTGTTAAAAAAAAACTCAGTCTGTTAAAAAGTGTGGAAAGGACAGCTCATTGTTGGTGACGGTGCAGAGGATGTCATTAAAACACCAAATTCTTTTAAAAGACTCGAGATCAGAAACCATTGTGTAAAAACTGAACTCGAGTCTGAGTCTGGCCCGGAGGTTTACTACCCACACCGCCCCCGCTTCCTGGCCATTCCTGTTCTCGACCCTGTTCTTCCTACTAATGTAAATGGCCATCTTGGCCTCGCCTGAGAGGTGGTTCAGGAGCTGCCACTTATCTTTATCGGTTTTGTTGTAGGCAGCTCCCATGATAAAAACCTTCTCAGTAAAAGTGACGTTAAAATCACTAAAAACCGCAGTTAAAAGAGTGAAGAAACTTGAAAGTCTCTTGCACTCAGTAAAAACGTGATAAACAGTCTCACGCAGGTCGCAAAATGGACACTTGTTAAGAACGGTGGGATTAAGAATAGAAATAAAAGCGTTGGAAGCGACGGCGCCGTGTAAAATTCTCCACTGGAGGTCGCCTGTTCTTTTCTTCAGGGGAGGCTTGTATAAAATCCTCCACTGCGGGCAGGGTCCCTGATCCCCCCACCTCTGTGACCACACAGTGGGGGGTCTGTTGCTCAGTCCGGTCTGGTGGATGCTTTTGACACAGTTCCTGTATATTGTCTCTTTGTCCATTCTGTGTATTGTAAGTTTGTGTTTGTTGATTTCAGTTAGTAGGGGGCCAGTCTTTTCTCCCAGGCCTGGGCTCAGGATAATTTCAGGGTAGGGGTCTGCAGCCTCTGGTGTGATTTCCCCCCTCTGGTAGGCCCTCAGGAGGTCCTTTTCAGGGATGGAGATCCTCTGGGTCCAGAGCTCCAGGATCCTCTGGGCCACCCGGGAAGACTGCAGCCCCAGCAGGGAGCCCAGGGCCTGGGCGTTGTTGAGTGCCGGCCCCACTGCATCCACCAGCTGCTGTAAGGTCACCGTTCCAGACCGGGTCAGCGCCGCCATCAGGCCGGGTGTTGTAGTGCTGCTGACGTCCAGCCTGGCTCCATTAACAAGTGGTTCTCTCAACAACCAGTACAGAGAGTCTACTTTTTGACACCTTTTTTTGTTAAAAAGGGCCCATGACTTAAAAACACCTTGATAAAAAGGAGGTAACCCATTTAATTTTAAGAAATTAGAATCTGTTAAAAACAGAGCATCATCCAACCCCAGGTTATTTGCACGCCTAAGGATGCTGCTGGCCACATCCCTCCACACCAGATCTGCTGGACCTGTGAGATATTTCTTTATGAACTGGAGTCTAAAAGTTGCAGTCCGGCTGGCCAGGTGGACGAGGCCCTGTCCCCCTTCCTCCCTGGCTAAAAACAGCACCCCCTGTGGCACCCAGTGTAGACCCCCCCAGAAAAAATCCACCATTTTCTTTTGTAAATTAGAAAGCAAACCAGGGGGGGGTTCCACACACATTAGGTGGTGCCACAGTTGGGATGCCACAAGATTATTTAAAACCAGTACCCTTCCTCTAAGAGACATTTTTGGGAGCAGCCATTTCCATTTTAACAGTTTGTTTTCTATTTTTTCTGTGACGTTCTCCCAGTTCTTCTTACGTATATCATCATTTCCTAAAAACACCCCGAGGTACTTTATGCCCTCCCTCTTCCATTTCAGGTTTTGGGGGAGAACTGGGAGACCGCCAGGCCACTCCCCGACCGCGAGGGCTTCGCTTTTTTTCCAGTTGACCCTCGCGGCCGATGCCATGCTAAAATCGTTTAAGATTTTGGCTAAAATATCTACATCCGTCTGGTCCTTAATAAAAACAATAAGATCGTCAGCATAAGCTGATAAAATCATGTTGCCACTAAAACCAGGATAAAACACACCTTGCATGCTAGATCTTATTTTGTGGAGGAGCGGTTCCAGGGAGAGTGCATAGAGCATCCCCGACAGAGCACAGCCCTGCCTGACACCTCTACCCACCCTGAAAGGAGCACTCAGACTGCCGTTGATTTTTAACACGCTCTCAACGTCACAGTACAGCACCTTGATCATAGCTATGAAACCAGCGCTGAACCCAAACTTCCCCATTACTTTCCACAGGAAGCTGTGTTCAACGCGGTCAAAAGCTTTTTCTTGGTCTAGGGAAATCAAGCCTATATCTACATCTAATGAACTGGAGACATCCAAAAGGTCTCGAATGAGGTGGACATTGTCCACCATGGACCTGCCGGGCACGCAGTAGGTCTGGTCCCTGTGAATGACCTGCTCCATAGCCTCCCCCAGCCTGGAGGCTAGTGTTTTGGACAGAAGTTTATAATCCACACAGAGCAATGACACAGGGCGCCAGTTCTTGATGTCCTGCAGGTTCCCCTTCTTTGGGAGCAGTGTGAGGACAGCCCTCCTGCAGGACACTGGCATGGAGCCAGACGCCAGACATTCATTAAAAACCTGTAAAAGATCGTGCGATAAAATGCCCCAGTAAGCTTTATAAAACTCCGGTGTCAGTCCGTCAATGCCAGGAGCCCGCCGTCCCTGCATGCCTTGCAGGGCGGTCAGCAGCTCCTGCATCCGGAGGGGGGCAGCGAGCTGTGAGTTGGACTCTTCTGAGATCTGAGGTAGTTCTGAAAAGAACTCCTCCCTGCCTGTGTGCTCTTCCTCAGAAGAGTACAGTGCTTGATAAAAACTCACAGCCCGCTCTCTTATCTGGCGTGGCTCCATCAGCTCTTCCCCTGTGTCTGAGAGCAGGGTGTGGATTACTCGCCTCTGCCCGTTCTTTTTCTCCAGACTGAAGAAGTAACTAGTTGGAGCATCCATGTCGCTGATGTTCAGGAACCGAGACCTGACTAACGCGCCCTGTACCTTACTTTCTAACAGGTCGGCTAAAGCCATCTTTTTTCCTTTGAGGCTTTCAATATAACCTCGATCTCCGGTGGACTCACTTAAATGTTCTAGTTCCACTATGTCGGTCTCTAGATCTTTCATAGATCGGGTGGCGTCTCTTGTGACATTGAGGGTGTGTTGTTGACACAGTAAACGTATTTGTGTCTTACCATGGTCCCACCACTGCCTAAGATTACTAAACTCGCCCTTCCTCTGTCTAAAACCACCCCAGAAAAACATAAGAACATCTCTAAAACTCTTATCGAATGTTAAAACAGAATTAAAATGCCAATAGGCGCTCTTAGGTAAAACATTCCTGACAAAAACATGACATAAAAGCAGGGAATGATCACTAAAACCAGCCGGCATGATAACACAGCTTTTAAAAATGTTAAAGTGATGTTTAAAACAATAAATCCTGTCTAACCTAGCTGAGGAGATCCTACTCTCTCTGATGTGGGACCAGGTGTACTGTCTGCAGTCTGGATGCATCCTCCTCCACACGTCCACCATGCCGTGAGAGCGGACCAGCTGCTTTAAGGCGTGCTGAGAGGCTGGATGAGGCTCTGTGTGGTTGCGGTCTAAAATCGCATCTTCAGTGCAGTTAAAATCCCCACCCAAGAATAAAAAATCCTCCATGGCACAATCATTAAGAACTTCACTTATTTTCAGTAAAAACGGCTTCCTCTCTGCACCGGTTGCTGGAGCATAAACGTTAATAAAAACAGCAGTAAAATGGTCGAACTGAGCTTTGGCTAAAAGAAGCCTCCCCTGGACCACATGTTTGACCTCCAGCGAGTTTGGTTTAAAAACCGTGGAGAAGAGGAAGCCCACTCCTGCGCTCAGGGAAGTGTTGTGACTTAAAATGGCCTCCCCTCCCCACTCCCTCCTCCAGTCAGACTCATTATTAAAATCACTATGCGTTTCTTGTAAAAACATGACATCAATTTTTTTAATTTTCATTGTTTCATAAATACAGGTTCTTTTCTTTTGCTCTCTTGCACCGTTCACGTTTAAAACCCCAACTTTAAAAACATCCATGTTGTTTAAAATGTTAGACATAAAAACAGAAAACAATAAATTAATTAACACAAACATTGCTGTCCTTTCCATCACTGCTCAGTTGTCTCTTTGCTCTGAGCACCAGTTTCTTTAATCTAAAAACTTCCTGGTCTGTGAGGCCAGACTCCTCCCTCTGGCTGACGTGGAGTCTGGCCGAGGAAATAAAAAGACCGAGATCTGGGAAGTGCTCCTCAAGTTTGAGCTGCTGATTTTTTGTATGATGTAAAAACGATTTGAATTTATCTACACTAAGGGTTTTCTTTTTTTGACTGCTGTTAAAAGGCGGAAAGTCGCTGCTGTCAGACACACACTCACTTTCACTCACATCACTCTCCACTTGCACTTTACTCGCTTTTGCATCATTTAAAACTGTCCTGGCTGACCTCCTACGTTTTATTGTTTTCTTTTCCTTCACTGCTTCTTCCTCCATCTCTTCCTCCTCCACCTGCTCACTCCACACCATCCTGCCCTCAGCTGCTTCTCCTCCTCTCCTTCCACTGTCCCCACCATCCTGCTCAACACTTTTCTCTTCACCTGTCACCTCCTCCACCTGTTTTCTACCTACACCACCCTCTTCCTCCCCTTTATCCCCCACCTCCTCTTCCTCTACCTCACCCACAACGTCCTCCACCACAACATCCTCCACCACAACATCATCCACCACCACATCCCCCCCAACACCCGGTGTATTAACAAAACTCACCCCTCGTGATGGATCGGTCACAGCCTCGGTTCTCCGCGGAGATGTCGGAGGAGAGAGCCGTGGCGCAGCGACCGGGGGCAGCGATGTGACGGCCAGCCCCTCCGCGACCACCCCCCCGGAGGGACCGGCCAGCCCCGCGGCGACCGGCTCCCCGGGGGGGATCGGCAGGCACGGCGGGCGCAGCCCGCCGGGCAGCGGGTCCCCGTCGCTCCGGTACCGGAGGAGCAGCGGGGCCCCCCGCCACAGCGCTCGTAGCCGCGCCAGGACCGGGCGGAGCCGGGTCACTCCGCTTCGGACAGACTCTCACCGTGTGTCCCTCCTCTCCGCACCCGAAACACTTCATCACCGATGAAGTGGCGAAAATCTGATAGTCATAATCATCTACTTTAACCTGAAAACGGAGGTTGAGCTCCTCGTTCCGGTTGTTAAGTATCATGTACAGCTGTCTGCGGTGGGACACGACGTGTTTCAGTAACGGAGACTTACATCCAGACAACAGCTTACGTATGGGGGACGCTACCTTCCCGTGTCTGGACAGCTCTCTACTGAGGAACTCATCGGTGATGAACGGAGGGACATTGGACAGGACCACCTTGGTAGCGGGTTGGGACAAAGGCAGTACCTGTACAAAACAACCGTTCACGGTGATGCCTGACTCGACCACGGAGTGCACCTTCTCCACGCGGTCCAGGAACACGACCACGGCGCTGTTCATCCGGGCCGCTGACACCACACAGCTGTGACCGACCCTCTCCCCCACAGCCAGCCCTATGCTCTCCACACTGCAGGGGAAACTTACACAAATCTTAACCCCGTGTTTGCGTGTCAGTGATTTAAAATTCCCTGAGGCCATGACGGCCATCGCTGCACCAGCAAGACGCTGGTGAGGGGAAAAACACCCAGAGAGAAACCCAAACCACCAGAAAATAAACTACTGTGACTCTAATGTGCTATGTGATTCAAAAAAATATAACATTAACTACAAACAAAATAAATAAAGAACGAAAATCGCACTCACGCACACACTCACTCACGCAACAAACTCCCAGCATGCACCGAGAGAGAGAGAGAGAGAGAGAGAGAGAGAGAGAGAGAGAGAGAGAGAGGCAAGCCATTTAATTTCCTGGTGCAGAGGCAGATAAAGGAGGCAGGATTCATATTTCAAGCAGTGCTGTTTTGTTTGTGGGACTGACCAACAGGATGACTATCCCACAAAGGGATGAGCAGCTATAGGTTTGCACCCGCATTGTTTCTTTTACCTGTCGTTTAGAAAGACAGAGTTCCTGTGGATCTGGTTTTCCAGGGTGAAGTTGAAGGTGAAGTCTTCAATGCGTTCGTTGTTGTGAACCTTCACTCTGGAGGCGTACTCATCAGCCTGAAGGTGCTTGATGACATCCGGGAACCACACAGACAGCCCGTAGTACCTGGACACAACAACAGCCCTCTGGAATAAACACGTGGTCATGGTCTTCCAGTTTCTGCTTACCATGGATTCATCTTCATGATGGAAGATACAGAGATTTTTGTGCTTTACTGCTTTTTTGCTATTGAATCTGATTTCTAATGAATATTTAAGACAAGATATCTTAATTTTACAAACAGATAACCTCCCAGCCTGAACTCTTAGTAAAATTGGAGTCTTCTTGTATGTGTCTTATGTGTAAGTACGTCACAAAACCAGTTTAGCATTTACTTATAAGTACATGATGGTAAGTACACATATTATTTATACATAATATATTACAATAACGTGTAGAAACAAAGTCGCAGGGTTTCAAAAGGTTTACTGCACCCATTTGTGACCATTTTATATTAATGTTCTGCTGAAAGTACAGGTAAATTTGTGTATGTGTGTGTGTGTGTCCTTCTAAACAGCGCCTCTCTTTCTAACCTCACTTCTCAACAGCCATGTGTCATATGTGAGATAGCATCTGTGCTGAGAACTTCCTTGAAAGCAGTGGTGAGTCTGCTGAGTCTCACAGAAGCATTTAATAATACCAATGTGAAGTGGAGCAGTAGAGCTGGAGGTGATGTTGAAGACTGTGTAGAAGAATTCTTACCCAAAAGACAGAGTAAACCATACTGCAGCCAGTTTGATGGTGTTGTCTCTCACTGGGTAGTCGAAGCATCTCATAAAAGTCGACCAGATCTAATTTCAGAGGGAAAAAAACTGAATAAACATCTTCACTTCCATAAAAGCTAATTATAAAACCTGTGTTTCCGAACTAGGGCAAAGACAAAACAGAGTTGTACCCCTCTGAGCTCGGTCTTGATCTTGAAGAGGACCTTGAGCACAGGGTTGGCTGACTCATTCTGCATCTCCACCAGCTCGTCCAACTGTTTGGGGATTTTTATCCTGTTCACCTGCAGGGGGAGACACAAATCTGTCACCTGCCGATTGCACTGCAGCAGGCAGGAGGGTGGCCAAGTGTGGGGAGGCCAGTGTGTACTTACAGTGAAGACTCTCTCCGGTTCTCCTCGGGCACGCATGTTGGTGTCATGGATCTGTTTGAGCACCATCCAGGCCTCGTCGTGTTTACCCATCTAGGAGACAGTCAAGTTGAACATGTGATGCTCACCAAATGCACATTACATATATTAGGATTTCCCTTCTCATCCTCAAGTGACTTTACAGTGACGTGTTTACAGACAAATAAAACAGCACTCCCCAAATCAACTCTGAGGATGTGAAAATTAAGTTTTATATCATCATTACTCAAAGTTATTAGTTACAACTGGTAAAGCCTAAATTTGTTGTATATTCTTGGCAGACTGAATCCCATGAAAACTTGTCGGATTAAGTATTAGCATTTTCTCTTTGCAATGTACTATGTAATAACTTTTTTTGTAGAGATACTGGTACACAACAAGAAAACAAATGACCAAAGTACAGAAGGAAGTACATGAATAATAATATTAAAGAAAAAAAAGTAAAAGAAACTAGACTGCATCCCTGAGCAAAGTCAGGAACAGGCCTTCTGAAAAAGTATGTTTTTAGCCAAGGTATGTTCTACCAATCTCAGACACTCTCTCAGACACCCTTATTTCCTCAGGCATTTTCTCCCTGAGCTTTGGGGCCCTGAAGTATCAACAACTATAAAAGATTCACTTTGATTCTGAAGAAAACTTCCTAAGATCTGAGGTTACAAGGAGGAGGACAATTTTGGAGAGCTTTATTTAACTTTTATTAGCAAATGGACACCAAAAGATAATTATGTCTTCAGGAAGAATCATAAATCTGAGGGGAGAATTGGAAAGTAAGGGTTTTAAAGTCCCTCAAGCAGCTCAGCTTTAAGCACAGTGTTGTTAATCAGGCCAAGTCAGCAGGCAAATACACAGTTGCTAAACTCCCATTGTTTTAAACACCAGTGTTTTTATTGCCTTGCATCTCTCCCTCCATGCTCTTTTACATCTCTTGCCCAACCTGTCCTGGACGTTTGTACACAGGTTAACAACCCCCGCCTTAATACAACGATGCAGTCTATAAATGTACAACACATTACATTAGGAAATGCATCGTCTGACATAACAAAATAAAATGCAGCGCCAATAACTCTGCTGGCATTAAAATTCCCCCCAATTTTTGTATATAGTCTGATCTCCAAGAGAATTATGCCTTGAGCAAGGAGGTACTGTTTTCACCCATGTCTGTTTGTTGATTTGTTTGTTTGTGTATTTGAAGGCAAAATTAAGTAAAAACTATCAAACATATTTCCACCAAACATGGTAAAGGGAAGAAGCCACTAAATTTGGTGTGGATGCAGATTAACGAGCGGATCCAGGATTTTTTTTTAACTTTCTTTAACATGAACGTTTCTTTTAGGGACTAATGCACAAATCTTTACTGTAAATATCCAGACTATTTAGTCGAATGATGAGCATGGTTACAATTTGGAGCAGGTTTTAATATTTTAATAGGAAGATAGACTTTTTTCAGCCACTGTACCTTAAAATGATGGCTGGAAACCTGCAGCTACCATTTATGTGTAGCTGAGATATGCGCTCTACTGAGTGCCATTCTAGTTATAACTGTCATTAAGAGAAATGGTGGTGCCACCACAATATACTGAATCTTTCTCTCTCTCTCTCTTACCTCCAGGTAGAAGCGGGGGCTCTCAGGCATAAAAGTGAGAGCAACCACTGCAGAGACACACGGCAGCGCACACACCACCACAAACACTCTCCAGCTGTGGAACTGGTAGGCTGAACCCATGCTGAAGCTCCAGCCTGAACAACAAAACAGTCACAAAGAAGAACATAAATCATCAGAAATAATGATGGTGGATGTAGATGTCATCAGGTTAGTGTTAGATGTTTGCTAGCCATGCCAGGCTAGCAAACAGAGGAGGTTGGTTAGGTGATCACATGACTGATATATTCATGACTGATATATTCAGGTGAAGTAGGTCTCTGGTACATTGGTCTGAATATGAGGATTAAAGGGATAGTTCACCACAAAATGTAAATTCAACCATCATTTACTCATTACTATGCCGATGGGGGGGCGGGTGAACTGATTGAGTCCACAAAACACTTTTAGGAGTCTCAGGGGTAAACAGTGTTGCAGCCAAATCCAATACAATTTAATTAAATGGCAATCACTTCTTCAAACGTAAAATAACAAATAGTAGATGCCTCCATACTGCTCCTGTGATGTCACCCAAGTGTCCATAAGCTCCAAAATTTAAATGTGAGTCGAAACAGCATCATTTGCAGCATATTTTAGCCTAAATGTCTGCTGTACTGCACATGCTCCTGCCCATGGGCCAACATCAACGGGGAACTCGTGGTAGCCTCAGCTGATACAATATTTACAAGTTCTCGTGAGACGATATCAGCGAGAACCTGTGAGTTTGTGCGATACCCGTCTCATAACCTCAACCACAGGAGCAGTATTGAGGCATTTTATGTTTTTGTTCATTGGTTATAATGTTTACTTACATTTGAAGAAGAGTTCAATTGGTCTTTGGTGAAGTGAAACACTTCACCATCCCCTCCATTGGCATAGTGGTAAGTACTGCAGATAATAAGTGAATTTTAATTTTAAAGCCAAAATTTGAACCTTTCAGCACCATGGAGAGCGACACACAGAGAGAAGTTCTGTTGCATTCAGGGGTTAAATCCTGAAATGTCTGTCCAAAAAGACACCTCATAGAAATAAGCCCATAGTTGCACTGTATAAATGTGTGTGTGAACGTGTGAATGGCAATAAACTGTACTGTAAAGCACTATGATGATCACTGGGCATCAACAGAATATTAACAATCCCTCTATACTATATGCATCAGTTGTTGAAGGTAAAAATCTGAATTGATATCATAAACTCAGGCTCTGTCTACACTACAGCAGGTATTTTTTAAACAGCTATTTCCCTCTCGGTTTAAAAAAAAACTCCACTTAAAATAACTCCATCCACACAATGACTCAAAAAACGACGAAACGAGCAATGCGGTCCAGTGGGTGGCGATAAAGTCTACATCAATGATGCCTCAAATACCAGGGAAGAACGCTGTGGCCAAAGTCATATTGGGCGAGGAGGATTCCTCTGAATGTCAGTAATGCGGTGCGGTAATGCTAACTTGTAATTTCACCTTGCGGTGCAAACCAAAGCAGCGAGAAACCAGGATATAGCACAAATTGCTGTTTTTGTTTCTAGCACATTTATCAAAGCAACAGTTGGGTTGCATGAATGTGAAGTAAGCTATGGCACCATTGCTTTACATTTGCACTCAAATACACAGAAACCTGGATTTGTTTTAATTCTTTAATTTGGAGGACTTCTCCATCTTTGTGACAAAACACTGTTTGCATGTGGCTCAGATGCAGAATAAATAAAAATTTGTTTTGAAAATCCACATTAATGTAGACAGGGCAAAGGTTTATCGCTGATATTTGTGACACTGTCTCCTGTCCTCGCTCTGGGGCATAGTGCAGCTGTCTGTCGTGTGTTTGGGGAAGTGCAAGAGCTTGGCGAAGGTCAAAGGCTTCACTCCCTAGATACCACAGATATGAGACTTCGTAAGCAGGTAATACTCTCTCCAGAACTATAAAATATATTTGATTGTTTAATAACTAGCAGACCCATAGATTAAATGATCTGTAGGGGTTGAAAGTGTGACTGCAGGAAAGCAGACTTCAGAATGTGAGAGGACATCATGTACAGTTGTTGTATCGATGAATTCAGAGGGATCCTGAATGCTTTCTTCACTGATGAGTAGACCATTGACCAGCAGGTTTTTCCACAACAATATTTGCAGATCATTTTAAATTTCATTGCAATTTTCAGGGAGAAAAGTTTGATTGTCCCAATTCATATCACGACTACAAAAGCATTTCATTTTTTCCCACTATCACTAGAGTCAGTGAATGAATCGCTCTGTGTGTGTGTGTGTGTGTGTGTGTGTGTGTGTGTGTGTGTGTGTGTGTGTGTGTGTGTGTGTGTGTGTGTGTGTGTGTGTGTACTCTTTTTGGGGGGGTTGCCTCAAGCCCGTACCAGTACAAACCTCATTAGGGGGATTAGAGCTATAATGGACTGGAGGGGATGGCTGAATGATTGAGATACTCAGCAAGATTTATGTCCCTATTCTACAGTAAGTGAGCACAACTGAGACACACTTGCACATACCACACAAACAAGCTGTCCTTGGCCATCGGTCAATGCTGTGGCTCAAGTATTAAAGCACTATGCTTGCATGAATACACACACAGACACACACACACACACACACATACAAACATACACACACACACACACACACACAGAAACACACACACACACATGCTTCTTCTACTGTTCTCCTCTTCCTGCATCCTGAACATCTTACATTGCGACGGTGTCAAGTTATCTGCACAATTTCATTTACCTATAATTTCTCAGTTCTATATCTGTATCACAAGTTTAACACTTTAAAAAAGACAAAATAACACACATGAAGACATACAGCCTGATACAGTTTTGCACAAACACACACACACACACACACACACACACACACACACACAGACACAGATATCTGGCCTTTGTCCACCAGTCAATGCAGAGAGCACTGCGGCGGAACCTATTACCCACACGCCACTGCATCTTGGAGAAAAAATGTGTTAAAACAGTGGCATCTAATCAATTGACCTCAATTATGAGCCTGTGTCTGCACCCTCACACTCACTCAAACACAAAAAAATTGTGTGAAGACACACACAAAGCCTGCAGATGGAAAATTCTTTAGTACATCTTTTGTAAAACACCAATTTGCTTGTGAGCATCTGCACATATATTGTTTTCCCCATGCAACAATACCTCTTTATTTTTCCGTTTGCTTCCAGTATCAGCTGAAGGTCAATATTCCCAAAAAGGGGAAATTATAATTTTGTTAAACACAGTATGGTATCACAAAGAAAAACAGTTTTCACACGTGCTACATTCAACCAAACAAAACTCTTGAAAGCTTAGTCTATGGATTACCCGGATAAACTATTTCACTGCTTATTAAGTTCTTAAATGTGATTTTATTTTACTCCTTAGCTGCTGTGTTTGTACTGGGAAGGAGACAACAGTTACAGAGGTGAAGATGTCAAAACCTGAACAAAGAAAAACCATCACGAGCACATATTAGATAGAAACACCATGATATCATGATTGCCTACACATGAGGGACGAGGGAATACAGTCTGAAACCGAGCACCTACTTTAAGAACAGTTCTGGTTCCGTAACTGAATTTCCCATTCATTTTATCCACTGACTTTTCAGAAAATCCCTATAAACAGCCTGGAACAGGGCCGACCAGCAACGAGTGGAGTTCTGACTATACAACATTTTATTCAGAACAGAGAAAATATTGGAAAACTGAGAAAAATACTTTGTACAATTGTTTTAGGAGGGAGGGAACTAAGATCCAATAAACCATTGGAACAGATCTAAGTCCAAGGATTTCCAGTGATTCATCTTGAATTTAACCTTGTTGTCAATATAGTGTTAGTGCAATATATTGTTGTTTGTGTCTTGTATGTGTATATAGAGTTTCATATAGTGCATCCTATAGTAACAGAGTGTAGTAGTTTAATGTTAGTGTAGTTAGCCATATGGTACAGTACTTCGTTCCAGTCTGAAATCAACATAATAAATGTCCATGATTAATGTTTAGATCGCTGCCATCAGGTTTTCCGTGGTTGTGCTAAATTTTCCGTTAACGTAACAACAAACTCCATTAGAGAGACTAATTTATTCAACCTGGGGATTGTGGGTAGTGTAGTACTTCTCCTTGACATCGCAAATAAAACGTGTCTTTCTTTGGCCCGACTTTAGAGGTTCACACTTCCTCGGCTAGTTTCCTTTACGTGGTGTAGTGAAGTTTAGTGTTGCTCTTGTGACTTTACCCTAGATAAGAACAGCACTTTTTCGAGGTGCTTAATCAACCTGTTGTCGAAAAACAGAGTCCCACTCTCAGAGGAATGTCCTGATCAGAGGGCCCAGGAGCCAACGTTCATCACACGGCATCAGACCAACATGGCTCATCATCTTCTCTTTGATACTTTTTCCCATCCTGTTTACTTTCTCTCTCCGCCTCCCTTTAGCCCTCTGCAGTATCCCTTCACCTTTCCATTATCACTGACTCAAGCCACATAAATCAAGCGCACTCCCCGCCGACCTCTCGATCTCTCTCTCTCTGCTCCTCTCCTCCTCGTCCACACCCCTCCACGGCAGATTGATTCCATTTCGTTAATTTTGTTCTTATCCTCTGACACACACCTCTTCCCCTGTCTGTTATCCTCCCGCCCTTCCTCACGATGGTTTATGAGATTTGTTGTATCAGCCAGCCTTTCACTTTCTTTACTGCCTCAGACCTTGTCACTAAAACTCCAGGAAATAAACACAAACACTGATTATGCACCTTATGTGTTGAGTGCTGTGATTTTGTGAAGATTACAGTACTGCTGCTGTAAGGTCTTGGTTAAATGTCTTAAAATCTGCAATATGGCTGAACAGTTGATCCTTCGTCCCTGCGTCAGAGAACGTCTTTCCTGCCACCCCTCTGAGTTTCTCCATTCTTTGACTTTATGACCAGTTTACTTTTAAAGGCCGTCACACTCACATTCACCATGAAGGCTGACATTCTGTTTGCTTTGCTGCTTTCATGCTGCCGCTATTGTCGGAGCTCGCTTTGTGTTTGAGTGCCCCCCTCCCGAGGATCTCGATTTCTAAATTTAGATTTATTTTTCTCCTGCATTGTCTGTATCACGTAGAGATCCATATGAGCTTCGGTACAGCAGGGAGCATCATCAAGAGTAAAACCATCTACCATCTATTTGTTGTAATGTTTAAACTAGTGATGCAAATGATTTCCTGACGGAGAGGAACTCGCTCAGTGTGGAACCTGGGTTTACCAGAGATTGAGAGCAGATGTACATTAAGTTACTTTGCTCTAATTGTACACTACTGCCGCAGAGCCCTTCGAAATTTGCCTGACAGGAGTGGGATGTTTGCTTGGCTGAATCTCTCTTTCTGAAACTGCAGAAGTGACCTGTGACATGTCCTTTTTTCTACTGACATTTATCATCAACGTATTTCCTAAAATGTATTTGCTTTATAATTGTTCATGTAAGTAAGTGTTGTTTTTTCATAGAATGACAAGACACAATCTTCAGTCCCAATTTTGCTTGGTTTACAGCATTGCAGCAAAACAGAATAGAGTCATTTTAGTCCTGTGGTGGACACTGCTTCTCACCAGCGTATCACAGGGCCAACATACAGAGTCAGTTAAGAGTCTCCTGTGTGAATCCTGTCTTTGGACTGTGGAAGAAGGAGTACCCAGATTAAACCCAAGCAGACATGAGGAAGGTTTCCTATTTCCCCTGTAGATTAAACATTATCCCCATCTCACAAGCTGTTTCCTGTTTAAACCTCTTCTCTTCATTGTTATGTTCTAGATAGAATTATGTGACTTGGCACTCACATCAGTGTTGTTTTGTTATGACTGGTGTATCAGGTCGGAGCTGTCACTCACCATAGTGTGGGATGATGGCCCAGGCCATGGCTGAGGCATAAATCCCTCCGATCATCCAGAACATGCAGAGCCAGCTCAGATGCTCTCCTCTCTTCTCCCGAGCCAACACCTCCGCAAAGTAAGAGAATACTATTGGAACAGCTCCCCCGATCCTGCAAAAATAGTTATAGTTTTAATGAGCTATTTATGCTTCAGTTGCCATGGTTTCTTTAAACATGCAAAACAAGAAAGATTTATGGTTACATGAAATCATTGAAAGCCAATAAGGATGAAGAAGATGATGAAGATGGAAAAGGATTTTGTCAATTTGCTATGAATGAACTCATTGTCCCATGTGACAAAATACTGTCAAATATATGAATTATGATTATTCATCTTCGGGGGTGTTAGAGTTCAACAGATTCCCACTACCCATGAGAATAATGGAAAGTGAGGTAAACTATAAAGAGTGATTGAAATCAGCAAAAATAGATCAGTGTCGAGGTGGAAACCAGTTAAGTGGCAATTAATCTGAGCAACTGCATATGGATATATTTATCTGTCTAAAAATATTGTGTGTTTAAGAGGATAAAATGTGCGATAAAATCGCACCTAAATCTGCCACAGTGTAAAGTGTAAAGTCAATAAGATGAATAGTTCTCAAGATATTAGTTGCACATACTGACAGACGTTTATGGAATTGATAGTTACACATGTATTTTATTTTTCCTATATTGGATTTATGATGTGTTGGCCTTAATTAAAATTTCCTCTTAGGACATTAGAAACGCCACGGAATGTGTGATTTGACAGAGAGGCACTTTGGGTCTCTCTTTTTTCGCCTTCACTGATTGTTGAGACAGCTCATGGTAGCAAAGTTAATGAGGTAAGGAAACGTTAATGAAACAAGCAGAATCTAAGCCCGTCTTGCGCCAACACTCAAAGCTGGGTCGTATTTCTCTTAGACTTAGGCTGTAAGAAAAATGGAGACCCCGGTGTTTCCTTCGAAATCTGTTACTCTGTCACAAATGCCGCCACAGCTCCCAGGAGTATAGATCTGTTTATTCAGGCACATATTCTTAAAGGGATATGCGCAATCATAAATCTCTTTCACGATACAGATTGAGAATGAAGTGATCAAATAAAAGCTAAAGCTACTAATTAAAAAGTTAAAGAAAAGGCTTGCTAGTTTTATAGATGATAAGGTACAATGAGAGTCTTACTGGGTTGATTATACAAGTGTAACTAAACATAAATGAGCAAATCAGATAACTGCCAGAATAGGTCGATTTAACTAAGTGTATTGGAAACAGGCTTGATTGGTGGTCTGTAATGATATGAACATTTAACACACACAAATAATTATAGGAGTCTTCAGCACAGCAGCGGGAAAATGACATTCTTACTGGTTCTTGGTTTTGACAGCTCTCCCCAGCAGAGAGGTTTTAAACCACTCACACAAATGCCCTCAGGCCGACAACAGCGCCCTCTGACTTTAATTTACATTTAGATCTTATTACTGTTATCCAAGCCTCATCCAAGCTTAAGTTATCTCCCTGTGGTCACATTAGAACAAAGTGTGTCCCATAATGATTTTTGTTCCATGTAATTGACTTTGTATTTACCTCAGTGGCCCTGACCTCTGCACTAGAGGTGACCTTTATAGGTCATAAATGAACAGGGATGTCAGATCACTAAGATTGGAGCGTGTGTCACTTATCAAGGATGTGGGCAGCCAAGCAGACCACACCAACGTTCAGCAGCAGATGTTCATTTACTGTGCTCAGCTCATTTCTGCAAACGTCCCTGATTCGCCTTGTTCCTTCTTCTCTCACTCAGGGGATGAGGATGTGCTGGTGCCAGGCAGTGACAGAACCCCCTTGTCATGTGCTTTGACTTGTGAGGAGGGGAGACAGCAGAGGGGGGGGAGGGGGGGGACGACTTTCCATCTCAGGTCAGAGATGGAAAGTCCTCATGCAGTCTCATGGATGAAGGAGGAGCAGGAAAAGGGTGGGATGTAAAATGGAACTATTGGGAAGAGAGAAAAATGGGAAAATGTAAATTGGACTCACCCAAAACCAGAGACCATACGGCAGAGGAGGAACATGCTGTAGCCTTGAACAAAGGACGAGAGGAAGGCGAAGAAGCCGTTGACGGACAGGCATATCAGCAGGCACTGTTTACGGCCCAACTTGTCCGACAGGCCGCCCCAAAAAAAGGCTCCAAACATCATCCCCAGGTACACAATGCTACCTGGAGGAAGAGAGGCAGGAAGGGAGAGAGAGAGATGATCACAACCATCTGGAGTCAAACGTTGCAATCACGCACATTTTTGCATTCCTCATTTAACAAATGTTAGTTAACTAGACTCTGCACCAAACCTGAGTAATGTGTATTTTAAAGGCTGCCTGGGGCCTGTAAACCTGATTGAACGCTCAAATATGAAAGCAAATTTTGAGAATGACCCCCTAAATGAAGTTGTTAAAGATAGGGTTAGTAAGTTGTTTTTGAAACACTTTTTGTTTTACAGTTCAGACTCTTAACACCAGCGTTAACCACATTTTTGAAATAGAAATAAGCAGCCAACACAACACTGTGATACCATAACATTTTAAGTTGATTTGCAAAACTACTAAGAAAACCTTTTCCCTTTTGCACTTCCAGTAGACATGTAGCTATCCTTTTACCTCAGTTTTGGTCTCCACCAACGAATGAGAGAAACATAATGAATGAATTTGTTTCTAATATCAACATTGCTACAGTGTAAAGCTAATGTAGCAAAGTCCTCCAGTTGTACATTATAGAAAACTAACCATTCAAAAAAACAGTTGTGCATGACATTTCTTGTTGTTCTGTTGGATCACTCTGACAACTGGTGACACTGCAGATACCAGTGGTCCATTATTGCAGTGGGATTGGACACAAACACACATCAAAACATCAGCTGAAACGAGGTGCTTACCAAACCGCGTCACTGAGCTCAGGCCGAAATTGGTTGTGTTATTTCCCGGCTATTGACAGAACACTGAGAGGTCACATAAAAGGTACATCTCTATAAATAGCAGAGTTGAGATCGATGCGTTGAGTTTGGCTTGGAGCACTTCAACATGCAACACCGCGAGGCAACAACACTGCGGATCAACTCAACTGTGTTTTGACTGCAAGGAGGGTATAGCTCTTTCATTTCCTTCCTCTAATTATGAAAGTCGATATGTCTGAGTTTGGATGAAATCAGCAGTCCATGGTAGACGGGATCAATATTTGTTCGCAAACATTGTGGTTCTGTATTACATGATAGAAACTGCAGTGTAGTGGGATTGAGTTACAATACAACAGCTGCTGTTAGATCTCTTCACGTGCACAATGTGCTCCAATAGATGTGTTTGCATTTCACTTATCTATTGACTGGTGACCTGCTGTCTGTAAAGCAAACAACTATTGCGGAATAATCAAGATTTGACTCCAATTTAGTTCTTTCTGGTTGAAATGAGTGTGTTTTGTAACTGATGTTTCATTAAGTGACCATGGGAGGAAACTGAGCAGCGGTTGAACTCGCAGCCCTGCTTTTAACGTCCAGGCATTCGTCTCGTGCCGCTGCTTGTCTACAGGAAGTCCGGGTCCTTTCTCTTACTGTCCCCAGGAACATCACAGCATAAAGGGAGGGGGTGGGGGGGATGGTGCGGTCTGTCAGGCCAGCAAATGATCCTCTTTACTCTCTACGTGCTAATAAAAATGCTAATGCGTGTGGAAGGGGAAGATGGGACTGTTTGACGAGGCGGCGGTGCAAAAGAAGGAAGAGGAGCCTTGACTTTTTATTTTTTTTAACTTCTCTCTTTTTTTCCCTCCCTCGCTCTGTTTGAGGTGATGAGACCGATACACTGAAAGAAGAGGCTCTTATCGAGCCACGCAGACATAATACTGAGAGCTAGTGATTCATTACGGGTGACAGCTATTGCTACTGCAGAGGAGGCTCTCCTGTATAGCCAGCAGGCTGCACCGGCGCTTGCTTCCAAATATCAAAGTGAATATCAAAACTGCTGCATTCTGTGCAAATTGGTGCCATCTTTTGATTGGTGTAGCTACAAACCAACACTGAATATGAACGCATGTACTGAAGGAGACGCTATCCGGGAACATCAGCTCATTTGTTTTATGGCCTCCCTCACACTGGGTTTGTATCTGTGATAAAGGGGGAGGGTGGTGGTGGTGATGCGGCACAGAATGAATCTTTAGGGGAACTGGATTTGTGCTCTTCTGCAGGGCTCAAACTCAGGTCATTTGTTATAACCTCCACTTGTCTTCAAATTGCAGGGCTTTATGTAAATTGGACAAGACTAAAATCCGTGGGCGCAGGGTCCCCAGTGTATGACCTCATGTAGGGAAGCAGGTTAGCAGATGAATATCCACAAACAAGACTTAACCTGCTATCAACTCTAAAATGCCTTTGTATCTGAGCTTTATCTTTCACAATATAGCACAAAAAGACGTCTTTTAAAGCTATCTCATGAGGATATCATTAATCTGAAAGAATAAGATAATTACATCCTCGACAAAAAGCTCCTACTTAATTACCAGTGTCGCACCATGTCTTCAGGCTGAGGAGTGAAAGTTGCACAGCAGCAGCACTGACACTTCTCCATCAATGTCTGTATAGGACACGTTCAGCCTCAGCGCTGCTCTGTGCCAATCCATCAGCAAGCGGTTACTATAGTTTACAGGCAGAAGACAAAATGTCATGCTGAATCAGCAGGTTTCATTCTCTGTTGATCATGAATGTCTGTGTTGAATGTCATGACAATCCATCATAGATGTTGAGCAATTTCAGTCAGGGGCAAAGTGACAGTTATTATAGCTATCTACAGTAAAAACAGGTTTTACACTTAGCCCTAGTTTTAACAAGGCATGCAAAAGGTTTTTGTTTTGTCACAGAACGAGAGCAGTGCCCAGGCTGAATCTGCCTATTTGGAATTGGCTGTTCTCTTGTTCTGTGTTAATGCTCCGGAGCTACTTCCGAATTATTCCTTGTCATTAGTGAGTCCTCCTCAAAACAGTTCTACAATATACTGTCACTGTTTATTGTTTGTGTGCTGGTCGTTGTGTGCAGAGCTTTTAATAAACAGTAAGAAATATTTGTGTTCATCCTACCTGGTTTATTTGCATCCATAATTACCTGGATTCTGCACCTTTTATTTTAAGGTTGTTTTGTCATTGTTTTACATAAAATTAAACTGAATTTGCTTTATTACTGTTCAAGTCTGTGGCTATAGAACTTTCAATGATTTCAGAGGATCTTGTAAGCAATCAACACTTATTTCAATTCCAAAGTTTTCAACTTTTCTAAATAAAAGCTCATGCTCAATACAAAGCATTGCAACAACAAAAACATATGTTGTGCTTTTACTTGTTAGAATAGTTGCTAAATAGTAAGCAATTTAATTGTTGATGTTGCTATGACAGAGATCAGCACCAGTGACACATCTCAGTTCAATATGGTGAAATATGTATATTTCTTAAATGAAATGATCAAAATTATCTGATGGGTCAGTTTTGTCCTGTTGACTGTGAAAGTGACAACTACCTTTGTATTGTCCAGAGCAACACATACATAATTCTGGTAAATCCAGGTTTAAAATCCAGCAGAAACTCTGTGTTTTGATGCCACAGAATCTATCGTGATCCACGTCATCTGTACAGTTCATATTTTATCTAGCTCTCTGCAGAATGTCTTTGCTCTTTTTATAGGTACACTGTGCTGATTTTCTCTGCCTCTACAGGGATTATTTCAGCTCACTCTTAAATTGTCTCTGTAAAGTAATTAGCTCTTATGTGTTCAGTGTAATTCTCTCCTGACACCTTTTTATTTTTCCCCCTCCTCATCACCATGCAGCGTGGCATGGATGAGAGAAGAGCGCAGGCACCCAGACAGCTCTCAGTCCAACCAAGCGCTAATTTCCTCAGTGGGAACATTTAGGACATTAAGTGAGAGCTTCAGGATTTCAGCAGATGAGGGGATTCCCGGAGGGGCCATGCTTGATTGACAGCAGGGAGCAAGAGGAGGAGGAGTGGGGAGGCAGGGAGGGAAGAGCAGACCCCCGGAAATAAAGAACATTCCGTGGATATTAATTATATCAACACCTGCTACAGATTTGTTTTCTGTAAAAAGTTCAATTTAAAGTAAAACTATCCACTTCCACTTCACTGAGACAGAGGTGGTTAAATGTATTACGTTTTCAGGATCAGTCGGGGCTTTAGTGTTTAACTGTTAAGTGAAGACTGGACACAATCACTCCTCTAGTTTGCAGGGAACAGAAACATAATTTATCCTTATTTTATTGTGATTATAAAAAATATATTTTTGTGTATGTTTGTGAAGATAATTATTCCTCCATTCACTCTCACATGATTGGTTAAGATATTGTATTCAACAAGTATTACTTACCATGACCTGTCTCAAATGGTTCAGCTGACTTTGGAATTGTATCATTGAGAATATAGGAATGTTATGAATGTTAGGGACATAACTTCCCTTAGCACCTTAGCATCAATGTTGCCAAAATTTAGAGTACGCTGAGGCTAAAGGTAAATCTGACTGGCTACTGGCTTGTATGGCAGCACTATGAAAGCCATGTGACCTGCAGGGTAGATCAGATTTCATTACCTCTATGCCATTTTTAAACTAAATACTTTCCCTTTTTTGAACATAGGACAAGATACAGAATACTGTACGTTCTGCCTTCCTAATTAAGGCCTAGCGCCAGTTGATGTAATCGGATGTTAGTGACCACCAGCGGATTTTGGGGATACATCTTCCGTGGTGTACCTTAGTGTCATCGGGTGTTTTGGCCAAGACACCATCTTCTAAGGTAGACCCCCCACAGGATGATCGGACCTGGGTGCATGTTGATCGGTTTGGCGCAGGACTTGTCCATGCCTTAGATCTTTGAGCAGCCTGATAGTGGATGTTGCAAGGAAACCCCTTCAACCAATTGCTTTCCAGCCTCGCTGCTCTGCCTCAAATGGCATGTCTGCATAATGCAGCTTTTTCCTCTCATTCTCTTCATCAACATTATCATTCCAGGGTTCTGTCAATTCCATGAAGTAGACGCAAGCAGGGTGTTGGACCAGAGTTAGGGTAGTAGTGACAATATGTGAGCCGCTTGCCCACATCCACCACCTACATCTCTGAGTCTCTGGGTTTTTCCAACTGACCACTCCTGGTCAGTGGAGGAAGCCTTTTCTGTCCCTGTTCCCCCTCACGGAAAAAAAATACTCTTTGAATTGTGTTGGATGTTTTTGATGTCAAGGAATTGAAAGCAGAACTCTTTGTTTATTTTATTACTTTGAGACATTTTAGTACCTGGTTGTGTCTCCATGTATACCTACTTTGGGAGAGACTGATTTTACAAACAGTGAGGATATGCCTGAGGGTAGTTCTTTGGATGAGGGAAGGATGTCATAGGTTGTTCTAAGCAGGAAGCTAATCCTACTTGCTTATATTCCCCAAAGGTCCTTCCAGCTGATCTCTCTTTTCTCTATGCTTTCACATTTCATCCACTGCCCCTGTCTGGCTTGAGTGACAGCCTTCATACATCTTGCTGCCTCTTCCTGATACCGGATTTCCAGGAGTACCAATTTCCTCCGCTCTGAAGGAGTTGCTTTGTTCCACAAGAGAGTTTTGGGTGATAAGGGACGATGCCTGTGTCGATGAGCTGTAAATAAAAACATGTGATCTCCTCAGCTGAACCAATAAGTTACGTCCTGCTTGCAAGGATTTGCTGTTGTTGTAAATGCGTCTCAGTGGACACTTTTAGGATGCATTGTTCTGTCTGGACCCAATTCTCAGAGTTCCATCAGAGGCCATGGTTTAGCATTCAAGTACCTTTTTAATACTTTTCTGAGTTTTTCTGTTATATAGGATCTTTGTATAATGTTAAAAAGTCCAAAGTCTCACCTGGTAGAGCTGCCACCCCAACGAGGCATTTGATTCCGACCTGTGGACATTTTCTGCATGACCTCCCTCACTTTCTCTCTGTCCCCTTTTCACACTTGTTCTCCTACCTATAGATTAAAGCCAAAAAAAGCCCCAAAAACACCTTGGAAAAGCCAGAAAAGAGGCCTACATGCACGCTAATCAGCTGGCCATTGCAACAGAGTGGGCCAGCTGGCCAAACACAGGAGACTGGGCTTCAGGAAGGGAGACTTAAATAATCTAAAACCAAGTCTTTCAGACAGATGCTGAAAAGAGGAGCTGCAGCAATGGACAATATGATAGTGGAGGTATGATAGTTTTCATAACTTGTACATTATCCCCTATAATTTTAATGATGCTTGTGTGATTTATGTTATCAATTATAGTTTTTCTTTTTTTTAGCAACATGAATCCAGCTCCTCCTCATGTTGCCCCCTCAGATCAATACTCCACGCTACAACAAACAGCTCAATCATTCCGGTTTTAGAGGAAATGCCACAGTGAATTGTGAACTCTCTGCCTGGGCAGTGAGGAGGGGAATGGATCCTGCCCTGGTGCTTTGTTGTGAATAAGAAAGCGAAAAGAGACGGGGGAATGAAGAGATAGCAGCAAATGTTGCTGTCCCCGGACTTTTTAATGAACTCACCTCAGGCTGCAGCGGCGCCTATTTATCACCGCATTGTGTTGATTTACTTCAGTTGTCGATGGTGTTTGTGATCGCACACATGAAGCAACCACACCGCTCCGAGCAAAAAACCCCAAAAACAATTAGCATCAGTTACACAAAGGTCTTCTTAGCAGACACTGCAGGCGTACTCAGGAGGTTTTGACCATATGTTATGCAACGGGGCTTCATGCGAGCCAGGACAAATTTGACCAAACATCCTAAAAATGGTAACAGTGGTGCAGGAAAACACCTGCAGACCAATTAAAGCCATGTGTGGTAGAAGAGAAGAGGGAGGATGGGGAGCATTGAGGCATTGATAGGAAGTGTATATGAAAACGGCGCTCTCCCTTTCTTTCTCAGGGGAGGTACGTGAGCCAGTCTACCATAGCTAAACTGCAGAGAAGCACAATGCTGCAGAGATTAACTCCAGCCCCTATCTTCAGATCTCCTGCACGGCTGCAAGACACACAGAGGCAGTAAGAGAGGGATTACAGCAGGAGGGTAACAGAGAGGACAGACAAGAGCAGGGAGATGAAAAATGGAACAACCGCTATCTGGATAGCATCTCACCTTTTATATTATATTAAAGTGGAAACCCTTGTGTTTAAGGATCCTGTATTTCTATATCGTTAAGAGCTATTGAATGAATGAATAAGTTATTCAGTAGAAGAATGACAGAATGAATTCAGAGATAACTTGTAAGGAGGTCTTAAAAAAACTGAATTTAAAGTAACAGAATTTAAATAAACATGATTAGATTTAGATATTTAAAACATTTTTAATTTGATGATGAATGAAAATGGAGGATACTTGGCTGAAGATGAAAATCTGCTGCTCAAAAAAAGGTAAATTTCCAATTGTGAAATATATACCACTTCGCCAAACATTTTCAGACTAAAGCTGTCAGGATGCTCAGAAGGTTCAACTGCATTTGAAATGAAATTAAAACTAACTTTTTTTGTCACTTTGTTAGGTCGAAGCTCCGACACCGGAGAGCAACTTACCAAATGCCAGATGTCACAGACTATTTTATTCTTCCTATTTCTTACATGTTCTAGGAAATCATGACCGGATGATGGTAAGACTCCCTGAAAGTTTGCATTCAGTGAGCATTCAGCCAAAGCAAGCCATCTATTCCAACCATCTACTTTCTACTGTACTTATTCAATTTACCTGACCTTCATGTCTCTGATGTCTCAAATAAATACTAAGGAGTCAAATCAAGTATGTGCTTCTGTCTTTACTCATCTGTAAAATTTTCTGTAAGACGCTCTTCAGACAATTGCAAATGGTTTGAAAAAAACTTTTCCACATAATCAATATCTATTTTTGTAGATTGCACATACAGAGTTGATGTAAAATAGCGTGCTTGAGTCAGCCAAAACAAACCTCAGTCTGCAACTTCAAGTCAGGATAGCTGTTGCTATATTTCTCCCTGACGTTTAATACAGCTGTTTGTGTTCCTTTGCACATAAACTCTACTTTAATTATTTGTAGGAAGTGAAATGATGATAATAAATCACTTAATGCTCAAAGAAGAAAGGTATGGAAGAATATTTGACTGTGCGGGACGATCTCTGTTTCGTTTTCTTTTATTCATCTTGTTTGGTTTAAGTCTCTCCTTCCAGCCAGATGTCCCCAGAGGACTGATGGACTCATAGAGACAGTGACCTTCACATGGAATCTCTGTGTTAAAAAAAAAGCCATCTGTTCAATTGTGTGTGGCATACACACAACGTATACACACCTCCTGTATTCATGCAGTGTGTGAGAAAGTTGGTAAACTGAGTAATTCTTTCTATTTTCTCGCTCCTGTCTCCCACTGAGAGATGAGTCATGAAACAGACCAGAAACAGAATAATAGAAGAAACAATACTGCTCCCAGTAATAAATAAGATCAGCATTCAAACCATAAAATCATAACGTGAAAAGAAGAGAAATGGGTTTATTCCCTTTAATCTGTGTGTGGGCCTGAAAATGATGCTTTTAATCGACAATGAACATCAACACGCTGTATTTGGGAGTATACAAAATGAGAAAATAGCCAGAACCATTTAGTTATTTTTGATATAAGCGAGATAAATAATGAAGCCAAATCCCACACAACACACACAGACACACTATCGACAGACAAACACAACTTTTTCGCTGGTGTGGGGGAGTTCCATCGTGCTTAACACACCTCCTACTCATGTATCCAAATACCTGGTGCCATGACAACGAGCTTGCAGCTCCTAAAGCAATGAGATTACAGCGAAAAGTGTCACCCACCACCGCTCCCCGTGCACAGCCCTTCATTTTATAAACAGCACAGGTCGTTAGCAGGTTGTCAGCATGGACGCAAATTCCATTAACGGACAAAATATTTTTATAAATCATAGATGTTTCACTCCTGCCTGTATGCGTCAGTCAGGATCTATTTCAATCAGTTTGAGCTGAATTAGTGACCTCTGAAAATTGTGCCAGGTGAATTTCAAATCTCAGACTGCTCCTTTCCAAAGTCAGGATCTTTGCTGTCATTTCTACATCAAATATTCAGGATCTTGCCTGTGTGACAATCACATTACACTTTCATTATACTATTGGAAATGAATCTAAACCTTTGATAACTAGCTATATCAAATATAAAAAACTTTAAGTACACTGTTATCCAATAAGGCGGGTGTTTTCCTTTAAATTTTGAGCTTTCTTAAAAGTGCTTCAATGTAGAATTTCTGTTACACTGTCGGGACTCAGCTAGGAAATTAGACAAAACTTATCAAAGTCAAGGTGGCAGAATCAGAAATACAATCCTACATCAATGTAAACATGGCATTAATGTTACCCACAATGCAAAATGACCTCTGACAGGTATATTGGAGATAGGGCTGTGTTATGTAATTGTTTGTTCAAACATAGAAAACTGACATATGATACTTCCATAGACGCACACTAAGGCAGCTGCAGACAGACGCTTTGTATCAAAACACTTCCTGGTCTGCGGACTAGTGCAATTATGCAGTTTGTGCCCTTGTAGACAATCACAACAATGAGAAACCTTAGTCTGTGCAAATGATCCAGCCCCAAAAAAAGTCCCGCCCAATACTATTATGCAAGACCACCATCACCACCTCCTGGGCTTAAAGTCACTTATGACTATTTGTATTGGTTTAATGTAATATACATGAGACGATTTTTCTCCAGTAGCAGAATGATAATGGTCACAGACAGACCATTCTCTGGAGCTGATAGAGTGCTTGCACATGGTGTGGTCTTGCTATGTGAGACTAAACCAATAAACCTTTGCATCCTAATTATTGCCTACATTATAACACAAGATTTATTTTATCCATCTATCTATTTTTAACTCACCACACCCACATTTTATAAAGACAAAACTGACATTGCTTCGAATTACACCAGTTGAGCCAATTTTTGATACTAATTCATTTGGAACAACAAGAGGTTATAAAACCTCTTTCACATATGTAACACTACTTCCCAAGACTTGGGAATTAATTTCTATTATGTAAAACCAGCAGAAACAACATCCTCAGCTTTTGAAAGTTTGATGCTAAAAGACTTCTGCTAATCTGCTTCAGAGGTGCACACATCGAATAGTGAGTACACTCCAAAATCACAAAGTTTAAACAAATAAAAGATTATAAAGGGTTCATAATTTGCTCTCCAGTGTTGTCTCTTTATCTCATGATCATATATGTATTTCTCTGGGTAGAGAACTGGTTCCTGACAGGTAAGATAAAGTAGTGTTTTAATGTTCTGAATCGAAGGAAGAATACAAACAATTGGGTGTGTGGGTATTTCAGAACTAAACTGCATTGCAGATCCTTACCAAGCCATCCGGCACCAGAGTTGGGGACACACATGTCTGTCTCAGCACTAGGCAGGACGAAGCCCACAACGAACACTTCCACGCCGTCTGACATGAGCGCCAGCCCGAGTACGAAGAACAGCTGCCACTGGAATCTCCCATGGCCACACTCCTGCATGATTAGCTCGTACTGCTGGGCCAGCTCCTCCTCATCTGCCTGTCTCTCGTTTTCCAGCTCCTTACTGCTCTTTTGGCTGTCGGAAACCGGCTGGCCGAGAGCCACCTGACCCTCCCGCGGCTTGCCTTCATTGTTGGCAGGCACACCTTGGTATTCCCCCTCATAGATCTCATCTTCATCGTCATGGCCCTCCGTGGCATCACTTGAGGCTCCGTCCTCATCATTGGCTGCATTGTCAGCATATTGACCATCTTGCTGAGTGTAAGTATTGTAGTTGTTGTCATCTTCATCCTCGTTCTGGAAACGATTGTAGCTGCGATGAGCTGAATATTCATCTGAGGCAAGATCGACAGCTTTGCCGAGGTTTTTGGCAGCATGCCTCTTGGTTTCTTTAGCGATGTCCTTGGCACCTTTGACCAAGGAAGTCCTGTTGTTGTACGTTTCATCCATCTTGGCACAGGGAAAACTGGCACTAAAATCTCTTAATTCAACTCTAATGAGCTTTTACTCCTACAAGTTTAAGTTACAGTTTTTTTTCTTTTTCTTCTGGTCTTCTATCCCCAGACAGAGAAGGACTTAGGGCAGTTTATTAGAGCTGAAAAGCCACTCAGCGGCCAAGATACTAATGATTAAGTAATGATGTCTGATTCCATTGGATGGGGGTATCCAGACAATGCTGAAAGGGAGACAGTTGATCTCAAATGGGAAGAGATCCTCAGACCTGTCAAAGCTCAGTAGAGGAGTGCATCAGCCTGTGGGGACAGAAAGACAAAAAGCACATTTAGCTTGATTAAAGGCGTCTGTCACTCACACTTGACGGCAGTGTTTCCTGGCACTGAGAAGAACTTCAAAAATAACATTTCAACAAAAGTTCACACTGAAGCTGACCCAAACTGCAGTTGACTGATGAACTCAAAAGCACGGAAAGAAAATCTGTACCCATCATACTGCATCATTGACAAGCTTGACAAATCTGAGAGATATGGCAGATGGATAGTAGTAAGGTGCACAAAATAAACTACAAGCCTAGTTGCTTTTAGATGTACAGATAAATCTCCTCGAACTTCAGTGAAAAGCTGGATAAGGCTCCATTTGTGGACAAAGCCATAAAACCTGCAGTTTGGCTGAACTACGTGTGCCTAGGTCTTGATTTAAATTATATAGAGGGAAATCTTGGAACAAGCCAATCAATCACCCAACTGGAACAAACATTTGAATAAGTATGAAAGATGGGATAGATACAAATGAGCAATGTGGGATAATAATCAATCAATAAATCAAATTGTATTGGTATAGTCCATATTTACAAATCCCAATTTGTCTCATAGGGCTTTAACAAGGTGTGACATCCTCTGCCCTTTACCCTCAACAAGAGTAAGGGACGACTACAAAAAAACAACTTTTGCAGTGACAAGTGTGTTAGTTCGAAGCACCTGATGACTATGAAGTATTTTGCGAGTCCCTCCAGTACTATGCCTCTCAGAACACTGAGATTCTCTGGTAAATTGTAATCACCCCAGTGGTGTACTCTATTATTTGCCATAATTATCATTATTACTATGATTATTATGCCATGGTGTGTGTATATAAGTCAGTCAGTGCCATCATCACTGTACAGGGCCACACAGGAGACTAACAGCTTCACTGACGACCTTGCATGGTCTGAAACGTATCTGCTTTGTGAAGAAAAAGACCAGCCCCCATCAATCATCCTCCACAGGACTGCTTTGGACTCCATGTCCTCTGTATGGATTGTTTGCCAATGAATGGATCTCATCAACTTTATAAGAACGTCAACATGTCAATGTAGAGTTCATACCTTCTTTACATCTGCCGAAAACAGCCGTGACATAGAGGAGAAGAAATAAATTCTTGGAAATCTGCCCAGCCATGTTTTCTGTCAGAGTCTGTAATGTCTCTGCTTCATGTTTCTAGCCTAAGAACACATGTCAGCCTGTATGACTGACTCCCCTTGGGGCTCTCTCGGCTGTGACACTGGCGTGATGTCTCAGAAGAACTGTCAACACATCAGGCTCAAGTCTGCGTCTGTCGGCCACACTGCGACCAGCAGCCACCAGACCAGAGGTCCACTGCAGCAGGAACACCAGTAAGCTTTGGGCCCTCACATTGCACTCCAAAGCCCTTCAGCAAAACTGTTATTGACAGACAGATTACAAATGTCAAACTGATCTGAACAGCACATGCATACCACATGTGAAGTACCATTTCCATGGCCTGTCATTTGAGGTGTTGGGCGAATACATTTTGAATTTTTTTGGCCTAATATCCAAAGATCCAGTAAAATTCATAATCAGAAATTGTTTATGAGCTTTAAAAGATGATGTTGTAGTAACAAGGCTATACAAATGTCTTATTATGTTTTTATTATTAAATGCATTTTGTAAAATTCAAGGTTGATCTCAACAGCAGTTATTGGCATCTGCTAATGAAAAATAAACACTGCAAGACAACCCGAAAGAGAGGAAATGACTCATTCACAAAATACTAAGCTAGTTCTCTATGGTTTCAATTAACCAACACTGAATATATCTGTAAACTGGCGTTGGAATACAATAATTCTCGTTACACTCAGTATGTGTCTTGATGCTAAGATTGGGAGTTGACACAATGTCACAAGCCATATAAAATAAAAATGCACCTTTTATCATTAGGTTCCACATGCTAACATGCTCTTGTATCTGCAGTGTCAGGAGTAGAAAGCATTCACTGTGGTGTCGGGACTGGGTTAGTGCCCAAATAGAGCGTGGCAGGTTGATGTATGGTGTTTCTTCTCACCTTTGCTCTGCGAGATTAGATAAAACATGAGCTGGTATCTGTCATTTAAACATTAGGGCCCGCGGCTCCACAGCGACGTAAAGCAGCCCAAGACATTTTTTGGTGCAATGCAGCAATGAAGTGAAGTAGGAAATGTGTTCTAAGTAACTACTGTATGTGCTCGGCGGACAGATGATGGGACACTAACTCCCTCTGGCCGGGAATCCATCAAAGCAGCAGGGTGACCATCGAAAACTCACTGCTCCGCGGCTTCAGAACAATAAGTCACGTTTCTATAGCTACTCAGGTTTTTTATGCTACAACAGGTTCTACAATAAAACTTTGACAGGTGCAACTTGAAAGAGGAAGTGAGCAGTTAAAAAATGTTTTGAGGTTGGTATCTTGAGATAAATTGTGATATTTTTGAGTTTTGATGTGTTAAAATTAATTGCTCTTACATCACCCATTGGCTGTTCTAAAAATTCCAACAATTGTACTGAAACTGCATGCAGTGCTTGATATATGGGCGTGTATGCAACTCAGAGAGAATATAATTTGTCAAAATATGCTTTTTCTTTCTTGCCAAGAGTGAAATGAGAAGATCGATACCACTCTGATGCCTGCACATTATGTATGGAGTCAGAGCTGGAACAAAATTAACTTAGATAAGCATATGAAGAAGGGTTAAAAGTAGTTACAACGATTGCACTAACTCCAGATAGAACTACAGAGTTTATTAGATTGTGTGAAATCTTTATGCTAAGCTACGCTGATTTATTAAATATATTAACACTTCCATTTTAACAATATTTTAATTTAGATTGTTTAAGATGTGGCATACAGTCAAATTGACAGTGTTCTATTTCCAAAGCTTTAGATAATGTATTTAAAGGCAGGGTTGGTCACTTTTTTCTCAAAGACTTTTTTATATTTATTCTTTGAAATATTCTTCAAGTCCCCATAGCCATCAAACAATTGAATTGTCTAACAAAGAAAAAAAGACAGTGTGTCTATTCCTTACAGGACTGATATAAACACCACAAATCATTTCCATCATGTATCGGTTGGATTTTTCAAAGTGACGCCTCCTCTTGCTAACTTTCACAGGATTTCCAACCTTAGCTTTAATAAATGGCTGAAACCAGACTGTTAAAACGTTTTTCTATCAGTGACTTCTACTCGTCTTTGCAAACTTCCCCAAACTCCTCCAGCTGAGTGAATGACTAACGGTGCAGAGCAGTCAGCCAGGTCTGTGCTTAATCCCTGGTCTCAATTTGCCTTCTCCATGCTGATCCGTAGTTTCCCCTCTTCCTATGACTGTCAATCTCTCTTCACTTCTACCCTCTGTCTTTCTTCATGCACTCTCTTTCTCCATCCCCTCCTCTCACCCATCCGAGTGCCGCAAGAATTTCAAAGTCTTCGCCTCGATGGCAAAGCAGAACATGAAAGATATCCCTCTTCTGTTGACATTTCATTATTCATGATGGGATAACCGTTCTCCTCCTTATGCAAATGGTCATTAATACTGACATTTAGAAGTCTTTCACTAACCGTTTGAGCTAAAGAGATAATTCTTTCAAATCCAGTCCAAATGTCCAGACCTTTTTTTAAGCTACCCATATGGAGCTTTCACACACCATATACTGCTGATGTAGGGAATCGCATATATATATAAGAAGTCGCTACATTTCAACCGACAGCTTTGGCCTTTCCCCCCGTCCACAAGAAGGCTAATATCATTCATGGCCGTTTTTATTTCCTTTTTGATGGCGACTCCTCTCGCCCTCTGCTGTGATGCTGTGATTGGGGTTATTATAACAGCACCCTTATGATGTGGTTTTAGCAATCAGCAAAATTCCTACGAGCTCTGAATCAGCAGTCCACGGAGAGGGAAGAAATGATTTCCTTGCAGTCGTGCTGTCATGGCTCGCTGACGCCATCCAGCTACGTCCATTAATCACTCACATATACGCACACACACAAACACACACACACACATACAGTAGATGCATGCACACACACACAGACACATGAATACACTCTGCAGGTGCATACTCATTGAATATAGCGTGCAGGGGGAAATAGAGGAAATGTCTGCAGGTCATTGTTCTCACACAAAACTTCATCAGAACAAAACTGAGACAAACTGTGCTTTTTAGGGAGGGAAAAGCGAAAATGAACTATGCGGAAAATCCAAGTCAGACAAGATCCTCTATCTGCATGCGCCATACTGGTTGACAATATGTGAATGCAAGTGGTCTGTGCAGAGCCTACAGGCTTCCTGTGGTGGCCACAGATGGCTGCAGTGAGCATTTGTGAATGCACATTGTGTGAATAAAACTACACGCCAAGATCTGCTGATAAGTGAGTTTAGGTTGTGACAGAAATAAAGCAGCATTTCCCTTACAGTGGTGCAGCTAGTTATACAATTTTCTTTTCTGAGGTTTAACTTCAATCTTTTAAATGTGGCCAGATAAAAAATCAAGCATTGGGTTTCAAATGATTTAACCCAGCCCAAGTTTTGCTAGACCGCGAGGCATCGCAAATAACCCAAGCATTGTGTTCACTATTCTAATACAAGGAAGTGCACAGCTCTGGTAGTTTACCTTTATTTCTATTGCAAACCTTATGCTTGTCTCAGTGAATGTTAAGATAATGACTCCTAAGTCTCAAACTGTTCTTCCTGGATCGCATTTTATTTTTTTTACATAAAAAAATGCACCTGCAGAGAGCTGCTGCACTGGCTACCAGCCATGTAACTGCAGTGTTAAGTATTGGTTAAAATATTGCAAATAAGTAAATACCTTTTTAAGTAAATACCATTTGGCAACAATGTTGCCAGTGTCATATACATCATACAGTAAAGAATAGCAAAGCTTCACCACTGCAGCAAGATACTGGAGGTGAAGTGTGAGAGTATTAACCTTGTACCTCTGCCGAAAAGCTGGCACTCATACGGCTGTTAAAGCTGGAACCACTGCCATCAGTGTCTGTGGGAGGGGCTACAATTTTTCACCATTTTGAGCTAATTTCCAAATCGTTCAATGCAGCATGTAATTAATTTAAAAGTAAATTTATGAAAAGCGAACCAAGCAGTTGCAATCTATAAACCAGGATTTCTTACCAATGGAAAATCAAAAACACGTTGTCTTCTGTCTCCTATTGTCAGTTAACAACATACTGGTGCATTACAGCATCCAACTGGTGTGCAGTATGGACGCCGTAACATTCAGTTCTCAAACCTGTAGAAATTATTCAGTGTTACCATAACCAACCCATTCTAAAATGGCTTGCAAGGTAGTGCAAGCATGTGCTCTGCTTTCCCAAAGGGAGAAACAGGCTGATGAACAAGCACTTTGAACACGCAGCCTCAAGGAGCTGTCGAAGTCGCATGAATGTTGCATGAATAGTAAGCAATGAGGAAATGATTTAAAGTAAAGTTCCAAGCATTGTTATTAACTACATTATAAAACAGTATAGTACCTTAGTACTTCTGCACAGGCTCTACAAAACACACAAACTCATAACTTCACACACACTTACACACACACATATCCACACACTTACACACAGCTGCTTGATTGCTTGTATATAATGATGGCTGTCAGGGTTTACTGACTGCTGGAGCTTAGCCAGCTCCTGTGGGGGTCCCTCTGTGGAAGCCCAAATCGGGATTTGATAGAAACTGTGTGTGCATCTGCATCTGTCTGTCTGTCTGCGTGTTCAGTGCAATGTTAAAGGGCCTTGTTCATAACTTTCGAAGAAGATGTGAGATCATTTCATGGATAAAATTAGTGCAATGTTCCTTTTTAACGGAAACGTCTGTATGAAGATCATATCTGCGAATTGGGACGCTGTGGAGCCACTGAGCTTAGCTTAGCATAAAGACTGGAAAAAAGGGATAACAGCAGGCTTACACTCTTATACTCTGCACCTCCAGAGGAAAGCTGCCCATTTGAACAATGCTATTCTTTCCAGGCTATAGTGATTGGCTATCACTTTGCATCCTGACTTCCTGCCCTTACCCTCGTCCTGACATGCAGACCCATTCAAGCCAAACCCTCCTTTGTGTTCCAATTAGTTTTCCATCAAATGGATGAAGCTGAGATAACACACAATATGGTAACCGCAGAGGTAAAGCAAACAATGATATACGTGCATAAGGCAAACATTAATCTACCGACTGTGTTTGACAAGTGTCTATTCAAACTGAACATTTGTCCAGTCAGGGGACAGCCCTGGAGCAAACCACCTGCCTGCTCACGGTTTCTGCATGTTGGATCCAATCAAACTCCCCATTCAGCCTCCTGGGAAACCTCCATGCAAAACTCATCTGTCACTACCCTCCTCTTTTGTTCCACCTGCACCGTGCACCAGCGCAGCCTGCACAGAGGCTCCACAGGCTGCACGAGCACGGCCCACAAACCACATACAGGAAGGAACATCAATCAACGCGCACTGTGTTGACGCAAGTCGCGTCCCATAATTAGATTTCGGGGCTGTCCCGCCCGGGAATCAATCCTGCGCCATGTGCAGTTAGACGACTGTCTGCGCACTGCATCGAGATACGGGGACTATACTGAGTAATGGACGGAGGTGCTCCCTCTCTGCGCAGCTCCACTGCAGACTCGGATGCATGTGCGCGGGAAAGCTTGGGGGTTGCCTCCGCCGCCGTGCGTGCGTGCGTGCGCGTGTGTGTATATGCGTGTGTGTGACTGCACTAACTCATATTTACACCCACCATTGATCACGACGGGATGGTTCAATATCCCCGCAGCCTCAGCACCACCAAACACACACACACACACACACACACACACACACACACACACACACACACACCTCACGAGAGATGAAAAGTAGCAGCTTGACTGCAGACATGGGCACACACTATTTCAATCTGCTGTGAATCGTGGAAACTTCGTTCAAATGAACAAATGAACAGATGCATATTCTCTTATTAAACACACGCAGACACATTATGATCCAATGGGGTGTGTGGTAGGAATTTGGCACCCTGATCACATCTATACGCGATGCCGTACAACTTGTAAAGTTCACGAACTTTTCTGTCAATCATGCGCACATGAGGAATTATTCTGTATCGAAATGAGTTTTCTAGAGTATGGGATTTCCTTTTCCGTTCTGCATCCTGTCAATATTACTATGATCCAAACAGGTGGAGAGGGATGCGATCCGAGTGCGGAGGAAGATGAAGTTACAGTTTGGCACAAAAAGTGTTATGCGAGGAGAGATAATACAATACTCACAGTCTGTCAGAGAGGAGCAGATCCGTCATGCTGAGCTCGGTGAGTCTGAAGGCTCCTTCCCCCGGTTTCCTCCTCTACACAGCGGCAGAGGCAGCGGACATCGCACCGAGGTTCCTTCTGATTCCTTGTCTTCTTGCCGATGCAGCGGTTCTCTCTGTCTGCTGCAGTCCGGGGAAGACGAGGCGAGAGGCGGGGAGGCTGAGGGGGAGGTGGGAAGCGTGAGTGTGTGCCGTGGGATGGAGAGGGGTGGGTGGGGGTGCAGAGGGGGGGAGCTGTAGTATCACAGGCAGACTGAAATCAGAGAGTACAGGCCTGGATCCCGTGCGGAACAGTATGGTGAGTGTGCGCTCTGATGGTGCAACATGCATGTGGCTAAGGCTCAGTGATGCAGGAGGAGAGAACAAAGAGGGGCTGAGATGTGGCTCCTGCAGGGACCAAGTTTACTGAGGGATGACGGACTGATGCTGGATCTGAAAAGTCAATGCAAAAACCACTGGAGGATACACAGCCAAAACCAGGAGTTCAGTTTCCTCCAGGCTGAGGTTTTATATATATATATATATATATATATATATATATCATATATCATCTGAATCCATCCTCTAACTGGATGATGATCAAAATGTATGGTTCAAAATAACTAAATACTACATTTACAACAGGAATATAGTTACTCTATCTATCTATCTATCTATCTATCTATCTATCTATCTATCTATCTATCTATCTATCTATCTATCTATCTATCTATCTATCTATCTATCTATCTATCTGTCTGTCTGTCTGTCTGTCTGTCTGTCTGTCTGTATCTGTCTGTCTGTCTGTCTGTCTGTCTATCTATCTATCTATCTATCTATACATCTATCTATACATCTATCTTTATATCTATACATCTATTCATCTATACATCTATTCATCTATACATCTATACATCTACCGATACATCTATCTATCTATCTAAACATCTATACATCTATCTATATATACGTCTATCTATCTATCTAAACATCTATACATCTATCTATATATACGTCTATCTATCTATCTAAACATCTATACATCTATCTATCTATCTATCTATCTATCTATCTATCTATCTATCTATCTATCTATCTATCTATCTATCTATCTATCTATCTATCTATCTATCTATCTATCTATCTATCTATCTATCTACTCATCTTTACATCTATCTTCTATACATCTATCCTTGGGCGCGGCTGTGGTTGAGGGGGTAGAGCGGTCGTCTTCCAAACAGAAGTTCTGCAGTTTGATCCCAGTCTTCTCGATGTATGCTTGCCTGGTTCTCTTTGGGCAGGTACTGAACCACGAATTGCAATAGCTATCAACCTTGGTATTTTTCATTCTGCAGGTGTGTCTCGCTGCAGGATCCAGAGCTGACATTATGACTAACAACTATAACTGTTATTGATGTTATTATTTTATTTTTTATGAACTGGTGCTGCTATCATTAATAACACAATTACATATATAACTAGGGCTACGTTGTAGCACTTGCGGGCCCGAGCACCCGCACGTTGAAGCCTGTTGCGGTCGGTGGAGAGGGCGATCGATGACCAAGCGCACGTCTCCGCGTTGCATGCGGCAAGGAAAAACGGTTCACTTCCTGCGTCCGTCTCATGATGTCGATCCTTGCCTGCTAATTGCTCATTACTCATAACGCTATTAAATAGTGAAATTTAATGTAAATCAAATGATAGTTGTAAAACAAAGCTTACTTCCTGTTGCCAGTAGGTTTCGCCATCATTATTATTACGCACAGACATATAGATCTGTTCAAGTAGGTGCTCTGATGTAGAGTGAGCAATTTTGTGTCAATTGGACGATGTTTCCACAACTTAATTTTCACACTGATCAGTAAGTGGGGCTATGACCCTGAACTAATATTCATACATGGAGCTGTTCAGATCACGATTGTGATCATAGGTCAGTAGTTTGGAGCCGGTAGGATAATGCAAAGTGGATTAACAAAGTACTTCCTGTTTCATGGCGAATCAGTAGGTGGCGCTATGACACTGAGGAAATATTGACACATAGAGCTGTTCAGGCTTGTACTCTTATCATGTGACAGAAGTTTGGTAGTGATAGGACAATGTAGAGTGGATTTATGAAAACATTGTGTCCTTTGGCGAAGGATGATCCTTCGCCGCACCTCAATGTTTACATGGTTTGAGGAAATGTCACAATTCTGACAGAATTGATTGGACCATGTATGTTTGAGATACAGATGCTTGTGTATTGATGGCGTGTAACCACACTTTGACGACACGCCACGGTCACACGGTGTGACGAAAAATAAATCTCTGAATCATTTTTTTATCTCCATCTTGTTGTGATGACACTCATCTGAATTTGAAGTTGATCTGACGAAAGCTCTACGACAAGTACATCAAAGTAGAAATGTGGAATATGGCTAAAATGGCCACTAAATCCAAAATGGTGGGCTTCCTGTTTGGTCTAGCATATCTATCCAAGAGACTTATCATTTTTTTCTCAATCTTGTAGTGATGACACTCATCTGAATTTGAAGTTGATCAGATGAAAGCCCTGGGACAAGTACGTCAAAGTAAAAATGTGGAATATGGCCAAAATGGCCACTAAATTCAAAATGGCGGGCTTCCTGTTGTGTTTTTCATAATGCCCCTTGAGAGTTTTTTGTGCGTCTGGTCATGATACACGTAGGCCACGATTTTTGTGAAGATCGGACAAAGGAAAACCTAGTGGCTGTGTTCCAGGGGGCGCTGTTGAGGCATTTTGCCACGCCCAATTCAAATTATTCCGGAATACAAAAATATTCGCAGACCTTGAACTTCCTGCAAAGTTTCATAACTTTTTGAGCATGTCTAGACCCTCAAAAAGCCCCCTAAAGGGAAATAATAAAAATCCTTACAGATTCAATAGGGCCTCTCACCATTCGGTGCTCGGGCCCTAAATATAGCTATTAGTATGTATAACAACTAGTCTGACCTCTCTTTTTTCTGCTCATCCTAACCGGTCGAGGCAGATGGCCGCCCACAGTGAGTCTGGATCTAGAATTGTCCTGGTAAGAGAGATATCTACAATCTTCAAAGCTTTTGCTTCTTAACTGTTGGATTTCTCTTTAATTTAGCTTTGACTCGACCTTGTAAAGTGCCTTAAAATATTTATGTAGCAATTTGGTGCCATAGAAAAAAAATGGAATTGAATATTATTTGAATTAACATTTTCACTATGAATTAGTCAGTAAGTACCTTCTTTCTTTCCAGGGTTGTTGGCTATTTTATTAAAGGTGCTAGTCAAGAGTTATCGGCTAAACGAGTTCACTGCGGACGTCTGGGAACAGAAGAAGTCATCCTACTCTGCATGGCTACAAAAAGGGCCATGAACTCCCGTGAATGCAGCCTCTCCTCCTCTGCTCTCAGAAATAACCATCATAGGAGAAATCTCGAGGAGCGAGGAAGGAAGCCTGGAAGGATGTCCCTCTCACTCATTCACTATAAATGCAGCCACATTTGCATTTCCATCCAGCAGCTGTGGTTCATTATGAGGGTTGAAATGAATAAAACCAAACACAAACACACACACACACACACACACACACGATGCACATCAGGGCATTCCTGCACACAAATGCACAACTCAGAAGTACTCAACTGGCACTAAATTGTCCCTGCGCTGAAATAACAGGAGCTCTGTCCTCGATGTCAGAACTGTAACATAATTATGATTTCCCTTTGTCTGTTATCTTCTCTTTTTCTTCCTTTCCCCTCTCATGAAGCTTCACTCACAGACTTTGATCATGTGATCATGCACAGGATGCAAGTAGGTGGGTGGATGAACACAGAAAATATTGCAGGAGAGACACAAACGAAGGGGGGGAGATAAGAAAATGTCTAAGTTCTGTGTGCTCCAGTTAAACAAAGCTTTATTGGTAAGGCTGGACATAGGGGACATGACTATTTCAACAGAGTAGTGATAAATAGTAAATTATAGTAAATTAGTATGGGTATCAGGGTTCGGCCTCCAACTAGGTAGCCCATCTATATGGCCTGGATGTTTTATTTTAATTATTAAAGGGGAACACCAGCAATTTTAAATAAGCAATTTGGGTAGAACCACATCAGGCTGCAAGATCAGTTTTATAGAAGTCTGTGATAAAATAACACCACTCCTTACTTGATTTATAACGACAATAAATACTCTCCTAAGGATTTTATGGTGTCAATTTCTAGTTTCAAGTTTCCTTCCATGCAGCATGATGTTCATTTAATAAATGATTGTTCCACTTTGATTAAAACAGGCGACACTGTGTGCATTGGGACATAAATGTGGTGAGATTGACAGGTAGCCAGGTTGCTTGTTTAGGTGGATGTGCAGTGTGCATAAGCTCAGTCAGGCTCAACCCCCCGCTCCAAATTTGGCTACTTCTGGTTTAAAAAATCCAGATGGAGCTGGCAGTTGACAAACCAGTGGGTAAAGTCATATTGGGTGGCCACCTGGGTTAGGGTTGAGACTTCAAGTTTTCATTGACACAGAAAGATAAATGGCAAAGTGTTCCAAATGGTGGTGAAGGCAAATAAGTTAGTTTGGGTGAGGAAGCTGCTGGTAAATGTTTTGGTAAACATCATGGTTATAGTTAGAGTATTGCCAGTTGTGCCTGTGAGAAACTATCTTGCTCGCTATAAGTGTGCTACATAGCTATCAGTCTCCAATATCTTCCATTTCCTGCATTCAAACAGAAGATTGCTATTGGAAATGCAGTACACTGTGAGCTATAGAGGCCTATTTCACAATAACAATTTGAAATCTGGCTTATACACAATTTTAAATTTGCTCACTGTCATATTATTGCAGTTCCCATGCTGTGTCTGTTCTTTGTCCCGATCCATGAATAGTTTCCTGGAAAATCTGTGAAAATGTCCACAAAATAAAAAGCCCTATGTCACAATGTTAAAGAAAGTGATACAAAATTCCTGGATCTGGCCTCGGATATCAAAATGAATGGGTTCTTCTCTGACCCATACAACATCCTTACACCAAATTACATCAGCCCAGTAGATTTCCTGTTTACAAACCAACACACTAGGGAGAAAATAGCCACCTGGGTGAAGGTAATTATGTGTGTGTCTGTGTGGCAAACGACTCACACAAGCAACCACACAAACACCTATATTTTTTTTTAAATTACAACAAACAAGCTCAGTGCCACTTGAAACTCTCCTTTTGTTACTGTAAACACCAATATATGCAGTACTCACATCCAGCTCAATACTTGTGTATAAGCTTGATATTGTTGCACTCTTTTCCAGCACTCTCGCTTCCTGCCTTTGGGGAGAGCACTTAGATACTATACTGCAAAATAGTTTTGAGCAATTTAGTTGGATGTGTGATATGGAGTTTAATTGATTTCTAATTATATGCCCTGGTGGGCCCATAATTTCATGCGTAAAAAACAAAGGGGGTTGTTAGCAAGGTCTGCTTTAGAATGCATCAGGATGCACTACTTTGTTTTCCCTGTAATTACACACTCCACTCATCTTCCTGCGCATACTTTGCATGCTAACACACACACACACACATACACACAACTTTGAAAACATTTAATTTGAGAGGAAGGTAATTACATCGTTTTACCATAACTTCCAAACCACTGACTAAGTACTACAGAACATGAATGACTGATTCGTGCTAAGTAATGGGCAAACTCCAGAAATTCACATTACTAAACTTTACTACAATCATTAGCTACATGGATTTTACTATGATTAGTGCAGTGCTCGTTCTAGACCTGCCTGTTTCCTTTTTCTGTGTTAATGCTCCAAGGATACTTATTTATTCATTAGTGAGTCCTCCTCAAACAGTTCTACACTATGCTGTCACTTTTTATTGTTTATGTGCTGGACTTTGTATGCAGAGCTTTTTATAAACAGTCTATGGTGCAGAATGAAGTAAGGAAATGTTTTTTTACATCCTACCTGGTTTATCTGCAATTAAGATTTTATTGTCAATATTTTTCATACAATGAAATTGAATTTGATTTGTTGCTGTTCATGTGTGTGGTTTATATATACGTTTGAATGATTTACTTAACTGCTGTTACTCCATCATAAATTGCATGTCAACTGTTTCAGAGGTCTGTTAAGTAATCAACACAATTCACAACCGTTCACAACTTTTTTAAATAAAAGCTTTGTAATTTAGCATGAAATGTTCAGTCCACCACTCTGCAGCAGCCTCTTCTTTGCACAGCTTCTGTTTCAGCCCTCTCATAAAGCTACATGGAGGAGTTTGTGAGGGTGGAGATGCTTTGAGTGATGTGTTAAGTAAGAAGACAAATGGCCTCTGGAATAGACCGGCAGGTTAAAGCAAGGTTAATTACATTTCTTAACACACAGAGGTGAAGGGTTGCAGGGGAGGAGGAGGCTGCAGGAGGATGAGAGAAAGGGATTCAGTCCTGGGAGACCAGCAGCGTTAAAAGAGGACGGGAAGTCAGGATGCAAAATTATTAATATTTATAATTATACTATTCATGTTGTTAGATACCACCAGGGTTTATTCTAGGAGTGAATGGAAATCTGCAGCATCTTAGTAATAAAATCATTCCTCTGTGGCTCTATGGAAATGTGTGTGTCTTGGGTTTCCAGTCACATCACAGTGATTCTAAGTTCTATTGCTATTCCTGTTAACTCTATAATATCATAGCTACTGCTTATTTTGGTCGATGAGCCAGTGGAAATTATATCTTTATACCTGTTCCTTTTCTGTAACCTGAGATGTTCCATGACAACCGGCAAATTTGCCTTTGCCCTGTGATCTTTAATGTCTCCAAACTCAACTGAGAGCAGATAAGTTCATCTGCAAACCGTCTGCAAATGCCAAAGTGTCAAGTCCTTTTGCCCATAGGAAAAAGATGGAGCAAAAGCTGATATAGAGGACTGAGATATTTCTTGTTTCTTATGAAATGTAACATTTGGAGCCAGCTAATAGTTATTTTGCTCTTTGCTTGTGATGCTTCGGTGAAAAGCTTTTTAGCTACATATCCCTGCATTATGACACATTGCTGTTTAAGTGGCTTTGTATTGTGGTGTGATTGCAAAGAGGAACGGAAAAGTATAAGGAATTTATTTTATTGTGCAGCTCATCACCATCTTCCTTTACCATCATAATATTTCTCAGCAATGGTCAAGTCATCTCTGTACAGGTACAAATACAGTATCCCCAGCAGCAGCCGATTTCTTTAGCATCAAAAGAACCAAACAACTCTCTGTTGATCTGACAATGCTGGAAAATGCTTCAGGGCTGGAACATTTCTCCTTCTGCTCCCATCACTTGAACAAATGGCAGCTCAGAGGAGAGAAAACCCTGCCATGTTTAGAGGCCTCTACCTTTAACAAACGGCTGATGTACTAATTACAAGCACTGCAAATGACATCTGTGTGCATGTGGGAGTGTACATGCTGTCAAGTACATGCGTGACTATGTGTCATCTGAAACTTGATGCAAGGAGGCACGTGTGGGCGGCAGTATGGCCAGGGCACATCAGTCAACGCAACATGTAATCATGACCTATGGTCTATAGTGGGAGTTTTTGTGTGCGGAGACAAGAGCTGAATTGACATACAAATGGTCATTCATGCAACCTGGGGGAAAGGTTTGTGTGTACATCATCCTCTTGCTAAATGTGAAGTACAGGGGAAGAGATTGAGAGAATAGAGCAGTCTGGGGAGGGAAACGGGGAGGAAAGAGGGGGTGGAGGCCTGGAGGTAGATGGATCCTAAGATGAGAAACAACATTTGAGCTGCACACCAAGAATCCCATTAGTGCCTCAGGTAAAGTACTGGTAGTCGTCTTTCTTAAGAGAGAAACGTACACTGTTCAGTTTATCCCTTAAGGTGCATCCAGTCGTACCAATCAGTGTGTGGAGATAAAGAACCCGGTGGTGGTGACCAGTGTAAGTGTGTATGAGCGTGTTTTTCTGCTACCTGGACAAATATCTTTATAAACCTTTAAAGAAAGTTGATACGCTTATTTACTTTCTTGCCAAAATGCTAATTTACTTATGAAAGCATCAATACCATTCCTGCATATCAAAATAGTTTTGGCCTAGATTTGCCCTACATCCCACACAACCCATATCTGGCCCATAGAAAACACAGCAATCAAGTGGTGCGTTTGCCAAATCGGGGCCACAAACACTGCATGTCAACCATAGGGGCCAAAGGTGGCCCTAATTTGTTTTTGTTCTATTAGGGCCATAATCACCATTCACCACATGGGCCACTTCAGGTTCACGTCCAGATTACACTTTGCCTAGAGCAACGTGTGTTTGCCCACATTTGCTTTTGGACATTTGGGCCACAGTTGGTGTTTTACAAGCAGGCAACTTAAGACTCCTATCAATTTTGTATGGGCCACAAGAAGGCTGGGCTGCATCAGTTCCTGAAGTTGCCCACATCCACATGTTATATGCTCTCATGTTTGTGACTTTTTTACTTACTTACTGTGATACATGTGGTGATGCTAAGTGTGTACATTTAAAATAAATAAACATAACTCTACCAACTCATATATATGGTTGCATATTGAAAGTAGCAGCAAAAGTGTTAGAGGCAGCGGGTCGGTACGAGACCTGGTATCAACAGGAGCTGGGTCAAGTCGAGGATATTGGTTTGAATGAGTTTGTTGCATTAAAAGGCCTCAGCAAGGAAAGCACACATCTACGGTAAGTCTTGAGGGAGAAAACGTGATTCAGTTAGTTACCACATGCACTGTTTGAAGCTAAACATTGTTACACAACACTAATATGAGTTTCTAACCCTATTTAGAGCTGTAATGCTTTCATTACTATCGCTGGCAGTTAGTATAACCAAGCCAGCACAAGCTTTTTGTCAATGTGGTACTTGAGAGTGTAAGTGGCAGTAACCGGGGCTACTTAATAGTGGAGGCAGGAGGAAAACCTGTGAGTCTTTGTGCGAGGAGTACTTTCAGGTGGAGAAATGTGCATCTGTGAGAAAACAGATGACTGTAACAGCTGTGGATTTGGGGAGCTGTACATAAAATTCACAACAACATACAGAACATTAGAAGGTGCTTCTCTGAGGAGTCATAGTTTTCACTCATTAAATGGTCAGTAGCCAACAGAAGAGGTGAAAAGGAATATTGGTAGTGGAGCATTTGAAAATCTATAATTTTTTACACTAGCCTCTCTCTGCAGACTCAGAGCTGCAAGACAGTGCTTATGACTCAGATGGTTGTAAATGTAACAGCAGCAAAGTATGTGCAGTACCTCTCATGAAGACCTCATTGTAGCATCACTCCACCTGTCAGCCATGACATTAATTCCCTTTCAAGCCTGTAATGCTGGGAATATTTTATGTCCAGTCGTTTTCTATCCCTGTGCTTCCCCTTGGATGCCTTAGACAGGCCTACTTTCATTTATAGAAAAGTTATCAAACTTTTCCCCATCTCTCCTTCCCTGTCTTACCACCTGCTCAAACACACACATACACACAAACACACACACACCGGAGGGTTTGGGAGGTGGGCCATAGCATCCTATATCACACTTCACAATCAGTCATCTTCCATTAGGATGGAGGATAATAGATGAATAGTGACAGTGATGTTAATTGCTTTCCCCCTCCTTGTCAGCCAGAGGTTGGGTGAAGATATGGACAGGCACCAAGAAAGAAAGAAAGAAAATTCTTTCTTACTTTCCATTCATCCTGTTTCAACCTCCAATCGTTTCCGCTGTACCTGACCAGCTGAATCCATCCCACACCAGAGTTTTTAATCTCATTGTCTCATTACTGATCCTGTTCATGACTCCTCTGCATCTCTGAAGAACATATTGTTCCATTTCCAGACACAGCCGATTACACCCCCATACTAACTGTATCATTGAAGCCAATAAGGTACATGCCACTTAACCGTGAAAATATATTGTCTTACAAATGAAGAATGAACTTTCAGACAGTTCTCATGAAGAAACAGAATTTAAGTCCTAATGTCATAACCTGGCTATTTTCTGATCCACTAGCTTCTCTAATTCACCTACTTCTTATTTCTTGTATTAGTGTTTATCTAAAAAAAAAGATAATGTGGGTTGATGTTCATATTCTACGAGAAACTTAAATCCTGTGTCTACAAATCCTAAAGCGCTGAAAAGGCTGCATTGTGGTTATAGTATATTACAGCCAATACAAAACATTAAGATATTTCAAATATCAGTTTGACGTTAGATATAGCTACCTCACCTCAAATGTATTTCACCTTTATCTGTATTCGGATCTGTGCTCATTTCACAAAGAGCTGCAGTTAATATGATTACTGAATTTCAGTGGCATTTGATTCTAGCCTTTTTAACAATTGAAAAGATAACTAAAACATTATTCAGGAAATCTTGGTCAAGAGGATGAAATATGAAGTGTAAATTGACAGCAGCACGTTGAAGTATTGACCCCTACTGACTGGGCTGAGGTTAAAGAAGAGACGACAAATATTGATTGATCGAATGATAAATATATATAAATATATATATAAAATGAGGAACATCATTGATGGGCATGTACAGTTGCAAGAAAGCGTGTTTTTATGCATAGATGTAATTGAATCAATGCACAGGGGCCGGGGGTTACAGTGCACAGCTCCTTTTGAAATAACTAAGTATAAAAAGGATAATCCTATTAAAATGCTATTCAAGCCCTAATCTAACAACCCCCTGGTCTACTGATGTCATATGGAGCCGGCAGCTTAGGAGGTGAAAAGCTGTCTGCAGTTATATTTTTTTGGAGTCACCGACCATTTTCCTCAAAGACACTGTGCTCTCGCTGTCACTGTGACTCAGCAACAGGTAGATGTGAAACAGCAGAGTCGTATTTGGAGAACACAGAAGGAAACATTGGAGCCTGTAGGGGAAGTATAATCACATGGCATGCATACATCCTCATTTTCAGAGTAGCTAGTCGTGTTGGAATAAATGAATCACATGTGAAATGTATTGACTTTTACTGTTTGTCACATGGATTTGTACACAAAACCAGTTTAACAGTGAGGTAATGTGCAAACACTGTCTCATATCTCAGCTTTTAAAAGACATACAGGCTGAACCAGATTTTTGCATCATTACCAATTAATGATCCATTTTTAGGACAACGTCATAAACAGCAGTGTTATAGTAAAAAGGAATGCGTCTGTGTGGAAAACCTGATTAAGGCCCACCCATGGGTGTCATTTTTTGTTTGTATCTTTGCAATGGGTCAGAAACTCGTTACACAAAAAGTGCCCTGGTTAATTTCGTTTTTTGTTTCAGGATGGGTTTTATATTTAAGTGTAGAGTTGTTTAGTAGTGTCTGCATGAAAGATGTTCTCCAAATGATAATGTTTGGCTAAAGTATTGCCAATGCTGGGAGGGGTTCCAGGGGATAGTTTCCCTCCACATCAAACAAGGATCTAAATGAAAAGCTACTGTAACACACATGAAACATACCATTAGAGGAAGCATATAAAAATAAGTCATTAACATTAACCTGATCATTCCCTGGTCATGCTGCATTTTTGGTAAAGTAATCACACATATTTCAAATGAAGCAGACTTGCTAACATGGTTTACACACATCCTGTTATATGGAAGAATTCCCAGAGGATGTGGATGCAGCATCAGAAAGTGGGCCAATTCTCAAATCATCAAAGAAAACTGTTTGCCTAATAAACACACTGTCAGTGTTAGTTGCTCTCAGTTGTTTTTCTGCATTTCCTCCTGTTCTCTCGACACCATATTTGCTGAAAGAAAGCTACTGCATTAACCGAGGTCACTGAGGTGGTTAGGAAGTTACCCAAACTTCCTTCAAAGGCAGTGAGCAGGGTGTGTCCTTAAAGGCTGAACGGTGTGTTGAGGGCAGAAATTGAATGTAAACGTGATCCATGTGCACAAGTAGAGGCTGGGCTATTCAGAACAGCAGTGCATTTCTACATGGTCCAGTAGTCACTACACAATAACCCAAGAAGGTTGAATCCACAGTGTCCTTCTACAGCTTCTAAGCAGAGGAAGAGTGGAGGGCGCTCGGTTTGGGAAAAAAACGCAAAGGAAGATCAAAATCAGGTCATGTGGTTAAAAGGAGTGCGTGCAGGGTTTAATAATGGACCCTCAGACATTTGGAAGGTGGGAGAAAGCTGGAAACACTGTGAGCTGTCCGTCGCTTTTGTGTCATCATCTCTTCGCTTACATTGATCGGAGCTGACTTGAAAAAAGAGGCAGATAAGCAAAGGAGGGAATCAGAGATTTCTGCAGGGCGGCTTCCCCCGCCCACTCACACATGTCACACACGACAATAAACCAACGCGTGACTCATGGCTGGGGATTCCTCGGGTAGTGAATCTGCCCGTTACGGTGCGACAACCCTTGGCTCAGCAATTTGATCTGAATGGAGCTGACAGGTTAAAGCCATAAATGAATTCCTCCCTTGATTACTTACAGAACAAGCTGCAATTAGTTTGTGCAAGGGAAGGAGAAGACCCTGTTTAGAACGTGCCCTGGTTTGTCATATCCATGGGGGCTGTTCATGCTGTACTTACTGCAGGTATAATGTGCTTGCAGGCCCATTACTACTATCCCAGCACAATCATGCATTCCAGTTTCCTTCTCACCAGCGAATCCTTAACTGATGACTGCAGAGCATAGAGGAAAAGACACTAATAGTTGCACCCTGTGCAGTTTTATCCTGTTATTATTTTAACCCGCTATACCAATAGGTGCAAGAAATGTCCGCCACAGGCTGGAAAACTAAATGGCTAAATCAACATAATTGGAATCCACCTTGAATCAACCAGTTCAGCAGATTTTTTAAACCATCAGCTACTATTTTCTGATTTTAACCAACTCACACTTATTATGTTTTTATCTGTAAACTAAAATTCTGTCTGAAATAATGTTAGATTAGTCAGAATTGTGCCCATTTGTCGCTATGACGAGAAATAGAAGAGGGATAAAGTCAGCGCCTGGCTGAGTGGAAACCTAAACAGAGCTTCAAAGGGGGCAAGGTATTAGTTTTGTGTTGCATTTATTAGGTGTACACAAAGCTGACTATAAATGAATGATAATGTTGCTCCATATCTGCTGTATGTAAACATTTTGTCTAACATGAGCACACCAGAAATGAACGTGCAACCAAACTAATAAATTGTCAAACTGCTAAAACTCAAGGCCGATTCTTACAAACTGATCATTAAAAACAATGACGACACATTAGCATTCAATGTAAAAACATGTAATCTTTACTAAAAATAAAAAATTCTATTCAAACGTTCATAATTCTAAAAGTTAAGAGTGGCTGTCGCTCAGGGTTGTCAACTAAGCAGAAGGTCGGTGGTTTGATCCCTCGCACCTCCAGGCAGTGTGCAAAATGTCCTTGGGCAAGACATTGATGGCTGTGCCTTCAGAGGGTGAATGATGTGTGAGAGAAAAGCTGTGCGCATAGAGGCGCTCTATGAAGGTGTGTAAATGGATCAATGTGACTTGTAGTGTTAAGGGTTGGATGTTAAAACTAGGAAAGCTCTATAAAGTTGTTATGTGTTGTTACATGTCAGAACTACTTGTTCTGACAAGTAGACTATGTACAGTTATCTTTTCACAGGATATCAAATACTTTCTTTGGTAAAACAATTGTAAAGTAAGACTTACAAGAATCAGATGGTCAAAAGCAGCCCGTTACGTTCTGAAAAGTAGTTCTGACAAGTGTGGCATGTGAAACGTTGTCCACAGTAAACATGTTCTTAACAACAAACATTTGCATATCAAAGGTTCCTATCAAATTCACACTTGCATAAATGGGTCATTTTTGACCCATGTGTGTAAACTTGATGTAGTAATACAAAAACTATTGTAGTTCAAAAATTAAGACAGAGAAAATAAAAATAATGATTTGTGGTAATCAAAAACAAGATATTTTAATTAATACTTTGTAATATTAAATGATTAAATAAATAGAATTTAAAAGATAGAGCAAAGGAGCACAGCCATGCATGAAATAACATGTGAAATGAATACGGGTCATTTTTGACCCATGTTGTGCCTTAGAAGGGTAGTGATACAAAAATGATTTTTATTAAAAAAGTAAAAAAGGACAAATGAAAATAAGAATTTGTAATGATCAAAAACAAGTTAATTGAGGAATTCCTGGAATTCTGAATGATGAAATTATTTTATGACAAAGATATTTACAATTGAAACTCCATCGGGTCACTTTTGACCCATGTTGTGTATCAAAGGGTTAACTTTTCCCTTTAGCCATTTCTTTTTGATGCAACCCTGTTGGAGGAAGGACAGGTCATTCGTAGCAACCATTGAGCAAACGATTGTCTCTAATAATGGAGCGACTATTGGAATGAAACTTGGTGGACGTATAGTAGCAGGTCAGGATTTCAGTTTTCCTCACACCACACCACAGACAAAGAGACATTTTTACTGAAACCAGGTTATTGAGTGTGGCTGAATATATGATTTTATGACCATTCTGGTGACCACCCAGCCTGATGCAATGAAAGTGTCAGTGTCAACCCTAAGATATTTGTCTTTGTCCTCTGTCCAATGTGAGTAATATTTAACTGAAAAGGTCTGTCTGCATACTTGGGAAAGGCCTGTACAGTATATCTGGGTATTTCTTAGGCATTACTTGTACATAGCACACATTGATAGGCTTTCTACTCTATGGCTGCATATCAACTGTGGACCTTAGGCAATTTTACAAATTATTTCATTATTTTATATTAAAAGACTTGTAAAGAGGATTTACCAACAAAATACTGTGTTAAAATAATAATGGAATTTAAAAATCTATTGTATTTAAGGTTTTTCTTTACCAGAACAAAGCCAAGACAAGTGTAATGGAAATGCTAAATAGAGAAGTTAATTTAGAATCCAGTTTTCATTTCTCTTTTTAAGCAAAAATTCCCGATAGATCTTTACATTTGATACGTTCATGTATTTTTAATGTTTAGCTTTTTGACTGCATGTCTTATGTTCCCTTTTTAAGTTATAGAAGGACAGATAAAAATACATTTAAAAATTCCATTATTTCTGTTCTATCTCTATCCATAATTCCCCTTTTCATTGCCAATAAAAATATAAACCAATGAATTATTTTGTGACTTAGTCAATATGCTTTATTACTATTCCCTAGTGGGCTGCAATCCTCAATGGCAGTTACCCCTGTGCTTATCTTGTGACCAATGGAAACATCTGCTCTGACTCCATGAGCTGAATCACAGCAATACAATTAAAGATGTTGTATTTCATTTACTGTGGAAGTGTTTCTCGATCAGCAGTGGTGATTGTGGTTTCATCAGTGACCCTTATGAAGTCACAACACCAATCTGTGGGAAACAAACCCAGGGCAGACAGACAGAAATTAAAGAACATCATATCTGAGGACAGTGCAGCAGTGTAGCCTGCTGGTTGATTACTCATAGTCATTTATAACCACGAGTTTTACAATGGAAATTTTGTATAGTTGTAAGGTTGTATTTTGCACAGCTGTCATTTCTTAATTGTAACTAGCAATACTGTTTACATTGGCATCTTTTGCTGGCAATAACACAAACAGTGGGTCTAATATCAGTTATCTATCCTTTAACAAGTGAATATTACACACACACACACACACTTACAGATAAACCCCTTAATGGTGGGGGGGCCTGCTTCACAGAGCAGCAAACAGCCCTCCGCTCAGTTTGACAGATATGAAGTAGGCCTTACATGTACAGAGTGTGCACAAGTATCAGTGGACCTCCTGCTTTGCCTCAGCTCGTCACTGTTACTGCTCGTTGTGAGCTGTGCTGCTCGGCCGTATATATGAGGGGAGCCATTCTCACTCATGCGGATGACGACTCTAATTCGACTAGAAAGAGAAAGCGCTGAGTCGGCAAAGCCTGCCTGTCTTGGGAAGGTCAAAGCATTCCCGTGTCACTGACAAATGAGCTGTATTTCAGGCTGCCGTTCCGCTCTGTTGTCTTTAAAGCAGGGATGGAGGGAGGAGAACACTTGCACTGGTATACTCTAATTTCTACTCTCCTCCCACTACCCAGTGTTTCACACAGACACACTGTATGAGAATGCAGTATAGACCTAAATCTAATGTGCAGATTGCTCAGAAACTGGACTCAGATGTTTTATTATTGATATTGTGTATAATAGGAGACACATTATATTAATATACGTCATTGTTTTGCTTCGGACTACAGCCAGCAAACTGGCCATATGGTACAACTATGAAAAGATACAGAGCCTCAGGGCCACAGTCACATATGATTGTTATCTACGGTAGAGGGATTCCTGTCAATGTTCCATTTCAAACTCGTCTCTGTCTTTGACCCCTGGAGCTCCAAAGACCCTCTGTCTCTCTGTAGTGATGTCAGCTACAGGAGAGGCCCATCCTGCCGTCAGTGTGGAGGATGTTGGTTCCCATAAGAGGTTGTTTTAGTACAATGAGGGGGAAAATGCCAGCTTGCACAGCTGAGAAATGTCCATTCATCTTAATTTATAAACCAGTCATCTGTCTGGTGTGGGTTATTAACTTTAGCTCCCCAAAAGTGAAGCCAAATTATTTTGATCTCCCCCTGATGGCTGGCTGCAGTAAAGCTTTTAAGCCCCGGCTCCTCCATTTTAGTTTTGTACAATGATACAAATATTTTGGTGCAGTTAAAGGGGTATTTTTTTTTAAATTGATAATTATGAAATAATTTGAACCACTGGCTTCGTTTACATTTTCACAAGGCTTATAATCCTTCCTCCTGCCTGAAGTCTTATGCTAAGCTAAGCTAACTGTATCTGGTTCAAGCATCATATTTACAGGCAGTTACTACCCTACCCATTTAATTCATTTTATTTATTAAAATGTGAAGAATTTAAAATGTTAATCTCTTCCTCTACTGCACACATTTTTAAGATTCCTTGAAATTATAATAATAATGAAAAAACAAATTTTGTATGACCATTTAAATATAAAATAATGAATCACTTTGCAATGTATTTTGTATAGATGAACAGTAAATACTATTATGTAGTATTAGTAAATTCATGGTAAAGAGGATGACAAATTTTATTGAACAATTTGTTATTAATGATGAAATATTTACAGTTGCTGTGACACTTAACACTAATGATTTTTAGAATTTGTTTATATATTAGATGTTATTTAAGGCAGTTTTTTGGGTTTTGAAACAGATCACTTTCTACACTTGAAATAAAACAGATGGGAGTGTACCAGCAGCAAGCATACTGGACCTCAGTTGTCATGGTAACAAGAATAAATATGGTGTTAAGGGCAATGGGCTGTAACTAGCTTCTAAGTAAAAGATGATCTGTAGTCATTCTTCACTGGAGGACAGTCTCAATGTTTTATCTGCTGTTTTGTTTTATTTTAATTTTTTTTAATTTAGCATTCCAGAAACTTTGTCTCCACTGCTTAGTAAATGTGAAACAGCAGAGAGTATTGTGTAGTGGTGAATGACAGGAGGAGACTCAGAGTCTCCGTCTCATATTGAATCGTCATGCTCCTCATGTGAGACGTTACGTGAAGTTTAGTATATGTCAGCGGTGAAAGGGTTTCCCGTGATATAGCTTCACACAGATCAGTGGCTCAGTGTGCCTTCCTTCCGGAGGCAAGTTTAATTCTGTAAATCAGATGTTTTCAATCTGGGAGATGGCCCAGTTTCAGGGGAGACTCGAAAATGGAAGTAAAAAGTAATAAATAAATTAGTTATCATGAGAAGATCACACAGAAAAGCTCAGTGTGTATGATTTGGTTAAATAAACAGTTCAAGGATACAATAGTTTCTGAGGGATTTTAACTATTTTTAATCTAACTCTTACCCCTTTCACTATGTGACCGATGGGGTCCTATATTATATTACAACCAATTAGGATTTAGCATTTGGATTTAAATGTGAACATGGTTTGTTGTTTGCTCGTATTGCCAGTTAACTGTCGATGAAATCTGATCAAAACACGTATCTATTGAGGTAATTGGATTTTAACTTTAATGAATAACCTCAGAATGCTTCCCTCACCATATTTTAAATTCCCTTTTTGAGATTTAATCATAATTAGTGCAAGTTAACTGAGAAATACTGAAAACTTGAAATTTTGCATTTAGGGTTTTTAACAATAGACTAAATCTGTTTTAATAAGTATCACGACACAGCATGCCTTAAATTCTACTTTACAAAGCTCTGTTGACCACGAGAGGAGATACAGTCTATCTCATTGTATATTTATTCTAACAGCACAGCATCAGGATCAAGCTGATGGCTGCCGTTGACAACAAATGAATAAAAAAATGTTACTTAATTTATGGGCGTATTTGTGTATCGTTTCTGACTCTAACATATAGCTCATATTACATTGTACATGTTATATGTTTGGAAGGTGTATTTTATGTTGAGGAAATTCTGCTAAAAAGAATGTGCTTTGTATTTGGCAAAACCATTTACAATTTATTTTCTGACAAAATATTCATAAAGGGTGATGAACTTGTAAAAACTTGATGAAATCTGATTTATGAAACATACTAAATGTTATGATATACATTGGAGAATTTCTCTGAAGCTTTACTTAATGGTCTAGTTGTGTTTTGTGCTGGTGAACTATTTATTTTTCAACAGATAGTCAATCATAAAAGGAGAAAACATTAGAATTACAATCTTGATTCCCCCGAGGTGACAAAGTTAAATTGACTTGTTAATCAATGTAACCAAAATACAACACTGCCTCCTACTGGCCATTCTGGACACAGAGGGATCTGACAGTTCCTGGTTTATTGTAATGGAGTATAAATTAACTCAGAAAGGCCCACTGGATATGTATCAATAGCATGCTAATAGTTTAATATGCATATATTTCTACTCACCATGCTCATAAACAAACAATGTACAGTTATGACAATTTTTTTAATTCATCCATTACTGGAAGTAAAAGTTGATGTGATTCGAGTCGAACACAATTCACTTTATGTTTTCTCGTTTCAATTTACAACCATCTATGACATTTCACAGTGTTCTTTACACACAGGCCTGAGCCTGATAACTAACTGAAGTGACGCCTAGTGTCCGAAGAATGAAATAGATAATACTGATAGTGTTGAAAAAGCATGCAGTCTTATATTGAAAACAGTGATAAAGATCATTGATAAAAATAAAACTACAATAAACCAACATAATAAGCAGGTGTCCTGGTCAGTGTTGAATATAAATAGAGGCTGAATAATGTAATACAATGACTCTGACGTACTGCTGCTCAACCTTTGAGATACACATGTATATTTTGGAGGCACAAGCACTCATCCTATTTCATGCTTTCAGTAGCAATAATAACATTTATCCCACACCTCGCTTCTCTGTATATGCAGACTGGTGGAATATATTTAACATTTAATACTAATATAAAATACAATCCTATTATAAGGCCTGTTGTTTGACCTTTGTGAGGAAACCACAAAGCCATATAAGTCTGAACCAAGATTGTGTCGACATCTATTGACGGCTATTAATCCTTACATTCTTCGATAAAAATGAAACTAAGCAAAGGTTCAGTCTGGAAGACTGTCTTGTTGCATGTACATTCTAATTCACTTGCACAGTCACATGCACAGTTTCGCTCTGTCTAGGCTCCACAAGCTGGTCTTTTTATCCAATCACAGCCTGACATGCTCGTCTTGCACCGATCAACCTTAAGCTGTCAGAGTTTAAAATGACTTCTCTCTTTATGCTATCATTCAGCTGTCAGTTAAATATGACGATACTGATTTGAACCTATAGTTTGTAATTTGTCAATCTTGTATCTTGTTTTAAAAGATAAAAAAGACAACTGCAGTATTCTTTTCAGAGATCATGTGAGCATCAGATCAATGATAAAATGTCCACTGATTCATTTGTAATATGACATAACATTATACAATGATGATATATTTCTCAAAAAACATTAATATTATAGTCATTAATTTAGCCTGAGCTGGGTAATGTAGATCAACTACTGAAATCATATTCAATAGTGCTCCTGCTGCAGACGTTACTGAAGACAAACTTGGATAAACATTTATCTTCTGTCAAGACAAGAGAGCAGCAAGGACAACTAAAACCTGATGATGAGTCAACACTGATATTTATTATTTATGATATTTCAACTTTACAAATATTTTTAAGTATTTTCTGTTGTCAAAGCACTGAAACTCAGTTCCATGAACAGATTCATTCTAATTTTCTCATCTACCTTCGATCAACAGACATCATAGATATAATGTTTACAAATAAACCATACCTCAAGCTTATACAAGAGGTTTGAGACGTCTCTTGTATGAAGTAGTTATCGGACACCTGAGATATTGGTTGATTTTTTGTTGTTTTTTTAGGACAAAAGTTTAGACTGTAAAAATGTCCTATCATGATGTCACACATGCACGTTGCTGTTGTGTCTGACCAGCAGGGGGCACAGCAGGTCGCCCTCTGCTTTTTCAGGTTTTTTATGTAAGACTTCTCATGAGGCTGTCCTGCCTGAAGCTGGTGCTGGGCAGTCACTTCCACATGCAGCTGCTGGAAAATTGTTGGTTTTTCTAATAAAATATCCCACAACAAATTGTTATTTTGAGACATAGAGTCCATGATCTAGTCAGGAAACTTCAATAAATACAGTCAACTTGAAAAAGCAGGGTATCAGGATTGTTTTCTTTCTCTAGACTTACACGATTGAGCAGTGGTATTGCTGTCCATAAGGAAGTGGATGACACCATGTAAAATAAAACTAAATAATCCATCCCGGTGGAGCAGCTGCTTCCTTCACTTTTGCCCACTCGGATCTGCTGACCTTTGAGGAACTTGCAGCTTAAAGGAAGATGGGATTTAATCACATTACTGCTTTATCAGCCCTGACTGAGTCATGGTCCTTGACTCCTGGCCTCTAAATGAATCACAGATCCTCTAAGTCAGGGGCAGTTTGTGTGTCACCGTTATCAAATCAAGTGTTGAAATCCTATCCAGTCAAACAACAGGTTATCCTCCCGGGCCTCCCCACCATGTTGCCAAGTGACTGTCAGGAAATGAATTTGTAATGGAAAGAGAATAAATCAGGGCCAGTTTCACGCGGAGAGGAGCTTTGCCTTGTTTTCTCACCCACTTTTACTACACTGTACTTTCTTATCCTGTACAATGTGGTTTTCACATGTAATGCACAGATATATATTAAACTGTTAAAGCCTGGAAAAAAAACCTTTGAATCAATCAAACACACTTTCCAGAAACCACAGATAAACTTGAACAAGAACCTCAAGTACCTTTCACTCAGGCTTTTCCTTTTAATGCATGAGAAGAAGTGGATTGTGGAGCTAATCGAAGTCTTGTGGTTTCTTCATTTCCAGGTCTCATGATTTCATGGAACTGTATCACACTCACAAAACCCCATGACATGACTAAAAGCTCTCCTTCCTCTCCCACCTCTCCTGAGTTTGTTTGTGGGTGTCTGTGTGTGTGTTTCTGTGCATGTCTATCTATAGTTATGAGGCCCAATTTTTTTTCAATACCATCATTGTGAGGACATTTTTGCTGGTCAAAGTCAAAGTCAAGGGGCTGTTGGAGGGTTAAGACTAGGTTTTAGGGTTAGTGTTAAAATTAAGCTTAGGATAGGGAAAGGGGCTAGGGAAGGCCTTACAACTATAGAGAGACGTGCATGCATGTGTGTGTGTGTTTGTGTGTCTTATCGATGTGTCTTTGTGTATATGCTAAATCTCATAAGGATTATCACATGACTGGCGGTTCATGTATAAGTACAGGCCCGGTATGGGCTGATGTCAAGGAAGGAGCCAGGGCGGGAACATTCTTCATGAATGAATGTGTTACGTCATAAAGTATTTTGAGGTAACTCTGAAATAATGCCTTGTGCGTCTTTTTCACCAATTGTTTAGTGAATTAATTTATTTCATTACTGTCTTATTGGGCTGTTAATTTCACCACATTTAGGATACCAACAATAATTTCCCCCATTAATTAAAGCCCTGAGTGAACACACTAATTAATGAAAGTGGATTCTATAATCTAAAATATGTTATGAGATGTCAAATATCTCTGCTTAATATTTCTGGAATTGTTTTCTTTATTTTTTATATACATTTTTAATATATATATATTTCAGAATCAGGTTTAATTGGCCAAGTAAGTTCAGTCAGACAACTCACATTTCGAAATTTATTGCAGCATCACAACATGTTTAGTGTTTGGCGTCTAGGCTCCAACTTAATCACTCCCCCATATGATTTGCATGTTGGGAGTGATGAGCAAATACTTGTAGTATGTAGTAGTACTCAGTGTGTTTTAATTTTCAACACTATAAAGTAGTACCCGGGGTGTTTTTGTTGTCCACAGTGTGTACTAGTACAGTACTGTATTACTTCTCGGTCTATTTTGAGTAGTATAAAGAGGGAGGGCGGGGCTTGCTCCGAATTAGGAGCGGATTTGGTGACGTCACGCGGGCCAGCGCCCCTGCCCGCCACACAAGTTGGAGCACGCGCTGATCCAGAGAGAAGCGGCAGACGTCAGAGGAGCTCAGACGGAGAAACATGGCGCAGAGTTGGAGAGCTGTCTCTGGGCTACACAGGTAAAGAGCCGCTGACACGGACTCTGCGTCTCCCTGGAAGTCAGTGACGGATTACCCAGTGACTGCCGACAGCCTGCCCGACAACACTGACCCACATTTCTGCCTTTCCTGCCCCTTGTGGGACCGGACTTGAGAGGGAAGAGGCGGTGGAGCAGAGTTGACAGCCACCGTTCACCTGAATTGTGCGACCACAGAATGTGTGCCGACCATTTTAGCTAACTGAGGTTAAATTGCGCGGTGTGGGAGCTTGTTATCGACCCCCACCGAGCCGGGGCTATTTCCTCCTGCACTCCGAGCTGTTACCCGGTCGATAGCAACACAACATGGCTCGGTGAACTGTTGCTCCTGTAACACCAGCTTAACGAACAGTGTCCGTGCACATTTGACAGTCTCTGCGTCACATGCCTGGTTTGTTTTGACACAAGCGTTAGCCACATAGCATCATGTCCGACAACCAGAGCTGGAACTCCTACGGCTCCGAGGAGGATTTAGAGCCCAAAGAGGAGCCTGCACCTCCTGTTGCGAACGGCCGGTTCAGCGGAGTCCTCAGTAAGGTAAGAATCTCTTAGTACGCATCGGTCAATGTCACTGCCAGGTGCTAAGGGCATTACTGTAGCCTGGCTTCACATCGGGGTGAAACGAGGCAGTCTCGAAATGTTATGACCAATCATGGCAGGTCTATTTGGGAGGGGAGGGTGATGCAGGATCGCTTACCCTCCATCAACATTTGCACATTTCTGCCCGGTAGGATTAGATCACCAATGAAGCGATGGGAAAGCCCCTGTTGTGAATTCGATTGGCGGCGTGTGTAATGCACAGCTAGCCACATTAGCCCACAAAACCATCGAAACACGTATTGATTCATTTAATGTGGTCTTGGATGGAGTAGACAGTTCATTCCAGGTTATGCGCGCATTAGCTTTGGGCTGCCTTCATCTAATGTTGGTGCAGTGAGTGCGGGCATCTGAGGATCACATTTGGCCGCACAACGCTGTTAGTAATATACCAAGTGGAGCAGGTGTTAGTTTAGCCAAGGGGACGTTGTGCCGATATCTGCGTTTCCCTTTCAGAAAGGTTCCTGCTAATCTTGTGGGCGATGAGCTCATTTCAAAGGTTAAATCAGGACATCGGCTCATCCCTGTGTCTGTCATGTCCACTACAATAACAACATTGACACAACAAATCGTACTGTCGTGGTGTCATATGTACAGTGATGATGTGAAGAAAACTTACGAAAGACATTTGATGGAGGGACTAATTTAACATAAATATGCTTGTTAATTGAGTTCACTATGTAATAACAACTGTCTAAGATAGTGTTGACCTGTTTGGTTTTTCCTTTAGGAAACGGACAGTTAAGCCTTTTGCTAGACAAAGTCTTGGTAACCTAGTTTGCCATATGCCTCTGCTCACTTGTGCAATGCTTTGTTTTGGTCAAAATTACCACAGTTTAAATTAGTTAAGCTGCTGGCAAGCCAACGTGGTATTAATCTCACTGTACACTGTGTTTCCAAACAGATTGCATGTTGACCTGCTAACCAAGCATATTGTGAGATTAAGGAGCTCTGCATCCAGAAAAGCTCATCTGTTCAATCATACTAAGCCCTTTACACGTCACAGGACTTGTGACTTGAAATCCCACATGTGTCCTAATTCAGGTTTTCCCAGAAGTTCAAGCATCTCAAGTTAGGCACATGCACTTTCTATTTTTCTTCGAGGTAATCCGCAAAAATGGAAACCACTCTCCAATTAATGGTTCATCAGTATCATTAAAGATTTGTTTTGTGTTACATTGTAAAGGTATTTGAGTCAGTTCTGAGACTGTTATGTATAATATAAGGTGTTCAATATGTTTACTATCTATAAAAGTAGTAATCTTAGTGACTACATCTCAAGGTGGTATTTATTGCAAAAATATCATTGCTTAATGTGAGGTTTTCCTTGTCCCTCACTATACTAAAATGTTAATATAAATCCTTTGCTTTTCAGTGGACAAACTACATCCATGGCTGGCAGGACCGTTGGGTGGTGCTGAAAAGCAACACACTGAGCTACTACAAGTCCCAGGATGAGACAGAATATGGCTGTCGAGGTTCCCTCTGCCTTAGTAAAGCTGTTATTACTGTAAGTTTCACTGAGATTCTTCTCAAAGTAGAAATATTTTGTTCTGTTAACATTTGTGCAACATTGGTGTTTTTTTTAAACTTCTTCCAGGAACGAAAACTGATGTTTGTGTAAGAGTTCTACATTTGCTAAGAGTGCGGAAACAACACCTTTCTCATTTTAGCCACCAAAGGAGAACAGTCTTCCATTTCAACATATAATGTGCAGCATTGCTTATGAATGGATTGGGGCAAACACACATTATAGCCCTTATACCATGTCAGAGTTTCCATAGTAACTGCCCTCCACACTCCCCTGCCTAACTCGTGCTCACTTCACACTAAAACAATAAACCCCAGATTTTTTTTTAAATCAGCATGATGGGAATGGGAACAAGTTTATTACCTCAGGATCATGGGAAGCAACATCAGCTGTTCCTGCTTCCACCAGTATTGTATCAACCCACTCTCTTCCTCCCTTAGGCCCTCACATAGAGAATTTGGGCATGTGACCCATAAGATGTGATTCAGATGTTAGGCATCCACCATATGTTTGCACAGGACAGTCCAGCTCCAGACATTCGGACCTGTGGTAGTCACATCCAACATTTCTTTAAGCAAGCACTCCCACATTATAAGGTGTACAATAATATCCTGTCTCAAAGATTCAATAGAACTGCCACACTTAACTAGATCACAGACAAAATTATAAGGAAAATGTGTCAACAGCACTTAATGCTGGAGGTTCTCACCATTTCACCTTTCATCATGTTTCAGTGGGAACCCAGGTCAGTCATTGACTTAGGCTTGGTCTATATCTCTCCGAACAGTAACATTAGTTTGTGTGCCCAGTCAGCGTGATGCATGCCTTGCCTTTAGATGTGTTTGTTCAGCTTTATCCATTCCCAGCGTATGTAAATATTTACTTCCATGGTACTCTACCACAGTCATTCCTCATTCCAATGGAAATGGGCCTCACACGTCTGGACCATAAATAATGACGATTATAGCGAGAGATAGGGGTCAGCAGACAGTATTTGCCATTTTAGAACAGAAATGTTTTCTCTTTTTTTAGCAGCATTTCTGCGTCTCCTCATTTCTTCTCATTGCTTTGAAAGTAACTATCAGACATGCTGTACTTGCACCATGTTATACAGTGAATAAACTTGGAATAGCTACTTTCACACCCATTGTGTTGAATGTTGCTACAACCATGTAAAAATTTCTTTCAATAAGACTAACCAGGCTAACCTCTCCACAGTTTTGTGCAGACGTGTGCAAACATGTCTACTCGGTTCAGAGTGTTTATCCATCTTAGTTGCACAATAAGTCATTCAGAGGTTTCATTTTAACAACAGAGTTGAGAAACTCCAGACCTGTAAGACAACATTTGATTTCTTCTTTGTAGAGTCATGTTTCAGAAACTGACATTTTAATAATATGACTGAACACAGCACCTGCAGCTCATTGCTGGTGGTTCACAATTCCTCTATTTACTATGTTCCTTATGTCTTGTCTGGTGCAGTGAAATTTCAGCAGATTTCAACAGCTTATGGTTGATCCAGTCTCAAATCAAACTGGAGCATGTAGGTTGCAAAGGGAGTAACCAGGCTGGATTAGATTACGTTATTTGATTTGCATTCCATTGTGTCTACCACCTGTTTGTGTCTCTACGCCAGTATAAGTAATTAATTTGTTTCAGCCACCTTAATTACTAAACTTGATGTCACAAACGGAATTAGATATAATTCAGTGTTGAGATCTAAACAGATGATTAATATTACTGGTACAAGAGATGTTTGTACAGAAGTTTACCAGCTAAGATATAATAGGTTATCCACCAAGGCAACTTGAACATTCCTGTATTAATGTAAACAGGCTCAGTTTGAAATGCAGCTTTGGCCAAGGCTAATGTTAACGATTAACCTCCCTATGTTCTCTGTACATTCAGTGGTTCAGGCACAGGGTTATATGTTTTAGCCTAAATAATTGAACAATTCCTCATTTAACCTGATTATAAACAACTATAGTGTGTTTTGGTTACAGAATTTATCTGTACCTCCACAGGCTGGTACCCACCACTACCATTTTAAACTACATGGCAAGTTAATAAGAATACAAACTGGATCTATAGTAGTTTGGAAGCGGGATTATCAATTTTATTTTTATCTTCGGTGGCACTGGATGTGAGGATTTGGCTCTTTCTTTATCAGATCACAGCAAAACCTATTGAGGTAGTTAAAGAGCTAAAGGAAGAGAAAGAAAGATTAGTGATCAAGTAGAGCTCAAACAAATAGTTGGGAGTGACATCAGGCTTTGTGGAAATTACAAAGTGTCTCCTGATAGGAAATGAGACTCTTCCTCATACGATGGAACTTCCTCTACGCTTGGGGTCAAAGGGAAGGTCAAGAATGTGTGTGTGTGTGTGTGTTTCAATGACAGAATGTGGTTTTTGCCGTAACCCTTGTTGATTTAGGTTTCCGTTTCCCTGTCTTTGACTCTGACCACTTGGTGCATCAGTGTTTCCTCCACCAGTGCAACAGGGATTCAGTGTCTCCAGAAAGATGTTCCTGGCTCCAGACCAGAGTAGAAATGTTGCAAGTACAGAAGACTGTATTTGTCACAATCTCCTCTCCTCGGAGTGTAATTATCAGGTTTAAATGAGCACAACTGAATGATGAAATTCAGTAATGTTTGGCGCAATCCTTGTTGGGTTTCTTAATGTTTGCATTGGTTTCAGTCCCCTAACCTTTTTAAGTACTGAAAATCCTAGGCTTATTTAAATGGAACTCCCCTCCATTCTCGTCTCGGGATTGTGACTTTAGACACGTTCACCAGCTCAAAACAGAGGTTGGAAGGGGGAGCACAGAGTATCTCTCATTGAAGCTGAGTAGGAAGTTTATGTTGGAAGACAATAGACACAGATTGAAACTGTTTTGTTTTGTCATTTAGATATTGGCATTCATCTTATTTTCTACAATAAGAATCCAAGACTAACACTGATTAGTGTGGTGAGGTATTATCCAAGCTGAGTGACTGGTGGGCCCCACAAAAAGGGAGGCAGTTTCACAGGCAGTTTGACAGACTTCAGAAATGGTTCTTGGCAGAGGCTCCTCATAGCAAAAATAGGCAACGATGACAATACAGTTGCCTAAGTCAACAAAAGACAAACTGCTCTGCTGGGAAATTACATCTATATCTTCACTACTGGTTGACTGTGGTGCTATGTTGGTACATACCAACACATTGGGCTCTTTCAGCATCATATGGACATCACACTTATCATCAAAGATGTGATTGATTATTGTTTACGGTAGTCTTGTATCCTTTTCAAGCCTTGTGTATTTCTCATCCTCAGTAGACCCATGACTGCATTGTCCAGCAGTGAAGACGAGGAACTCACTTTCTCACTCTCCTAGCAACAGAATCCCACTTAAGTTCCACACGTCAACTTGCAAGTTGTAGGCAGGAACAGCCTGAATATAATTTTATTCCTTTATTATAATATAAGAACTTACTTGTTCATTGGGCTGGTGAAGTTGTATTTCAAAACATCATGTGTGTGTCCTTCCTTGCTTTGCTACCTCTTCTTTTAAATGAGCATTGGTAAGCTTTAAGTAATGTCGCACATTACTGATTCAGAGCAGCTGGTCTTGGCCTCAGAGCTGTCCAGGTGTCAGGCAACATGGCCAAGTCACACTCCTGCAATGAAACCTCTTTAAAGACCCCATAGTGGGCAATTTCTTGCTCTGCCAACTCATTAAGTTATACTATCTTCTGCAATGATATAGGCTCCGACTCTTATGGGCGCTTGCATTCACTTGGCAATCATAAATTGCAAGCTAGCAATTGTTAATGATCATATGTGCCTTTTTTATTCCAGCTTGCTCTGGTGGATTGAACTTGTAAATCGTATTAACCTTGTACGAATTAAATAGATTGGTGAATGTTCAATACAGTGTAATTATAAACTTAATCTTACAATACCTTTTATTAATTAAATATCCCCAAAAAATCAATAAGGGGCTTAATTAAATCCACCCTTGAGTTGTTATCAGCACTCACAAATGTTTCCTCAGTGAGGGCTGTTCTGGCAACACCGCTGATTGTTTGCTTCCATAGTAAATGAGTGCACTTACTATGGATTACAGGCAAATTTACACAGAGACCCCAGGTGTGTTTTTTATATTGCTAAATATTTGGAAAGGATACAATGATGACTTGAAGACATTTTATATACAAGAAGTCAACTTCACGGTGACAATATGATGTTCAGCAAAAAGAGACTTCGGCCTTAAGTCTTGTTCCTAGACTGGTTGGCAGAGGCAAACAACAACAATGCAGTAATTCTGTTTTTGTCGCGCTTACACTTTAACTGCTGCTCATTCATGCTATTGCAATTCTAGGTCTCTCTAGCTGTGTCCTCGACTACGCCTGAGCAGGCCAGACCTTCTCGCATAGACTATTATGTGCTTTCAATTCGATTAGACCTTGAGCGTGATTTAGCATTAGGACTTACTGCAGAGGTGTCCTTTCAGAGGGCCTGATGCATTTGGCAAACAGTACACAGGTAAATACCACATCAACACATACACACCCCTCGGTTGCTGGCCGTGCCAGCATAGCACTTTCAAAGCGCTGACAGTACACTGGAGGGCTATTAGGAATATGCTCCATCCTGCAAGTTGCCCTAAAAGGCCAGTTCCTATGTGAGAGTGTCTGAAGGAGCTGCTGTGCCTCTGGTTCATCTTTGGCTCCTATCTTTTTGAGATAGGCCTATGCTAAAGATATTTTATTGACATTACTGGGATTGTGGCAGACTGCCACATTTCCATCTGTTAAAATTAACTCAAGAGCAGATTGTCTCTCTGAATGTAACAAAGAAGCGAAATAAGCAGTTTGTCTTTTCTGGATGATTCCAGTAGATATTAACATGGCCCCCTCTCACAAATGCCTCTCTCTGCACTTCCTGAGCAGGAAAGAGAAAGGCTTTTCCTCTTGCTTTTCCCATGTGACTGCTTATCCAGTCACATGGGTTGGCAAAGTGGTAAATAGTCTGTATTTATTATGTATCCTGATGACCATGCAAAGCGCTTCACACTTCACAGTGCATGGATGTGCAGCACTTTCTCGTCACACATCAATCATTGCTGTCAGGGGGCGATTTTGGGTTCAGTATCTTGCCAAAGGACTCTGATTGAACTGCTGCCCCTCTATTATTTGAAGACTCGCTCTAGCTCCTGAGCCACAGCCACAATCATATCACGATGTTTTTAACACATGATCAAAATCTGAATTTCACCCACAATATGACAAGTCCTATCGAACATGTCCAGACTCAAACCAACCAGTGGACAAGTGCATTGGCACCAGCTCCTCATCAGCCAAATTTGCTTTGTAATATAATTTGGCCAATATGCTCAGCCATCTTGTAGGTGAGGATCCTGTTGGGTTGTGAATGTAGCTGATACTGAACCTAACAGTATATTTTCAATACACACTAACTTGCCTAACTTTTTGATCTGTACTTCCTGTTTCTAGCCTCATGAGTTTGATGAGTGCCGGTTGGACGTCAGTGTGAACGACAGTGTGTGGTACCTGAGAGCACAAGACCCAGAGCACAGATACCAGTGGATTGACTCCATTGAGCTGCACAGGGTAAGTCATGCACATTCTATCACAGCAGACAATGAAGTGGTCGTATCAAAACACACAAAATCCCTGTCACATTCGAAGCAAATTAGAATCATCATTGATGTGTGTGTTTCTGGTAGAGTATCACAGAGAGAACATCAGACAGGGGAGGAGTCCAGGGAACAATAATCGTCCCTCCACTACTGGTGCGTTTGTCAACAAGTTTGTAGGAATTCAGGACTTTCTCATTACCTGTGCAGTGCACTGTAGTGGCACGTGTGTTTGTTTGTGTTTGTTTGTATGCAAAGTACATCATCAACATTCATCTAGTCCATAGAAGGAGAGCAAAGGCCGATCAGCTACATCATTAAAACTGATGACTGGATTTTAATGTTGTTGCTGATTGGTGCAGTTGTGCGCTTTCAGCCACTACACCTCACACATGGGCCTTCGTGTGGGGAACCCCCCGCGCACAAACACGCCTCCTTTCCCCTTCACCCGCTCATTTCAGAACCAGGAAGACATCATGACTCAGAGCAGGAGGGGTGTCCGCCTCATGCACATGCATGCATTCCCAGCCATCATCCCACCCACAATGAGTCACTGCTGAAAACTCTCAGACTTAAAGGGAACTGCTTCCCTCTTTCCTAACTCGCATTACTCACACTCAGCAGCCCATCGTCTCCAAGGAGACACAACACACCAGAGCCAACACTGGAGTCTTCACAGGGTTTGAGAGAGTGAAACATCAACACATGAAAACAACAATAGTTTCTAGGAGACAGTCGCAAAAGTAATCTTGCAAAACATATTCTTATAATGTCTGGTCATCTTTTATTGTACACTCTGTAAATTTGTTTACATAATATGTCACATTATAAAAGGATGTCCTGTTCAGGGCAGCTTTCTCATCAGCACCAGGCTTCATTTCCTCTATTGTCAAAGTCAGTAGTGTGTTCATTGAGGCTTTAATCTCCACTCACACCTACATTACATAACAGTTGCACAGCATCGCTGCACTGCATGCAGCTTAAGAACATGTCCTTGTGTGTTGCCATATACTAAACAGTCGTTGGCGAGAGGCCCAGCAGCTGATAAATGTTACTTTACTGCTGCTTTATTTAATATTTTTTGATTTTAATCTATAATCTAGCAGCAACAAAGCCTCTGTTTGTATTATATGTAGTTTTTTCTTTTTCTTTTGTTCTGTCATCAAACAGATAAAGGGACCTGGTTTAGATAGTGCAATCTGTGCTGATGAAGTCAGTGGGGTAGCAACATGTTGGCTAAAGGGCAAACAACCGTGACTGAAATCCATGAGAGGCGGAGTTACTTCTGGTCGTTGACCGATAGTAACCCTAAGCTCTTTCAAATGCCAGTCACGTGCATGTATATATATATACATGCACGTTACTGCCCTCTTGTGGTTGAAAGCAGAAGTGTGTCTTAAAGGGAACACCCCTGTTTCTCCTCTCCACCAGCCCCTGTAGTTGCTCTGTTGCTGGTGTGACCAAATGTCTATTTTGAGAGGCCGGGCTGCTCGACTAGAGGAGAGGGGAAGTCAAGTTTAGAGGAAGAATATGATTAATTTCAACATAAAGTTTAATATTACTACGAAGGTTTTGTAAACTGCTTTTGTGGTTTTCTAATGGAGGTTCAAGAGTTCCAAATACATTATTCGGATGTTAAACAGAACTACATGAAAGTAGTTTAAGATCTTTCTTATAATAATGTGCTAGTTAAGCTAAAAGTGCCAGGTGGGAACACTTCAGGTCAAATGAAGATTTACAGCAGAGAGTACTTGGATCAGTTTAACTCGCCTGAAAACAAACTCAGTCATGTCTCATTCTTCACTGGCTTTATACGCCATAAAATGTGGCCATGTATTTTTTATTTATTTTTGTTTACATTAATGACGGTAGGGTATTTTAGTTAGTAAACCTTTGTTCGTATTAAAACAGCTCACTTGTTTCTTCTCTGCCCTGTCTGTTTTCTACAGGTTGACTGTGGTTATGGCTCAGAGTCCAGTCTGCGGAGACGTGGCTCCATGCTGTCTCTCACGTCAGCCACCAGCGGCTTCTCTGCCACCTCCACATCCTCCTTCAAGGTGGGTTTTCCGGTTAATGTTTACTGTAGCTGAAGAAAGCATTGCTCTCAGATTATTATTCGCACACATGAGGGGTGTTTGGATATTAATGGAGGCGCACGCAAGCAGTGGATTTTGTCATCATGTGGTTGGCAGTGGAATGGTTGCATAGTGGTCCATTGGAAATATAAAAACAAGCCTAACCACTCTGTTGCTTTAATGTCTTCAGAAGGGCCACAGCCTGAAAGAGAAGCTGGCAGAGATGGAGACCTTCAGAGATATTTTGTGCAGGCAGGTGGACACGCTTCAGAAATACTTTGACAACTGTTCAGATGCTGAGTCCAAGGATGAGCTGCAGAGGGACAAAAGTAAGAACCACAGACACCTACACTCCTATTTAACAGTGTTGTCGCTAACTCATGTGGGTTTAGGGATCATTTTATTTAGTCATTTTTCAAGCAACAATATCTAGTCACTGGTTTTCGAATTTAAGCATTTTTCATATCCAATAGTAAGCTGAAAATCTTTTTGTTTTACAATTTGAGCATTAACAGGTATGTTTATTTTTATAGTGCTTAATCACAAAATATATTATTTAAAGGGACGTTACAGAGGTAGGTCAAGGCATAAAGACAATACTCTAGAGAGAAACCCATCGGTTCTCATTATGAGCAAGCACTTGGTGAAAGTGGAGCGAAAAACCCTCTAACTTCCTCCCACAGAGCTGGACTCAGGGCGATTGGCTGTGAGCCTCGAGTTTGAGAGAAATGGGGTGGCGGAGTGAGCAACCAGGAAAATGACCAATCAATAATGCAGCTTTTTCTTGGGGTTATGCTTAAAATGAAGTTGATGTTAGGTTAAGGGTCAACTAAATACATTGTGTTAGGGTTAGTGTGTGTCCTCACATTTATAGAAGGTATGTGTATTACGTAACTGGTACTGCAGCGATGTACATGTCTAAGATAATCTTTTGTTTACTTGTACTTAGATTAAGAAAATATAAGTAATTTGTGTAGTGAGTGTTGTGAAGAATGTGATTGTGTGTGTTGTGACTCAGAAAGTAGTTCTTCCAGTAGCCCCCTCACTCTTACCCTGTCTTGGACGGCTTCACATTTGCTCATGGCAGCCTGTGCAAGGCGTCTGTAGATGGCCACGAAGAATGAAGCCATGCTTTTGTTCTGCTCGCCCCTTCTTACTCTCTCACCCTCTCTCTATTCTGAAGATGAAACCAGACCATTGTCACATTGTCCAGCACAGCAGAGTCTGGTGCTGTGCTGTGGTTTGAGTTGTTGAATGGGCCACAATGTGCTACCTTGTCCGTGAACCTTGGATTACTTTCCGTAGGTTCTCACAAGAAAAGGCTTGTGTGTAGCAACCACCTGTTTGGTGCTTTTAGTATTTGCCTCCCCTCTCTGAGACTCGTTTTCTTCTTTCAGTCGTGGAGGATGATGAAGATGACTTCCCCAACACCCGCACAGATGGAGAGTTTGTGCACAACAACAATGGCAGCAAAGAAAAATGTGAGTAGTGCAACTGCAGCCCCAGAAAACTAGTTTTTTCCTCTCTAACCTGAAACATGCATGACTGCTACATAATCAGCAATCAAAGTTATGGATGATGATGTTCTTCTTCTATGCAGTGTTCCAGTCTTTGAGTCCCAAGGGAATCAATGGCATAGACTTCAAGGGGGAAGCCATCACATTCAAGGCCACCACAGCCGGGATCCTGGCCACTTTGTCCCACTGCATCGACCTGATGGTGAAGAGAGAGGACAGCTGGCAAAAGAGAGTGGATAAGGTATGTAACATCTGGATCACTGCAGCGTCCAGATAGCCATGTTTCATCCATAATTTCTTTATTTACATTTTAATGAGAGTTGTATTTTTAAGATACATAACCTGTATTACATACATACATACATACATACTTGCATACTTTAAAAAGATCAGTAGATGTTGAATTAGTGCTGTAACAGTTTGTCTACAGTGGAGAAAAGGATTTGATGCTAAGTCAGCACCATGTATATGCTGTATCTGACCAAATTCCTTTTCACAGCTCTGGCTGTAAATTGATTTTATATTTTTGTTTGTAGGAGATGGAGAAGCGGCGAAGAATAGAGGAGAGCTACAAATCAGCCCTCAAGGAATTGAAGAAAAAGTCTCACTTTGGAGGTCCCGATTATGAGGTGAAGTAAATGTGACATTCATACATGATGCATCATGATTATAGGTTTGTGTACGAATCTTAGAAGTAACATCCGCTCTCCATTTAATTTACAGGAGGGTCCAAACAGCCTCATTAATGAGGATGAGTTCTTTGATGCAGTTGAGGCCGCTCTTGACAGACAAGACAAAATTGAGGAGCAGGTGAATATAAGATCCGAAATTGTTTAATTACAGAATGTGAACTGTGACATACTGAAAAGAAAAAGTGAAATAAAAGTTTGTTTGGTGTCAAACATGATGCAACTACCCATGTTTGTGTGTTTGCAGTGCCAGACTGAAAAGACAAGGATACAGAGATCCAGCCCTGTTCCCCTTTTAGACGTCTACTCCAGCACTGGCTCACACAGATTCTCTGATAAGGTTGTTAAATTCTTCACACACTTAAACTACACAAGCTACTATCATCTGCTGCATTTCCTCACCTTCCTTATTTTCCCTCATATTACACATTAATTTTGTATGTGTCACATCACTTTTGTGTAACTCTGTCTCTTCCCTGCTTTTGTTTTTTTGTCCATCATCCCCTCGGGTTTAATATTCCCTTTAGCCTCGTAGTCAGCCCCCCCCTACTTTGAAAGTCAGGGCCGCTCCTCAGGATGTCCACAGATTCAGTGCAGAGGTAACCACCTCTGTGTTTCCCCTGCATAGACTAAACCCGATGTTTGCATGAATCCGCAGGAAGAGCTCACGCTTATTTAATAATATGCTGTGTAACCCTCTACCTTGCTGTAGCAGCATCAAGCATGAGCTCCTGTGTGAGGAATAATAGTTTTTTATCTGTATAGTCAATGTGCCACCAGCTCTGTTGAGTTGCATATATGTTTAAATGTAGGCCTGTCTGTAAAATCAGTCTTAGTCCAAAAAAGTTCAATGTGTTGTGTAGTTTTCATCAGGGACATTCTAGTTTCACTTCATTTTTTATTTGTCTGAAGATCATCACTATCTTTGATATGCGACATGGTTAACTCAGTCACTGAGAGTGAGTTAACATCCATCTCCAGTGCCCTTGATAATGTAACGTCAATGTTAGCCTTCCTGTTTGTTACTGTTGGCGTGCTAGCCTGCATGTTTGTAGTTTGTCCCAGCTGTTTTACTGTGGCTTTAAGTTCAAGAAGGATTGTGGTTGTGGTTGAGGATTGTATGCTAATGTTACTGGGGTGCATAAAGTAACAGAGACATGATGTTTGCCAATAAATTACACCTTTTTGGTGCCACAAGTCAAACAGATTGTCGTCTGCTGTAGAGAGGTTTTTAGAGGATATTTATAATTCATAGTCACCGTTTATGAACATAGGTTGAATCTTTGTTTAAACCCATGTTGTTACATAATTTATGAATCAAGCAACATTCTTGATTTATAAACATTTAAGTGCAGCTATTAAGGCAGTGTGGTTGTCTTGTCCTCACTATTCACTCCATCATGTCATGTTGATCTCTGAGGAACTTTTTCCAATTGTTATCACATAATCAATATCACGTCCTCCTTCTGTCTCTGGGCTGCGCTATAGGTGGAGGAGATGGTGCAGAGTCACATGACCTACTCCCTGCAGGATGTTGGTGGAGATGCCAACTGGCAGCTGGTTGTGGAAGAGGGAGAAATGAAGGTAAGATGTTAATATTTATATCAGATTACTGAAATAGCTGACTTTAATACTCCCTCCTACTCATACAGTAAATGATGAGTTCTGAAAATACATTTACCTGTATAGCAAATGTATAATTGGACCAAAGCCTGCTAGATTTATAAACAGAATCCTTCATTAGAAAAGTGGTTATGAATTGTTTTTCCTTAAAATGTGTGTGCAGGTGTACAGGAGAGAGGTGGAAGAAAATGGGATCGTTTTGGACCCTCTGAAGGCTACCCACTCAGTAAAGGGGGTGACTGGTCATGAGCTCTGCCACTACTTTTGGGACACGTCCTATCGCAACGACTGGGAGAGTAAGTCTTTTCTAAATCAGTTTTAGTCAAGAGCCGATTTACTGGTCAGATATAGTTCAGACTCTCCATGTTCTCTTGTCTTTCTTCAGCCACGATTGAAAACTTTAATGTTGTGGAGACGCTGTCGGAAAACGCAGCAATTGTCTATCAAACGCACAAGGTAAGAGCCACCAGATGACTGCGCTCAACAGTGGAGTGGATCGACTTGTTATGATCACGTTTTGTCTACGACCTGCGTAATCTGACGTACGAATGATCTGTTCCAGCGGGTGTGGCCTGCGTCTCAGAGGGACGTTCTGTACCTGTCCGCCATGAGAAAGATCTTAGCCAACAACGAGAACGACCCCGACACCTGGCTGGTCTGCAACTTCTCTGTGGATCATGACGATGCTCAGGTGAGACATCAGGTTCCCTCAGATCAACTTAGATTAGTTACACCCAAGACACTATTTGTTCCTTTAGTTAATTCATTTAGTTAAAGGCTGATGCTAGCTTCTTCTTCAAAGCTTTTCTTGACCTTGCACCTGCTCCAGAGTCAGCTCATAAGGCAGAAAGACACAAGTGGTACTGCAACAAGGGCAATCACCAGAAGGGACTGTGTTGTGCAGTACAGACGTGGAGTCAGTTTTCTCACTGAGAAGACAGTCAATCAAATACTGACATAGTTTTCTAAAGAAACCGAACACACCTTTAAATACAAACTTAAGATTTGGCTATAAGCAAACTAAATTTGTGATCATTTATATTTGTTGCATTGTATAATTTTACTTTTATGATGAATTTAAATCAGGGGTTATTTACTTGTTTTTATGGTATGCATAATGCACATAAATTACCCATAGATATTTGTAATTATAAATGATATCATTTTATTTCAGGTCGTCATGTGAGAAGTGAAAATAAGCTTATACAGCTAACTCTGGCTCATTTGTAGGACTAGTGTCTGTTAATTAACAATCTCCATCCCTATCAAAGAAATCAAATTAATATAATGTTATTAATGCTCTGTTTTGTCACTTTCCACAGCCGTCCAACAAGTGTGTCCGCGCCAAAATCAACATCGCCTTGATTTGTCAGACCCTGGTCAGTCCACCAGAGGGAGACAAAGAGATCAGCAGAGACAACATCCTGTGCAAGATCACATACTTTGCTAATGGTGAGTGTGGATCTGTGCTTTGGGCTGTTGTGGACTTATGAACAGTGTGAAGTCTAAGGTATTAAAATTCTCAAATGTAATTTACAAAAGTAAATTGAAAATATTTTATTCTGCCTCTTTTAGGTTGTATTTTATTTAGGAAATCTTTCTGTATTTGTTTTCTCACCTACAAACTGAAGCTCAGTGTCTCATGATGAGCAATGTGTTGATTTTCTATAATTTAATTAATAATTATTATCGATTAATCATTGCTTATTTTTTCTGCCACCTCTGCAGGTTCAGGTTGTGTTATTGTAATGAATGCTATCAGCAGGGATTGTTGTTGTTTACTGCTTGGAAGTCCTGAAGAGCTGTTGTATTATAATGATGATGATGAATAAGTTTAGGCCATTACTGGTTCTCCATCATACTTACATTCTTTTAGTATTTATCTTGTATACTGTGTGATATCAAAGAGTATGAAATTGAACTTAGTGAACGCTGCTGAATCCCTCATGATTGAATGGGCCTTAACTTTTCTATTATAAGATATGAAGAAAAAAGAATGAATCAGCACCTCTGCCAGTGTCCGCTACAACCACCGCTGCTGTTGGAGGAAAATATTAGTCATTTCTAAGAGGAGGAAAAATGCCGTCAGTGTGTTTGCATATAAACGTGTGTGCCTAGTAAATTATGGAAATACACCATGGCTTATTGACACATTTCCTTCCCTGGGCTGTTTGGTTTGTGCTTCACTCGCGGCTTGGGTTTCACTTTGTGCTCAGAAAGGCAAATGTGTCTAATATCTTTCCCAGGGTTGAGGGAAAATGTATTTTCAAAGCAGCTCAAACTAGTTAAGATGTGAACATATGTGCTGAGTAGTGCAGTAAAATGTATATTGTGTGTGTTTGTGTGTCCGTGCAGTAAATCCAGGAGGCTGGGCTCCTGCCTCCGTGCTCAGAGCCGTGGCTAAGAGAGAGTACCCCAAGTTCCTCAAGCGCTTCACCTCCTACGTCCAGGAGAAAACATCCAGCAAACCCATCTTATTCTGAGGCTCACAGGTAAAAGTCACGTCTCCAGTTTACTTATCAGATTGTATGACTTCACATGTCACCAATATTATTCAGGTACCTACAACATGATAATATTCATGATTTCCATCTCTCCAGAAACACAAGGACAGGACTCCCCTTGATTCCCTGCTGCAATGAAGACACAAGTTCCCCATGGGGATTTTTTTCCTCCTCATCAGTTGTTACTACAAGTCAGTTCCAGTAGGGGGTGTGTGAAATAACTGCATCCTCTGGCTGCATTCAAAAATTAGTGAGAGAACCCTGTGAACCCCTGAGACAGTTGAGCAGAAACAAAAATGAATGCTAACAATTTCAAGAGCGCTTAATATTTGTTTTTATTCCTCTTCATTGTGGTTTAATGGATTAAAAGATTAAACTGCAGCCTTTTCAGAAGGCATGAGAAAGTGGTTTCAGAAGCCACCACACCACATTTCCTGGTCCTCCAGCCACCAAGTCAGTCTGCATCTCTGACAAGTATATTAATATATCAATGTACGTATGTTCAATAAGAAGTTTGTAAAAAGGAAATTGTAGATCTTTACTAGAAGACTGTAATATTTAGTTCATATTATGCTTGTTTTTGCTGAAGTCATTTCCCAGCATTCTTTGTAAGCTGCTAACTTGATCGAGTTAAAAAAATGATTGATTTGAGATGATCATCCTTTCTGTGTTGAGTCCAGAGGGCTGTCATGAACCTGTGACCCCTATGAAGTAAGACTTGAACTTTTTGACTCCGTCTCTCTCATGAAAAACGCCTCACGTCGGCGCTGATGGAGAGATGAGCCGAAGAGTTTCTATTTATTTAAATGCACAAAAGAGAGTTTATCTACATTGTAAGCCCGGCTTTATTTCTGTGTCATTGTTGATAAGTTCCAGTTTCGTAGCATATCCTGTATTTTGAATGTTAAATGAAATGTAAATAGTGTCACTAACATTTTCAGTCAAGGTCCTCAAAGCGTTTTTATGAGAGTCAAGCCCAAATGCCTTAGTGTTACAGGAAGATGTAGCTTCAGTTGGGTGTCAGGGTGCGGTTAGTGCACCCAGTAAATCACTAGTGAAGTGCCTCATGGCTTATTTCCCTATATTAGTGTCCTTCTCCAACTGGAGACTATTTCAAATGTGTCCTGCGAGTCATTTGCCGAGAGCTAGCGGGATGTTTTAGGTCTAGTGTCAGAAAAGCAACATTTCAGTTCATATTCTTGCTGTTTCTTACATGTGATGAGTACTGACATGACAACCATTCACAATCAGGTTGGTTCGATGTGTCATATATTTTCTGTCCAAGACTGTCGATAATGCACGTGCAAAGCTAAAAAGTCCAAAGTACCCGAGTTGATTTTGACAGGAACTTCTTCCATAATGATTTTTGGTTTTAAGTTTTGATCGCGTTCCCTTATTTTCCAGACTTTTCAAAAGTAAAACTTTCTCAGCTCTTGTACCATTTCAACTTGTGGACATCCAACGTCTTGGGTCATATCACTGATGTTAATTTGCAGCCGTGTTTATCAGTCTTCGTTTTAGAGCTTGTAGCTGACTGATGTGGGTGAGAGAACAAGTGAAGCCAGATGACACTCAGCCTTTCAGCTGAGTGGAAAGACGCCACGCTGAAGCTCTCTCACCTGAAGCCAGACATTTCTAAAACAAGTTTAGTTCTTCACAGGTTGAATGTGATTAGAGAAACATTTTTGTAAATTATTTGTTGATACTTATGCTGTGGGATCAACTTACAAAATGTACTGTGACAACGTGGCACTTGTGCCCTGTTTTAAAAGTGAAATAAATAAGTTTATCCTTCAGTTTGGAACCATTTGTTGTTGTTGATGAAAAACCAGTGAGACATCACTCAGAGGGAACAAAGTGTGTTTTATCTTTTAAATAAGACATTGTACAATCTTGACATGAATAATTTATAATTGAATATTCTAATTTGAACATGCTAAGGCTCAACATCTCAGACACTGTATGTAAGGCCACTTCTGAGCTTTGCTGATTACTGAAAATAACACAGAACCTGCTGTACCTGTAGTGAGTCATGCTTCTAAAAGTAGACAATCAGCTTCTATCCAGACTCATAGTTTTTGTTAAAGGTTCCCATGCTCTTATGTTCTGGAAACAGCATTCTCCTGATACTGTAGCTCGTCTTTCAACATCCTCACAACGATGTGGAAACATATCGGCCAAGCGGCTGCCGAGGTGTTTCAGGAGCTTCTGCGTTTTGTCACGGGGAGCAGCTCTTTTACAAAAAAAAACACACACAAGAGGAAACAAAAACTGAAAAAGCATTGGGTCTCCTTTAAACTCATCCTTTTGCTTGTTCAACGATGCAAAGTGTACCTTAAAAATAAATTAATTAATATGGCTTTGTTTTTCCTATTAGCCTTAAAAATAACACTTGCCTCTAACGTCTTAGTGGTAGATCAGCGTCTGAACAACCACCTGTGACAAAAACCTGGAGGTTCAGCCCCAACAGTCATTCTGCAATATATACAAAGTATACAGTTGCACCTCAGCTCATGTAAGATTGAGCAAGTGATACCCAACAACACCGATATAAACCACATACATTCAGGCAGAAGGTTGGTGTTTGAAACTACTTACAGCTCTGTTTACACACAGCGAGTGCAAAGATTTTTTTTCAGGGAACTGAGAGGTCACTTGTTTGAAGATCTCCGCTCATACATTAATGTAGAAGCTGTGTCTTTCCGCGTGTGATGGAAAAAGCTTGTGGCTTTACGACTCTTTAGAGGCACACTGGGTACTTGTTAAAGTCTTTGAGCAGCATTGTGCACACGCACATCCAAATCGTATCACAACTCCCAGATCAGCGAAGCCTTTATCAAATACTACCGCAACGCAAAGATGCAGGCAAATGGGACAAATAAGCAACGCAACAGTTCAACCCAGAAAGTATTTTTGCAGTCAGCCACAAACTGAGCACACCACTGTCTTCAGCGTGGATTTAGTTATTTCTCATCCACCACCTGCAGCTCTCCCCTCAGAGACACATCATTAGGAGAGCCTCTTGTGCCGGATTCCAGGGGGCGTACTTTCACTCTTTGAAGATGGCCATCACATCAACACTTGCCGTCTCCAGAGTTTTGCGAGGGGGTTTCGGATACAAGCGTTTTGGATCTAGGATCAGAGAAAAGAGCACATTCAGCCTCTGGCAGGGTGAAGCTGCACAGACCACAGAGAACAGGAGCAAACTATCTCACCTGTTGTGGGTCATGTGGCTTTTGACGAGGTGTCCAGCAGCTAGAGCGGCCATCAGAGACAGCTCTCCTGCCAGGACGGTGGCACACACTATGCGGGCCAGCTGCCGGGCGTTCTCGCCAGGCTGGGTGGGACTGGTGCCTTGGACACCGAGCATCTAAAGACAGAAACGGATTGCAGACAGTTACCGTTAGGGTTTGATATTACAAACAGAGAGAGAGAGAAATGGATGACCGTGTTTTTTGTCTATACAAATTCTCTTAAATGTTCTTCCTGAAAGCAGATCCGAATATAACTTTCCTTATTTATCAGCTGTAGAGTTGCTGTAAGAGTCTGTGTTAGTGTCATTACACTGGGTTCTGACGCATGCCGATTATAACTATACCAAGCTGTCCGTTTAATATTTTATAGACTTAAAACCTTTTAGGTTGATTTTTGTTAATCAGTGGCAAGCCCCACATTCAGCTGAGGGAGAGAATAAAGTCCTAATTAAGTGCTTGTAAGAGGTCCGGATCCAAAAACTTGATTTCCAGTCTCACTGGTTCTTGGGAAAGTACTAAACCAGCACACAGATTTAACCAGTGATGGCTTTGTGGTCGGCCACTCCCGAATATGTCCTGATTTTTATGTCCTCATACTTTTCCTTTCTCACACGACCAGCGCAGCAGGAGACTCCCCTCCCACCCCTAGCATGCAATATCTTGATGTCGGCTCATCTGTTTGTGCAGTCAAATATCAACTTACATGGGGATACTTCTTTAAAAATTTGCAATAAGGTAATTTAGGGTGCATGTGCAAATATTTTGGGGAAATTTGAATTATGCTAAATAAATGTTTTTGAATTTGCATGGTTAAAAAACAGAAGGACGGGAAAAACGGCTTGCCCTGTTCCAGTTAGTCACATTCTTTACAAACAAGCATTACTCTTAAAAATAAGAGTAAAGGATGAGGTTACCATTAGACAGGCCTGCTGTGGCAGCAGGTTGGTGCCTCCTCCCACAGTTCCCAGCTCTATGGAGGGCATAGTGCAGCTGATGTACAGGTCTTCTCCATTTGCACCAGCAGGCTCCATCAGAGTGATGCAGTTGGAGCTTCCTACTGTCTGAGCAGGATCCTGACACACAACACAGAGATATAACTCCATACGTGTGGTGACAAAACTGTTGACATATATTACCAAATCCTATCCTAGTATTTCTTTAAAGTTAAGGAAACTTACGATTTACGTTTTATGTTTTTTTCTTTTGAAAGTTATCTAAATGTGACATCACTAGGTTAAATATGACCTTATGTAACAGAGACAAAATAATTTTATTTACAGCTACAGCACATTGGTGCAGAGATTATGTCCTTAGTTGCAGAACCTTGTTCTTAGCTTTCACAAAAGTTAGTTTTCCTTTTTTAGTCAGACTTTTTTTAATATTCTTGATCAAATTCATCCTGAATATGTGCCAAGTCTGTGAAGTCACATTAACACCTAATTTCCGTCAAAAATTATCTGTTATCATAGATTCCTTTTTAGACAATAACAGACGGATACTTGGGTGGCTTCCAAAAGGTTTTTCAAATATTCATGAAATCGGTTAAGGTTCTGAAACAATGTTTAATCTGAGGTACATTTTGGAAAGTAAGTCCACACACGCCTATCTGATTGTAGAAAGTTGAATATTTGTCAGCCTCACACTCCTTCTAATACTATTAGTTGTGTTATTTTAAGATACCCATGAGTATGTGTGGAAGTAATGCAAGACTAGAGATAACATGAGTGAGGTTTACCTGTCCACAGGCAATGTATATGGCAGCTACAATGTTGGCAGCGTGAGCATTAAAGCCCCCTATGCTGCCCGCCATGGCCGAGCCCACCAGGTTTTTGGAGATGTTGAGCTCCAACAGAGCAGCTGTACTGCTCTTCAGCACCTAAACACAGAGGGCTTTTTATTATTTGACAAACAGTAACAGATGGCAGGAAACGTGTTTAAGCTGGTGAGCAGAGTTTTTCCACTGCTACGACATGAGAAGCACAGGGGGAGTTTGTAGCTGTAGTTTTTTTTACCTCCGTGACCACCTTGGCAGGGATGGTGGCCTCGCAGACAGCAGACTTGCCCCGGCCCAGAATCCAGTTTATGGCAGCAGATTTTTTGTCCGTGCAGTAATTACCACTGACTGACATCACCTCCATGTCAGGAAACTGCTGCTGCAGTCTGAGCAGAGCCTGTTCAGTCCCCTGGGAAAACACAGTACATACCCTGTTAAGTATTCGTGGTGCTGGAGACACAAAGACCAATGTGGTGTATACACGATAAGCTGAATAGAGACAAAAGCCAAAGTTCCATAGAAATTGCGCAAGATTGGGTCATACCTTGGATAACATGTTCATGCCCATGGCGTCTCCTGTCTGAGACTGGAAGCGTATGTACAGGTTCCTCCCAGCCAAGTTGCCAAACAGCTTTTCCAGACGAGCAAACCTGGCAAGAAAAAAAAATCCATGCATGTTCTGTCAGATAATAACATTTGGTACATATGCGATTCAGGATTCATCCTGTTATTGCTTTTAGCCAATCTCAGTGTTTCCTCTGACCTGCTGGTCTGGTCGAAGACCTCTTTAATCAGCCTGAAACCCTCCGAGGTCTCGAGCCAGACTTTGACCTCTGCAGCCCGACAAGCTGAGGGCATCCTCACCACGGGACCCCGGGTCATACCGTCAGCTAGGATCCGGCTGCGGCAACCCCCACTCAGCTGGACAGGAAGGATGACAAGAGTCAGCACAACTCGCACAACCACACACATACACACAGTGAACCACAACAAAGTCGGCCTCTCTTACAGAAAGTGCCCTACATCCTCGGTTTGTGCTGGCCACCAGGCAGCCCTCTGTGGTCGCCATGGGAACGTGAAACTGCTTCTCGTCCAACAGAAGAGGACCAGCCACTCCCACTGGCACCGGCATGTACCCGATGACGTTCTCACAACAAGTACCCATCACCTACAGACCAGGGACATTAAATAATGCTTGAATAAAATCATGCTGCAACATGAAAACAGAAACATTGTATTAGTCAGAAAGTGAATTTACTGGAGGACAATGTATTTTACGAATGTACATGTTGCTAAAACCTTAGAATAGTCGTAGTCCTTGTAAGGCAGACATGCCAAGGCCGAGTGAACAGGAAGTTTGGTCGATAGCATTTCCCTCCTGACTGACACGCCCCTCTCTGGAGTATCCAGGAGCATCTCCAATTTATAGTTAAGAATGTGACGTTGGGTAACCAGGTTTATCACCTCTGCATCGCTGAGGAAACGGGCACCTCTCTGCAAAACACCAAGGACAAACCGGTGATTTGTTAAACCTTCAGCCACATTCAGAACTGGGCTTTGTGTGAGGATTTCTAACTGCAATGGCAGCTTGCCTGCGGATCGGAGAAGATGGTCACACATTCCTCCAGAGAACGGGGCTCTGAATTGGAGCTGCTTAGAGGAACAGAAGGGGCCGGGGCAGGAGAATCTCCAAAACTTGAAATACAAGGGCTGTTTTCGTCTGAAACTGGTGGAGCCGGAGTTACTTCTTCTGTAAATCAGGACAGACAAAGGGCACGTTGAGCAAGAAAGCATTTACATAAGGGAATATGGACATTATCAACCCATTAGGACTGTACCAGCAATGTTTAAAAACAACCTCCTAAAACCTAAGTTTTTTTCTGGAACCCGATTGAAACAGTAATTCACAATAAAAGCCAAAAATGTAAGCTTTCCTATGTTTATTCAGTGTTTCTATTTGCTTCACAGGATGATGCACAGGACACACTGCCTGCCTTGTGCAACAGCTACCACGCTGAGCTACTGCGGTCCCTGTGTGTTGGGTGTGCCGTTGCAACAGCCATTGTTGTTGAACAGACCAAAACAATTAAGAGTTCGGACCACAAAGCAGATGTAATGCTGCTAACACGATGTCAATATCACTATCAACAGATCTTTAAACTGTCAATTTTGCTAGGAACTGCATGTGTCAAGAGACGCAGAAACTTTAGAGGGCTGAAACAGCGAGGCATGAATCACTCAACTGTCACAGGTATTTTGCCACGTTAACCTCTTAACATTGGTGATGAAATGAAAACCAACACATCCCAGGCTTACACTAGAGGCTGTGTGGGCCTGGAGGGAGAAGCATGCAGACACTGTACTTGGTCATTTAGGGAGATACAAGCACATGTAGCATCCAGTCTTAACAAGTTAAGACACGTTGAATGCACTAATTGTAAGTCGCTTTGGAAAAAAGCTTCTGCCAAATGACATGTAATGTAATGTGATGCAATAGGGTCCAATTGTAAGTCTCACCCCTTTCTGTGATCGTCGTGTCAGCCTCAGGGGAGAATTTACTTTCTGAAACAGCAGGGGGGGATATGTGTGTTGCCAGGAAACCATTCATCATCTTGTGTTGTTTCTGGGCCGGGAAGTCCCTCCTGCAGCAGTCCCCTGCCAACCAGGGCTTCTGGCTGGGAGCAGAGCTGGTAATGGGATTCTTGAGGGACAGCGACGACTCCGTCTCTGTTTGCTCAAAGAAGACGTACTTCACAGCCAGGAGCAGAGCAAGACTGAGGGTTATCACCTGCTCCATGTCCATACTGGCAGCAGGAGAAAATAAGACATGCGTCAGAGGGTTATTACACAATAAATCAATGTAGTTACATAATAAGCAATTTCCTTCCTCAATGTTTACCTGGTGAGCTTCAGAGGCCATGCGGTGTCATCGGACTCCAGTCTCTTATCTACAGGCCCGTCCACTGTTCGATTGTGACCTGGATTCTCATTCGCTAGTCGATTATGTGCATGAACCAGAACAAGACCAAGAGACTGGGGAGGACATAATTAAATATCCCAGTAAGACTTCTGGCAGATGTTTATACAGGCTGCAAAAATGATTTTTGTGTGGTAAAGTAGCTGCACTCTGTTTCTTACCATGATGATTTTAACCCTCTGAGTCACAGGATTCGGCTTGTTGTCCTCTTCTTCAGCCAGCACATGTGCAAAGTGGCTCAGCTGCCAGATTGGGTGACCCTCGCGACTTTCCCTGGACAGCTGTACGCCAAAAAAAACACAGGGAGCATACACAGAAATCAATTGTCCGGTAGATTAACTCACTTCAATTCTATGTCAAAAAATCTAGTCTCTTGAAAGTCAACAATTATTCCTACCTCAAGGACCAGTGAGACACATGCAGGGAACAGGGTCATGAAGACAAAGTAGTTGGCCAGGACCGACATACAGCCAAAACAACACATGATCTCTAATTGAGGGACACCTGGAAAACATCAGATACGAGAAGTGAGTTCGATTTTCACTCAATTTATCATCATCATTAGGGCATTTAACACACAAAACAACATCTGTCCCTTTTTTGGAGGTGAACAAACAGCAGTATTCCTTACCTGACATGGTGCCGATCCCAATGACCAGACACTCAACCACAGCATCCAGTGTGAAGGTGGGGCCCAGGATGGCCATGCCCTGGGATATATTCTCCCTCACCTCCTCCTATAAACAAGATGCATAGTGTCAGCGAGCCGACACTACCTTCATTTCGGTGTCGATAAATGGATGTAAGCTCAGTTACAATTCACCCATGTGCAAATACAGGGTGTGTGGCGTTACCTGAGAGTTGGAGCTGAGGGCAAATTTGGCCAATGCACAGGCTTTCGACAGGTCGATGAGCAGAAGAAAGAAAGGCAGGGCTTCACTGGAGGACACATAGTCAAAGGACAATGTATTATTTCACTGCAGCCATAGGAAAGCCAGAGGGGACACCTGACAAGTTTAAAATTGCATTCATCCTCATTCCATGATGTTTTTGATATTACAATGAAATAGAATGACTCCTGGTTAATGTGAAAAGGTTGAACACAAACCACATGTCTCACTGAGTCTCTTAGAAATTATAAATGATGCATGTGATGCAAGGCTTTACGGCTGTACATCATTAAAATGCCTGGAGGGGCACTCTGGATCAATTGACTGACCCCTATCTTGAACACCAGTCATTTTCATTTACGATTTGATCCGGCCAGATTACTACTCGTCATACGTCCACCTAACATATACAAACTGGGTTAACTACACGTGTATTATTGTTTGCGTATTTATCTCGAATTGTTATTAAAAAGCCTCTTATTTGAAAATTCCTTAGAGTACTCAGTAAAAAGAGGTCTCTTACATAAGTAGCACTGAAATAAAACCAATCAGGGTTAGGTACTTCTTTTGGGATGTATGATGTGCTCACAAATTAAAGTGATGCAATATAATCTCAAGCGACTGAATTGATTTTCCCTCATCACTTGTGACCTTCAACTACAGAGGCCTCACAAGAGACTGTGATCTAGGAAATGAATGTCTTCAACAATCAGGGTGTAAGACAAAAGGTCGGTATATATGTGAAACACTTACTTGAGGCCTGTCAGCTCTCTCCCGAAGAAGTGGATGACCACTGTACTGAAAACAAAGCTGGAAAATACTGCAAATAAACCTGCAATACCTGTGAGAAAAGAAAAACAAACCGAAAGTGAAGCAGAGCCATCACGGTTCAGTGCAGAGTATCATGCAACTTCTCCAGCATCTCATCATACTGACCCAGAATATATTTGGATCCCAGTTGTCTGAGATTCTTGAACTGGAAATAGATGTAAACTATGGCCATGCAGCGAGTAATAGTAAGGACGGTTATGTCGCTGCTTTGGATTTTCTGCAAGAGAACAGACACAGAGATGTCGTTGTGTTGGGTGCACAGTACACACACAAAGTGATCAATGTTACGGCACCAACACATACACCGACTGACACCACAACCCACCTCTTCGACTTTGGGGCACTCGTTCCAGGTGCACATCTGGCTGCTGGCTGCCAGGGAGTTCATAGACACCAAGCAGACAGTGAGAGCCAGGGTGCCCACTATCACCTCCCACGGGTGGGAGGCCACCAGCAGGCCGTGGAGCCTGAAAAGACGAGCCAACATGGTCCCGGTACGTCACCTTACAGCTTCACCTGTGGCAGAGAGGGAGGACGCCAGCAGTCAATCCAGCTGATCTGAGACCGGTTGACAGGAGATGCTAGAAACGAAGGCTTCTGTATATTTAGGTGATGATTAAAAATAAAAACAAACGACAGTCAGATGGTTAGCTGACAGTTGTGCTAACCACTATCCTCAGTGACAGCTCCCTACTGTTAACCATAGAGTGTCGCTTATAATCTGCAGATTATAGTTAACACTAGCATTGGTTAGCATCGGCTACATTCGCCCCGGAACCAAGGTCAGACCTCCCCCAAAGCGTCCCCACACTTTACTCACACGGCAGACTTAGTTCACGTACTTGTAAAGATCGGTTTCACAGAGGTCGGCGGGTCTTTTCCGTCATATCAGTGCCCCTCGCCCGTAAATCGCTTTGCTAGCTGGCTAATTCTATCCTGTTGTAACTGAACCAACATGGCGAAGCGGAAATCCTTACGTCATGATTACGTCGTACGTCAGGGGTGGGGTTTGAAGGGTGACGCATAAGCGATGTCCGTAGTGGTCAGTTCATTACTAATTATAGTAAGAATATAATACTTGTATTTGGATCAATGTATATCCAGCAAGACTTAATTCAACTTTTCCAAAATCAGTCTTCCAAACTCTTTGCTTGGTTATTATTATTATTAGTAGTAGTAGTAGTAGTAGTAGTATAAGTATTATAGGTTAAACACACAAAGTGCTTCACAAAAAACATGGCCAGAAAAGAATGAATAAAGATAAAAGATATTCAATTATACGTGATGTCACAAAAGAAACAAAAAAGCTGCATTTGGGGATTTATTTATTATTGAAACTTTACACGTTCAGTGTTTATAATTTAACACATCCTTTGTGATTCAAAATATGTCAAATAGAGTTAAATATCATTCTAAAGGACATGCAATTTCTAATGTACGTTGGGATGTTTAGCAAACACTAAGTCTCCGACGGGAAAAATAAGTCTAGTAAGTAAGTTTTTCTGCTTTCATAACACAGAGGAGCCTCCAGGTGTTCACAATTTGTTAATTTAGTCAAGCTAACCAGGCTGCTGAACTGGTTTTTCAACATATTTTAAATCCTTGATGATGGTCTTCCCATTACGCATACCAAAGTGTCCTTCGGCAAGATACCAAACCACTAACATGATGTCAAATACACTTACTGTATGTTGCTTTGGATGAGAAAACCAGTTAAACTGTCTGAAATACCCAGGAACGCCTCCCCTTTCACTTTAAATTCTCCCTCTTATTGTGGTAACTTCACAGGACTCGAGGATCCGCTTTTCACTTCAACATTTCACAACGATTCACTGCGGCGTTATATCAAACCGGCGCAGGCCTGAGAAAAACAGATATATTATTTTTACAACTCTTATTTGTCATATAAGAGCAGAGAGCAGTACCCGAGCGACTCCCTCCTCTTTCCGGATTATTTTGTCCGCGTAAAACTGGGAAGGCACCTCGGGCAAATATCCACATCTAGTGTTTCTTCTGACATCGGTAAGTTGCTTATCATCACTTTTTTTTTAAATATTACTGGTGCGATGCGATCTGACTGCATCCTGCTTTCTACTTTTACATGTAGATTGCAACTTGATGAAACCGGTTGTAAAGGGTTCCGTGGGCCGGCACAAGCGTGTGTATCAAGGTGAGTGTGTTCGCACCGTAGAGTCTCATCCACAATCCTCTGCTTCTGCTCCCTAACGTTATGTTTTCTCTTTTATCACAGAATGAGAAGAAAATTAGCAAAACTCAAAAAATGGAAGATCCTGTCTTCACCCCTGTCCCTGCTGATTGTGTATATCCTGCTGTTGGTCAGAGTAAAGTACAGCTTCATCCCTGAACCTTCAACTTCCCCGGAAGTTCCAGATGATGTGCAGACACATCACAAGTACAATATCAGCTGCCCAGCTATATATGACATGGACCCGGTGGAGGTGGGTAAATCTCTGAGGATTCGATGGAAAGAAGTTGTGGAGGATCAGGATGAAAGTCTTTTTAACCTCACCTCAAACTGCCCATTATTCATCAAGTCCAGAGGTTATGACAAGGTGTGTGTCTCAGAGGAGGAGAGAGACTTCCCTCTCGCTTACTCCCTGGTTGTGCATAAATCTGCATGGATGGTGGAGAGAGTCATCAAAGCTCTGTACTCACCAGGTAACATCTACTGTATTCACTACGACCAGAAGTCATCACCTCAGTTCATCTCTGCCATAGAGGGTCTGGTAAGCTGTTTGCCCAACGTCTTCATCGCCTCCAAGCGAGAGTTGGTCTATTACGCAAGCATCACTCGATTGCAAGCTGATCTCAACTGTCTGTCTGACCTTTTAAGGTCAGAGGTCAAGTGGAGGTATGTCATCAACCTCTGTGGCCAAGATTTCCCCCTCAAGTCCAATATCGAGCTGGTTTCGGAATTAAAGAAGTTAAAGGGAGCTAATATGCTGGAGACGAGCCGACCCACTCCCTATAAGGAAATGAGGTACTCTTTTCATTACGAGCTGAAAGATATTCCACATGAATATCAAAAAATGCCGATGAAGACAGAGCAGAAAAAGCCTCCACCCCCTCACGGCATCGAGATGTTTGTTGGCAATGCCTATTTTGTCTTGTCACGGGACTTTGTCTTGCATATGAACTCCTCAGTGGTGGTGAAGGATTTTTTAGTCTGGTCAGAGGACACTTACTCCCCAGATGAACACTTCTGGGCCACACTTGTGCGACTGCCAGGTGTCCCCGGGGAGGTTCCCCGATCTGAGCCTGATATCACTGACCTGATGAGTAAGACCCGGCTGGTTAAGTGGATTTACTTGGAGGAATACCTGTACCCACCTTGCTCCGGGTCACACGTCCGCGGCGTCTGCATTTTCGGTGCTGCAGAGATGCGTTGGCTGCTTAACTATGGCCACTTGTTCGCAAATAAGTTTGACCCCAAAGTTGACCCAATTATCATTCAGTGCCTCGAGGAGAAGCTGGAGGAAAGACAAAAGTTATTACAGTCAGTGGCATCTGCAACCTGTAATAAGGTTTCACCAAAGTAACAAGAATCAACAGAGAATTAATCTGCAACAACTTTTATAGTCCATTAATGATTGAAGTAAAAACAAGAAATGCCAAAATTCAGCTTTTCTTTTTCAGTCTTCGAAGATAAAAGATTGATTCAGAAACATAATAAGACAAAAGATCATATCAACGTACATTCAAAGCAACTGTGAAGGGCATTTTTTACATATTTATAAAGAAAAGTATCATGGGGTGATGCATACCCTGTGTGTATACCCCACTATAACTTTTCTTTTATTGAAATAATGTCATTTAAAGATCTCATGATGCCATTTATACTGTTAAATTAAATGATTGGTTAATCTTAATAACTAAATAGCTCTTACTGGTAGCAAGAGTTTATGCATTAATAACTATATGACATCATTTTCTGACGATGTCATTCCTACCATATGATCATTATATCAGTTTTACCTGAGAAAATTTTAGGTCGTGTATAAAGTCTTATATGGTGCAGGGATACATGGAAAAATGCATTTTCTAACTGTACATGAGGTCATTTTCTGACCGTATCGTGATTTTTCACGACTTCACTTGTGATATGATATCGTAAGACCGGGGGTTATTATCTAATCGAGATAAGTTCTATTATTTGTAAAAATATCATGGAAAACATCTATTTCAGACCAAATCTTTGGAGACATTGACCTTGATTAATGAGCTCCATAAATATATCTTCTGAGGGGTAAGAGAGGTGAGCAAGCAATAACCTGCTTGGATATCTGCCGCTGCACTGTGTAGTAAACATGCAGCTCTTGGTCAGTAATACTTGGTAGCAGCACAGATTTTCCTAAGATGACCACCTGTCAACTCGAAGGATCAGTTCATCCAATTTGCTGCAAGGCATTTTGTTGTGATGTTTATCCATGCAAACAGTTTTAGTTTTATTTGTCCAGGGTTTGAGATGTTACTTTCTCCACCAGGTCAATAGAGTTAATAACGGAATTCAAATTGAACTAAAAAAAATCTAGAAAAGCAGGTATTTTTATACAGGTAGGGGATGAAAGATAATTATAATAATAATAATAATGTAAATATGAGGTAATAAGTGGTTGTATGTAAGACCTAACATGCCCCAGCTTGGTTCCAATTCTTCTGACATATATGGAAAGATTTTAGTTACATAAGGGTTTCCCAATGTATCAGTTGTTTTTAGATAGGCTCAAATTACATAATACTCTGAAAATAAAAGTATGTAATGATAAATGATTTGCCATTGTTTCTGTACTTGCATATTATGTCAATGAAGAATAATGCTTAAATTAACTGTGGTTTTGTACTGTCCCTCAACAAGAAATTAAATGCTGTGTGACAAAATAAACAGAGAAACGAGTTTGAGCAATCTTCCAGCGTCATCTGCCTCTAAGATAAAAGATCCAACACATACACTATCATGGTAAATGGTAAATGGTAAATGGTAAATGGTAAATGGTAAATGGATTTGCATTTATATAGCGCTTTTCTAGTCTTGATGACCACTCAAAGCGCTTTACATTACAGTTTCACATTCACCCATTCACACACACATTCATCATCAACATATACTGCACGGAGAAGCTCAAACATTAAAGTAAAGTAACATTGAGCCAAACACGTTTTTAAGTAAAAGGGGAGTGTATACGGTAAATTTTCATATCAACCCATGAAACAAGTCAAGAGTGGACATGAAGTTAACACTTTTTGTAAATTACATCCCACATGCAAACCTGCTCGTTCCACAGATGCCTATCTCATAAAAACAGGTCAAACCGAGCGTTAACAGCCTCTCAGCACATTTTCTTTCTGAGGGATTGTCTTGTTTAGGGTTACTGTTGCCAGTAGAAGATCCGGAGGAGCACATGAGGTCTCACAAGAAAGTAAATTCTTTACATGTTATGCAATATCATTTGTAATCAAACCACAATATTATGATAATGAGGTGAACCTGTACTACATCTAGTAAAATAATAAAAATTGCTAAAATAAGAATACACAAAACATAACTTTAATAAATACATTATAGGTTTACTGTATGAGTGTCACAAGTAGACAATACTACCCAACAGGATACCCACACTTTAGCTACGCAACAGACTGAGTTCACATATTTGTAAAGATAAGTTTTACAGAGGTCAGCGGGTCTTTTACGACCGGGGTTTTCAACTGAAGAGGGAAGATGACAAAATAATGCAGAATCGAAGCGAACGAATGAATAAAGTTAAAAGATATTCAATTTTACGTGATGTCACAAAAAACTGCATTGTGGGATTTATTTTTTCATGAAAAAACTTTACAGTTTCAATGTTTATAATTTAACACATCCTTTGTGATTCAAAATATGTAAAATAGACTTAAATCTCATTCTAAAGAACATGTCATTTCTAATGTACGTTGTGTTGTTTAGCAAACACTAAGTGACGACTTAGTGACAATAGAGGGCCATTTGTTTTCCTTTCGTGCTCAGTGGTTCAACCATATCACTTAAGTTATCATTTACAAACTAGAAAACAGGAACTCAGAAGTTTTGAAACAAAACTTTATATCCTGCTGCCACTAGAGGGGCCTAGTTTGCCTGCATATTTCTAGGCATATACACCTGACACATCTCTCTCTCTCTCTCTCTCTCTCTCTCTCTCTCTCTCTCTCTCTCTATCTCTCTCTCTCTCTCTCTCTCTCTCTCTCTCTCTCTCTCTCTCTCTCTCTCTCTCTACTCTCTCTCTATCTCATGTATACATGTATGTATGTATGTATGTATGTATGTATGTATGTATGTATGTATGTATGTATGTATGTATGTATGTATGTATGTATGTATGTATGTATGTATGTATGTATGTATGTATGTACTTTTTTGAGAAAACCTGGTCTTGTTATGAGAGACGGCGTTCATCCCACTTGGGATGGAGCAGCTCTCTTATCTAGGAATATTACAAAGTCTATAACATGACAACCCATAGTTGGGACCAGGAAGCAGAGCTGCAGTGCTAAACACTTCTCTGCGCTCCCTCTGGATCAGTCACGCAACCCCATAGAGATTGTGTCTGTCCACCGTCCGATTAAATTATTTAAATTAAACAATAACAGAGCGAGAACTCCACACAAAAATCTAATAAAAATTAAAACAACCTCTGCAACAACACAGGGAACTAAGACTTTTAAATGTGGTCTTTTAAACATTAGATCACTATCAACTAAGGCTCTTTTAATTAATGAACTAGTCTCTGACTACAACCTAGATGTATTGTCCCTCACTGAGACGTGGCTGCATCCTGATGAATATGTCAGTCTAAATGAATCTACTCCCCCCAGTCATATAAATGCACAGGTTCCCAGAGAATTTGGGCGAGGAGGTGGAGTTGCTGCTATTTTTAACTCCAGTCTATCAATTAATCCAAAACCTAAACTTAACCTAAGCTACAAATCATTTGAATGTCTGGTTCTTAGTCTTCCACGCCAATCCAGGAAACACCAACAGCCAATCATATTTGCTGTAGTTTACCATCCTCCCAGGGCTTATACTGAATTTTTAACGGAATTCCCTGAGTTTTTATCAAACTTAGTCCTAAAGAGCGATAAAATTATTATTGTTGGTGACTTTAATATCCATGTTGACAATAAGAAAGATTACCGTAGCGTAGCATTTAATTCAATACTAGACTCAATTGGTTTCAGTCAGTGTGTGCACCAACCGACTCATTGTTGTAACCACACACTTGACCTTATATTATCGTACGGCGTCGGAATTGAACATTTAACAGTCCTCCCGCACAATCCAGTTCTATCAGACCATAATTTAATAACCTTCCATTTTTCAATAAATGAATATATGCCACCAATAAAAAACTCATTTTCTAGATGTCTACCTGATAGTGCTGTAGCTAAATTTAAGGAAATAATTCCAATTACATTTAAACCCGTATTATCCGTAGATATAAAGAACAAATTCTTTAAAAACCCGAGCTCCATTGAGATCGACCGACTCGTCGATAGCTCTGCAGACTCATTACGATTAACATTAGATTCAATAGCGCCTCTAAAAAAGAAAAATGTCAAACATGGTAAATACTCGTGGTATAATTCCCAGACAAATGAGTTAAAACAATTATCAAGAAAACTAGAAAGGAAGTGGCGCTCCAGCAACCATGTTGAAAACCTCATAGACTGGAAGAATAGTGTTAAAGAATATAAAAAGGCTCTCCTCAAAGCAAGAGCAGCCTACTATTCAAAACTAATAGAAGAGAATAAAAACAACCCCAGGTTTCTCTTCAGCACTGTAGCCAGGCTGACAGAGAGTCACACCTCCACCGAACCCAGTATTCCTCCATCCCTAAATAGCAATACCTTTATGACCTTTTTTAATGATAAAATTCTAACCATTAGAAATAAAATCAACAATCTCCTGCCCTCAATTGGCACTAATACCCTCCCAATAACAGAAATCTCAGAAATGGCTGAGAATCCTAACCATTATTTAGACAGCTTCTCTCTGATCACTTGTGATCAGTTTACCAAAATAATCTCAGGTTCTAAACCAACAACCTGTATCTTAGATCCCATTCCTACAAAATTACTTAAAGAAATTCTGCCCCTAATTGATAGTTCGTTACTTAACACAATCAATCTGTCATTATCATCAGGTTATGTACCACAGTCTTTTAAAATAGCAGTAATCAAACCCCTTCTCAAAAAACCCACCCTAGACCCAGAGGTTTTAGCCAATTACAGACCAATATCTAATCTCCCCTTCATGTCTAAAATCTTAGAAAAAGTGGTAGCCAATCAGCTGTGTGAGTTTCTCCAGGAAAATAATATATATGAAGACTTTCAGTCGGGGTTTAGAGCCAATCACAGCACAGAAACAGCCTTGGCAAAAGTCACTAATGACCTTTTAATAGCCTCAGATCAGGGACTTGTGTCTGTCCTCGTTCTGTTAGATCTCAGTGCAGCATTCGACACAATTGACCATCAAATTTTATTACAAAGACTCAAACAGTTAATTAAAATTAATGGAACTGCCCTTAATTGGTTTAAATCTTATTTTTCTGATCGCTCCCAATTCGTGCAAATTAATGATGAGACATCTGTGCGCACCAAAGTTAACCATGGTGTTCCACAGGGCTCTGTGCTCGGCCCAACTTTATTCTCATTATATATGCTTCCACTAGGAAACATTATCAGGACACACTCGGTAAATTTCCACTGCTATGCGGATGACACCCAGTTATACTTGTCAATAAAACCAGAACAAAGTAATCAATTAACTAAACTTCGAGCATGTCTCAAGGACATAAAAACCTGGATGACCCGCAATTTTCTCTTATTAAACTCAGACAAAACAGAGGTTATAATACTTGGCCCCAAACACCTTAGAGATAAATTATCTAATGATATAGCTGCGCTAGACGACATTGCCCTTGCTTCCAACGAAACAGTCAGGAACTTGGGAGTGATCTTCGATCCTGATTTATCATTTAATAGTCATTTAATACAAATTTCTCGGACTGCCTTTTTCCACTTGCGTAATATCTCAAAAATCAGACATGTCCTTTCGCAAAAAGATGCAGAAAAACTAGTCCACGCCTTCGTTACATCGAGACTGGACTATTGTAACTCATTATTATCAGGCTCCAGCAGTAAGTCGTTAAAGACTCTACAGCTTGTCCAAAATGCCGCAGCACGTGTCCTGACAAGAACAAAGAAAAGAGAGCACATTTCTCCAGTATTAGCTTCGCTACACTGGCTTCCAGTTAAATCTAGAGTAGAATTTAAAATTCTCCTCCTCACCTTCAAGGCCCTTAATAATATAGCGCCTTTTTACCTTAAAGAGCTGTTAATACCTTATAAACCAGCTAGAGCACTCCGCTCCCAGAATTCAGGCTTACTTGTCGTCCCTAAAGTCTCTAAAAGTAGAGTAGGAGCCAGAGCTTTTAGCCATCAAGCCCCTCACTTGTGGAATAATCTACCAATTTCAGTTCGGGAGGCAGACACCATCAGTTTGTTTAAGAGTAGGCTCAAAACCTTTCTTTTTGATAAAGCTTATAGTTAGAGTTAATTAGTGAGGCAGAACGTAACTTGCTCTATTTAATGACATATGACACACGGAGCTTCTTTTTCCAGCTTCTCCTTCCTCTTCTCCATCCCTAACCCCCCCCCCTTCCCCGGGGTCCCTTTGCTTTAACACCCGCAGATCCAGGGCCTCTGTGGCCGCACCATGGATTGCTGTTTGTGGATCGCGCATCGGGGGTCGCAGTGGTGGACCCAGTGTGGCGGATTCTGTGTCGTGTCGGCTGATCGTGGTGCTGGTGGCGGACCCTGTGTCACGTTGGCACTGGGTAAAGGAGGTGGACCAGGGCCACGGCGATGGCTCGTGGTGGGTCCTGGTGGGCGGCGGTGGACGGTGACTGAGGACTGGAGTGGCCTCTGATCTGGATGGTGGATCGTGGTCCTGCTGGTTGCTGACCATGGACTGTAATTGCAGCGGGACTGCATCAATGCCGCTAAAGACTTTAATGATGAATGTTTTCTACACGTGGCATCTATTGCACTTCTGTCCGTCCTGGGAGAGGGATCCCTCACATGTGGCTCTCTCTGAGGTTTCTACTTATTTTTACCCTGTTAAAAGGGTTTTTAGTAGTTTTTCCTCACTCTTGCTGAGGGTTAAGGACAGAGGATGCCACACCCTGTTAAAGCCCTATGAGATGAATGTAATTTGTGAATATGGGCTATACAAATAAAATTTGATTGATTGATTGATTGATGTATGTATGTATGTATGTATGTATGTATGTATGTATGGTCGTGTGTATGTATGTACATTTTATTTCCTCTTCACTCCATATCTTATTGACCAAGCCACATGTTTTCCACCCCTCAGAAAGGTACACAGTTCAAACTTACCTGAGGACTCACTTTTATAATTGAAAGAGTACTTACATAAATGATAACCTATAACAGATTTAATAATCCATCACTAAGACTGTCAATACTCTGTCAGTCCAGTTTCAGTAGTCCACCCTTGAGATGGTTCAGACTCAGGCGCGCGACCGGATCTAGAAGTGGACAGGGCTGGCCAATGGCCACCCATATTTCAACTCTGCTCACCCAATGGGATGGCTTTATGCTGTGCCATTTCAATCTGCCAACCACATTCATTTCAATCAGCCAGTCAGAATTTCCTGGTCACTGAATTTCTGGTTGGACGTAGTCCTGGGTTAAACTAGACCCTGAATAAAACGATCTCCATTTGAATGGTCAAATATCGATTCATAAAAAGGAAGTTTGAACATTCTCAGGTCTTCCAGTGGAAAATAAGTTTTTTCTGCTTCCGGATGCTTCCAAAAATAATAAAACACTACACAGAGGACAGCCTCAAGGTTTTCACAGTTTGTTCATTTAGTAAAACAAACCAGGCTGTTGAACTTGTATTTTAGCATATTTTAAATCAATGACACCTTTATCATTAAAACATTTTCAGTGTGTGTTTTATTGCAGCGTCGTCTGTTCACAGTGTCCTATTTGGAACTCATCAACTACATGTATCTTACCTCACAGGCATAAATAAGTTTGGCAGTGGTAGTCTGTGCGTGGCACTTAAAGAAAACAATAATTTAATATTCATTATTATGATTATTAATAAATAATTATGAATAATAGTTGGTATCATTATTATATGCAATTTGTTGATTTTTGTATTGTGATGCCTTCTTTTAAACATGGGAAAACTCTCAACATTTAGTTTGAGAAGGGGGCCACCCCAAATTTCCAAGTGCCGCCCCCAATCCGAGCATTCTAGATCCGGGCCTGCTCAGACGCCTCCATCACACTTTGTGACGTATTTTCGACGTGTGTTAAAAACTGAGTTTTCATCTCAAAAGCTCACTTAATGCCTCGCTGTTTAAAAGAAACACTGTCCGATGGTGGTCGCAGTGTGAGCACAAACGGAGTTAAAGTGTGTTTCGTGGATGGACATTCCTTGGTGATAATTGTCCCACTTATAAATGTTACTCTGCAGGATGCGAAACCCACCTAATCTGTCTGAAATCCCCCTGAGCGCCTCCGCTTTTACTTTAACTTCTCTCTCTTATTGTGGTAACTTCACAGGTCTCGAGGATCCGCTATTTATTTTTAAGTCACTTTTACATTTCACAACGATTGACTGCGGGGTTTTATCGAACCGGCACTCAAACGAGAAAAACGAATTAACTATTTCTAACTCTTATCTGTTATGTTACGGCAGAGAGCAGTTCCCGAGCCCCTCCCTCCTCTTTCCGGATTATTCTGTCCTCCTCTCAAGACAGCGACACAACACGAGTTGTGATTAACAGCGTGTTGTTTCCCTTCTGGACATCTCTATATGCTGGATTTCCATGTGCTGTTGGAATTTGAATGGATTAAAAATTTGTTTAGAAAAGATGCTGACAACGGATGTAGCGGCAGTCGTGCGTAAAAACTGGACGGCACCACGGGCAAATGTCCACATCTAGTGTTTCTTCTGACATCGGTAAATTGCTGATCATCCCATCGCTTTTTTTAAAGTTAACAGGAGCGATCTGAGCTGACTGCATCCTGCATTCTACTTTTACATGTAGAGTACAACTTGATGAAACCGGTTGTAAAGCGTTCCGTGGGCCGGCACAAGCGTGTGTATCAAGGTGAGTGTGTTCGCACCGTAGAGTCTCATCCACAATCCTCTGCTTCTGCTCCCTAACGTTATGTTTTCTCTTTTATCACAGAATGAGCAGAAAGTTTGCAAATCTCAAAAAATGGAAGATCCTGTCTTCACCCCTGTCCCTGCTGATTGTGTATATCCTGCTGTTGGTCAGAGTAAAGTACAGCTTTATCCCTGAACCTTCAACGTCCCCGAAAGTTTCAGATGATGTGCAGACACATCACAAGTACAATATCAGCTGCCCAGCTATATATGACATGGACCCGGTGGAGGTGGGTAAATCTCTGAGGATTCGATGGAAAGAAGTTGTTGAGGATCAGGATGAAAGTCTTTTTAACCTCACCTCAAACTGCCCATTATTCATCAAGTCCAGAGGTTATGACAAGGTGTGTGTCTCAGAGGAGGAGAGAGACTTCCCTCTCGCTTACTCCCTGGTTGTGCATAAATCTGCATGGATGGTGGAGAGAGTCATCAAAGCTCTGTACTCACCAGGTAACATCTACTGTATTCACTACGACCAGAAGTCATCACCTCAGTTCATCTCTGCCATAGAGGGTCTGGTAAGCTGTTTGCCCAACGTCTTCATCGCCTCCAAGCGAGAGTTGGTCTATTACGCAAGCATCACTCGATTGCAAGCTGATCTCAACTGTCTGTCTGACCTTTTAAGGTCAGAGGTCAAGTGGAGGTATGTCATCAACCTCTGTGGCCAAGATTTTCCCCTCAAGACCAATATCGAGCTGGTGTCGGAATTAAAGAAGTTAAAGGGAGCTAATATGCTGGAGACGAGCCGACCCACTCCCTATAAGGAAATGAGGTACTCTTTTCATTACGAGCTGAAAGATATTCCATATGAATATCAAAAACTTCCGATGAAGACAGAGCAGAAAAAGCCTCCACCCCCTCACGGCATCGAGATGTTTATTGGAAATGCCTATTTTGTCTTGTCACGGGACTTTGTTGTGCATATGAACTCCTCAGAGGTGGTGAAGGATTTTTTAGTCTGGTCAGAGGACACTTACTCCCCAGATGAACACTTCTGGGCCACACTTGTGCGACTGCCAGGTGTCCCCGGGGAGGTTCCCCGATCTGAGCCTGATATCACTGACCTGATGAGTAAGACCCGGCTGGTGAAGTGGAGTTATTTGGAGGAACACCTGTACCCACCTTGCTCCGGGGTCACACGTCCGCAGCGTCTGCATTTTCGGTGCTGCAGAGATGCGTTGGCTGCTTAACTATGGCCACTTGTTCGCAAATAAGTTTGACCCCAAAGTTGACCCAATTATCATTCAGTGCCTCGAGGAGAAGCTGGAGGAAAGACAAAAGTTATTACAGTCAGTGGCATCTGCAACCTGTAATAAGGTTTCACCAAAGTAACAAGAATCAACAGAGAATTAATCTGCAACAACTTTAATAGTCCATTAATGATTGAAGTAAAAACAAGAAATGCCAAAATTCAGCTTTACTTTTTCAGTCTTTCAAGATTGAAAGATTGATTCAGAAACATAATAAGACAAAATATCATATCAACGTACATTCAAAGCAACTGTGAAGGGCATTTTTTACATAATTAAAAAGAAAAGTATCATGGGGTGATGCGTACCCGGTGTGTATACCCCACTCAGGAAAAACTAACTTTTCTTTTATTGAAATAACGTCATTTCAATATCTCATGATGCCATTTATACTGTAAGGTGAAATGATTGGTGATAGTGATTATCTAATAAAGATAAGTTCTATTTTTAGTAGGGATATCGTGGAAAACTTTTATTACAGACCATACCTTTGAGACCTTGACCTTGATTAATGAGCTCCATAGGTATATATTCTGAGGGGTAAGAGAGGAGAAAGCAATAACCTGGTTGCATGGATATCTGCTGCTGCACTGTGTTATATTCATTGCAGCTCTTGGTCAGTAATACTTGGTAGCAGCACTGAGTTGGAATAGAATTAAAAAACGGAATTCAAATTGAACTAAAATAATCAAAAAAGCTGGTATTTTTATACAGATAGGGGAATGAATGATAATTTAAATAATAATAATGTAATTTTAACATAATAAGTGGTTACATTTGAGACATAACATGCCCCAACTTGGTTCCAATTCTTCTGACATATATGGAAAGATTTTAGTTACATAAGAGTTTCCCAATGTATCAGTTGTTTTGAGATAGGCTCAAAATACAGAATTATCTGAAAATGAATCCATGTAATAATAAATGAATTGCCATGGTTTCTGTACTGTACATAATAATATGTAAATGAAGAATTATGCTTAAATTAACTGTGGCTTTGTACTGTCCCTCAACAAGAAATTAAATGCTGTGTGACAAAATAAACATAGAAATGGGTTTGAGCATCTTCCAGTGTCATCTGCCTCTAAGATATATATATATAAGATATACATACACTATCATCAACATATAGTGCACGGAGAAGCTCAAACATTAAAGTAAAGTAACATTAAGCGAAACACGTTTTTGAGTAAAAGGTGAGTGTATACGGAACGTTTGCATATCAACCCATGAAACAAGTCAAGAGCGGCCATGAAGTTAAGACTTTTATAAAAATTGCTTCACAACATGCATACCTGCTCGTTCCACAGATGCCTATTTCTTAAAAACAGGTCAAACTGAGCTTTAACAGCCTCTCATTATATAACTTTCTGAGGGATTGTCTTGTTTAGGGTTCCTGTGGCCAATAGAACATCAGGAGGAGCACATCTGGGTCTCATAAGAAAGTATGTTTAAGATTAAGATGCTTTAAGATTAAGATTAAGATGCATTTATTAGTCCCAAACACATGCACAGACATGCACAGGCACACTCACGCAGGTAGGGAAATTTAACTTCTGCTTTTGACCCATCTGTGTGCGGGACACACAGAGCAGTGAGTGACCATATACAGTGCCCGGGGAGCAGATGTTGGGGGAGTAAGGTGCCTTGCTCAGGGGCAATAGACAGGGTCTAAACAGACTCTTGGATTTTTGGGCAGATCAATCCAGGTTCGTCTTTTGTTGTCTCTCCGTGGGGTCGAACCAGAGACGAACCAGAGACCTTTTCTGCCCATAGTCCAAGTTTCTGCCACCAGACCACCGCTCTCCCCAAATTAAATTATTGACATATTATGCTATATCATTTGTAGTCAAAGCACAATATTATGCTAATGAGGTGACCCTCTACTTCATCTAGTAAAATAATAAATACTGCTAAAATAAAAATACACAAAATATAACCTTAATAAAACCATTATAGGTTTGCTGTATGAGTGTCACAAGTAGACAATAATTGAAAGTACTGGCAGCACAGAAGCAGCAGGAGTGGCCCTTAAATCAAACTGTACTTTGGCCCCTTTTGAAATCTAACTTCCTTAATAATCAGCACACAACAATGGTCAGGGCGGAATGACACAATGTTTCCATCGCTTCAATACGTGGGTTTGTGAAACAATTAAGTGACGCACAGAGAGTCACTGAAACAAACCACAGGACAGGAAACATAGATTAAGATTAAGATTAAGATTAAGATGCGTTTAAAAGGTAAACAACCTGAGGACCATAATTCAAGAACACAGACATTAAAAGTAGCTGTTACACATTCTGTATATCAGGTATGTTGGACACTGTTGGTTTGTGTTCCCTGAAGAGCATACATTTTTTGAGTAAATCGATCCATACTGAAACTATCAGCTTACACACGCGGGTGTTTGCTAACATCACGGTATCAGATTCATAGCGTCATTACCTTCAGTGCTCTGTCTCTCCTCCACGCTGCTGCAGTTTAGTTACAGCACAAAGGGAACTATTCAGACAGAGTCAAGACGGTTTATACGGTTCCATTAAATTATTAATGTCAGGTGACGTGCTGGATTGTGTTCGTGTTAGTGAATGATTATCTGGCCTATGAACACTACACCTGTGTGTACCAGTAAAATTGTTGTAGCAATAAACATTATAGTGCAATATAATTTTCATCAAAAGCAATTAAAAAAAGGTCTATTATATAACGATATAACGCTGTAACACATAACTGATCTGAGCTTAAATCAGTCTACAAATATTAAAGAAATGAATCAAAAGACATTTACAGCGATGGTTATTGAAATATTGTGAATATTGAAAATGTTATCACAATATTATTTTGGCCACACCACAGGATGTTCACACAATGGAGTCGGGACCATTTTTTTGTTCGCACATGAAAAACGAAGCAGGAGGTCCTCCGCTCAGACACAATCACAGAGCACAGTCATCTCCGGAGCATTCAGGCGAGGGGGGAGCAGGCACAGGCAGGACGTAATGTATTTATTCGGTTCAGGGAGATCACATGTTTTTTGTTTACAGCACATCAACACGAGCCTTGGCGTAGCCAAAAGCTCTCTTGACACCTTAGTCGGTGGCTTACACCAGTTTTCCATCCGCAGTTATTTGTGTTCATTTTGTTTGTTTCATTTTTACGTCTGCTGTGTGTTAGAAACTTCATCAACACACCAACTTTGAATCCTTTGGAGGATATCCTGCTGTGTTTTCACATCAGCTCCTTTGAACTTTCTGCTGACTTTTTCCGGCGAGTAAGTCTGGAGGATCTCTGGAGTTCGTTACGATGCCTGAAAGCAGCTTATGTTGGCAGAAAAGTGTATCATTCAGGAATCTTATTCCAAAAGCAACAGAAGATTTGTCTGATACTCAAAGAAAAGGCAGTACATTCAGAGTTTGTCTACTGGCAGCAGAGCCTGGCAGTCCGGCACAGCTCAATGTGTCTACTGTGGAGCTGAATCTAAATGTCCCCCCTCGGGACTCAAGTCCTGAACCCTCACAGACTTAACTAACATCAGCTGGTAAGTGATTGAGTGGGAAAGGCAGCAAAGGCCTGAAATGGTATAAATAGGAACAGGACAGCTTTTTGTGGCCACAGTTTCATTTGGCAACTGTGGGACCTTTTAGTTCTCGTTGTTTACTTTCCTCAGGACCAATTAATGCTAGAAGGACCGACTGCCTGTTATAACCATGCTCCAGGCTCTTGACTCCAAGAGTGAATGAGACGTAATTTTAGAGAAATGAAGGCATTCTTTTATGCAAAACTTGACATGAATAGGACAAGTAGACAGACAGATAGATAGATAGATAGATAGATAGATAGATAGATAGATAGATAGATAGATAGATAGATAGATAGATAGATAGATAGATAGATAGATAGATAGATAGATAGATAGATAGATAGATAGATAGATAGATAGATAGATAGATAGATAGATAGATAGATAGATAGATAGATAGATAGATAGATAGATATAGATAACCTATATCAATAGATACCCGGCTCCGCAAATGTCATAAGCCATACAAAGTTGATGGTACAGGTACAAGTGTAATAAAAAATAAATTGAAAACAGTAGTCCTCAGTCTGTCTGTTAAGTAGGACTGAGACATTAGTCTGCCACTGAATGTGCCTCTCTGCCCAGTCAGCGTTCTGTGCAGGGGATGGTCTGTCCATGATGTCCAGCAGTTTGTCTAGGGTCCTTTTTTCCTCCGCCACTGATGAGGGATTCCAGCTTCTTGCCCACCACAGAGCCAGCTCTCCTCACCAGACTGTCCAGCCGCTCAGCATCTCTCTTCTTCATGCTGCCTAGGGAGGGAGGTTGCTTTGTCCATGTTGATAGTTTGGAGGAGTGGAAGGTCTGTTGCTGATGAGGGAGGTGACGGAAGGAGGACGGGACAGAAAGCAGCAGGAGGAGCAACAGGGCTATCAAACCTGTTGAGGAAGTGGTTGAACTCGGTTGCTCTCACCACAACTCCATCTACTGTGCTGCGGTTCTTCTTTTTGCACCCTGTGAAGGTTTTCATACTCTCCCAGACCTCCTTCATGTGTTGTCCTCTGTTTCTTTTCCACTTTTCTCCTTTAAGAGTGGCTGGACCTTGACTTCTCCCTGAATCCACTTCAGCTCTGCCCAGTCTCCATATTTAAGCACCATATTTTACTTGTTAAGAATGCCTTGTTTTGTGTTGGAGCAACAACTTCCATGCAGTAGTCCAGGTAATGAGTAATGTAGGGTATTCCCCCCCCCTCTATGTCCTGGCTGTGTGTTTACTGCAGCACACTCAGTCAGTGGACTCAAAGCAGAACTCAGGCTTTTACTCAGGCTCTAGAAAGACCAGATTATGATCTGATTTCCCCAGTGGGGGAGGGGGGAGGTGAAATTGTATGCATCCCTCACGTTAGCATACAGGAGGTCTATTGTCCTGTTCTTTCTGGTGAGGCAGCAGGCAAACTGATAAAAGACAGAGAGTGTAGAGTCGAATTTAGCAGGTTTAAAGAAATCGCAATGAAGGCTTCAGGGCGTTGTGTTTGTTGCTTGGCGATAGTGGCCCGTCTCCGCGCATTTTCAATAAAACAAATTTTTTCTTGTATTGTAAACGTTGTGATGGTTGCTCCCTACATCCTTGTTTGTTTGCCCATGTCAACACAACACTAAGAACCGTGTGTAATTCCTTTTGGCAAAGTCTGAACCCTGGGACTGACTCACCTGGAATGCGCCTCAATGTGGGTCCTTGATGGTGATCATTGGGACTGGACCCATAGTTGCAGCGCAAAAGAAAAATGAAAAACCTGGCTCCCTTTGATGTATTTTTGACCTTAAGTCCATTTTTCGACTAAGATTACCTTGGTTAAGACACTTGTGGTCTTTGTTTTCTTATAAATGAAACTTTAAATTTCGGCATCGTAATTGTGAGTGGTTAACATTTCACAATCTTCCCATGATATCCACCCAGCCTTTTTTTTATTGTTTAATTGTTTCATCCATCCTCAGTTGGCCTTCCTGACTGTAATTTCAGGATGTGGTTACATGGCTAGGCGCTGTCTGACAACAGTGACAGAGAAGAATTGTCTCGGGAGAATTTTCCAAGTCATGTTCAATCACATTTTCTGTAGTCAAGACTGAAAAAAAACAAATTTACAAGCTAAACTTTGTATTAAATTGCAGCAACTTTTTTTCGCCATGAAGAAGACATTAGTACTGGAATGAGGAACTTCTTGATCAAAGTCAAGGGTCTTAAAAATGCAGCTAAACAGGAAGGTCAAACTGCTTTTTTCCAACAGTTAATGCTATGCAGTGTTTGTTGCCCAACAAGCAGCTTTCACAGGACCTCATTCCGTTAGAGAAAATGTTATGCAAGGCTTGTGGTGAGCGAGCTAAAAGCAAAGACGCTGAAACCTCATTCAGAGGGAAAGGTTGTGAAGGACCATCTTGTTGCTGCTGTTAGAACTGGAGAAAGTAAAACATCGGTGTGAACTCTATAAACTATGTTAGTCCTTAATTTTTATAACACTAGTGAGTCTAGTTAAGGACACAATGCTTCTAACATCAGTTTGTACGAACATTTAACACATGACGTGTGTGACTAATGTCAACACAGAAAGTTGTTAAAAATATTAAAAATTATTATATACACTACCGTTCAAAAGTTACTATGTTAGTCCTGATTTTACCAACTTGAGTAAAGACGCACTTAATTTTTATAACACTAGTGTGTCTAGTTAAGGACACAATGCTTCTATCTATATACACTACCGTTCAAAAGTTATGGGTCACCCAGACAATTTTGTGTTTTCCATGAAAACTCACACTTTTATCCATCAAATGAGTTGCTAAATGATTAGAAAATATAGTCAAGACATTGACAAGTTTAGAAATAATGATTTATTTTTGAAATATTAATTTTGTTAATCAAACTTTGCTTACGGTCAAAGAAGGCTCCATTTGCAGCAATTACAGCATTGCAGACCTTTGGCATTCTAGCTGTTAATTTGTTGAGGTCACCCCACGCTTCCTGAAGCACCTCCCACAAGTTGAATTGGCTTGATGGGCACTTCTTGCTTACCATACGGCCAAGCTGCTCCCACAACAGCTCAATGGGGTTGAGATCTGGTGACTGCGCTGGCCACTCCATTACAGACAGCATACCAGCTGCCTGCTTCTTCCCTAAATAGTTCTTGCATAATTTGGAGGTGTGCTTTGGGTCATTGTCCTGTTGTAGGAGGAAATTGGCTCCAATCAAGCGCTGTCCACAGGGTATGGCATGGTATTGCAAAATGGAGTGATAGCCTTCCTTATTTAAAATCCCTTTTACCTTGTACAAATCTCCCACTTTACCAGCACCAAAGCAGCCCAAGACCATCACATGACCTCCACCATGCTTGACAGATGGCGTCAGGCACTATTCCAGCATCTGTTCACCTGTTCTGCGTCTCACAAATGTTCTTCTGTGTGATCCAAACACCTCAAATCTTGATTTCTCTGTCCATAACACTTTTTTCCAATCTTCCTCTGTCCAATGTCTGTGTTCTTTTGCTCATATCAATCTTTTCTTTTTATTGGCCAGTCTCAGATATGGCTTTTTCTTTGCCACTCTGCCTAGAAGGCCAGCATCCCTGAGTCGCCTCTATACTGTAGATGTTGACACTGGCGTTTTGCGGCTACCATTTAAAGACGCTGCCAGTTGAGAACCTGTGCTGAGTTGTGCAGCGGGGCCTACCACTTCTCTTTCTACTCTGGTTAGAGCCCGTTTTTGCTGTTCTCTGACGTGAGTAGTTCACACTGTTCTTGGAAATTTTCTGTTTCTTCGAAATTTTTCGCTTTGAATAGCCTTCATTTCTAAGAACAAGAATAGACTGGTGAGTTTGACATGAAAGTTCTCTTTTTCTGGCAGATGTGATGCTCCAGATACCAAACTAGCTCAAAGGAAGGCCAGTGTTATAGCTTCTCTCACCAGCTAAACAGTTTTCAGCTATGCTATAATTGCACAAGGGTTTTCAAGGGTTTTCTAATCATCCATTAGTCTTCTAAGGCGATTAGCAAACACAATCTACCATTAGAACACTGGAGTGATAGTTGCTGGAATGTATATATTTCTTTAAAAACCAGACCTCTCCACATAGAATATTTATTTACCACATTAACAATGTATAGAGTGTATTTCAGATTTATTTAATGTTATCTTTATTGAAAAAAATGTGCTTTTGTTTGAAAAATAAGGACTTTTCTAAGTGACCCCAAACTTTTGAACGGTAGTTTAAATTTTTGCTATGCTAAAATTGCTATAAAATGCTCAAAATAAAACAACTGCATGATATTCAGGTGACATTTATTCAGACAATTAAATTATCTTACATACCTAACTGATAGGTATCAAATCAATTTTATTGATACAAAAATTATAATTTTCAGCCCAACACACTCCCCCAACCAATCTAATGCAATATCTGTGGAATACAGTGACATACATTCTTGGTGAGCAGTAGATGGAAAAAAGACGTGGAGTTTTAGAAGTTGTCTATTGAAAATATTTAAGTATGTTGAACCTATTCTTATAGATTATTTCTCAATTCACCATTTAAATTTGAATACAGTTTTCACCTAAATAACACACACACCCCTCATGCAAGCGACTGTGACCCTGCATGTTCTAAAATCCATCAGACTGCATTCAGAGGACGTAAAAACTACCTTATAACATATAGTAAGAATATTTTAATAACATTATAAATCCAAAACATTGATAAGAATGAAAGTAACTAACAAGTGACCTCACTTCCCTCTCATCTGTTGACGCCTGCCCGTGTGGCTGAGCTAAAGTCATGTAGTGTCAGTAGCCTCGCCCAATTCAAGATAACACAAACAGCAGGAAACCAGTGCTCTGTGAGATTATCCTTGGTTATTTAATGCGAGTATTACAAATAATGGCCTGTTCTTGCACAAATACGTACAACATCATGTTGAACAAACACAAGCAAACTTAACCTGTAATCAATTCAAAAATTTATTAAAACACTTAGCATTAGTTGGAAATGCTGTTGACTGTTATGCCAGTGCTAGGGTTAACTATACACAAAGAAAAAGACAGTTGGGGAACTTTGTGTGTCTGTATCTGTGAGCATTTGTGTTTCTGTGTGGGTTCTCTGTCCGTCTCTTTCAGCCTGTGTCTTTGTGTCTGTGTGAGATCTCAGTTGTACAGGAATTTTGCCCCTCTGTCCTTCTGAGTGGCAAACCTATCAATGACCCATTTATTAAAGTCAGGAATGTTTCTGATGCTTTTTTTTTCTCCATGGAGAGCATAGCCAGAGCATTCAGGTGATCACGTGTCATGGTGTTCTACAGGAAGGCCTCTTTAAAAGTAGAAAAGCATCCCTCTGATTCAGATTTCGTCATGGGTGTAGTGATCAGTGTCTTGAGAAGACTGAGAGTATCACTGAACTGAAGGTTCATTAAGAACTGGATTAGAGTCAGTGCCTTTAGACCTTTAACTCACTGTTCTCATAACTCAGAAGGTAGTTCTGCTTTGAGCTTGGCCTTGTTCAACATGCGGTAAACCTCGTTGTAGTTTCCTCTGCGGAATCCGGAAATTGACGTGATGTGTGTTCCAGGCATAAGTTTCCTTGCAGCAGAGTTGCATGCTGATCAGGTGGCTGGTGAAAGCAAACCACTCCTTGGCACAACCCCAGAGTTTGTACCTTTCATCCACCTGTTCACCTCACAAATACTGTTGAGGGGGGGATGTTTGATCGTGTTTGCTCTCTCTTTTTCTTCATTTCAAGTATCAGCGGTTTTCTTTTTAAACAAACATTACACTTCTAAGTGCTGCAAAGGTTTTATAAAAATAGAGTAGGGAAAATTGTTGGTTGAAAGAAAAAGGCGAGGCATGCCATCATCCATAATTAACTGAGGGTAGCCACTGCTATAACCTTGTTTCTCAGAAGTGTCAGGTTTCCTTCCAGGCTGCATTGCTCTGCTTCGACCACTGAGAGCAGTGGTATTGTTCATTGTGCCCACTGATAAAAGATAACTAAACTAATCTTTCTGAACTCCGTGACTCAAACAATGTTGATTGTCTTTCCACAGAAATATAGAATAATGCTGCTCCTTCTATTTGGTTGCTTTTCATGCATCGGTTGAACCATTAACAGTTTTATTTGCACACAGTTGGACTTTGGAGCAATTACATTCACTTTTGCCAAGGCCAAGAACTTAAAATATGAGGTGGACTCTTGGCAGTGGAGCAACAGAGTTATAAAGCTGTATACTATATTCAGTACACAGAAATCCTGCTTGAAGACGACAGATGCAGCTCTACCTGTTTTCTTAATTCACATTTACATCAGAGAGATTGCCCTAATAGCCTTTATTCAAAATAAATAACTGTTACATGGTGTATGTTGAAACAAATATTAAACTTTATCTCCTAAGGTTTATTTCAGTCCTATACACACCTGCACCACCTGTGTTTGTCCAACTCACTTCAAACCATCTTACGATAAAGGATTCCCTGACCGAGGTTAAACCTCCTCACAGAGAGCCACGTCTTATCGTCTCTCTATTCCTGCCGGGAAAAAGTAAGAGCAATGTTAGTTTAACAGGGAGTGTCTAGGTCCTGTTCATATGTCATTTTAGATGTCCATCAAAGAAAACAGCATGATCTTCTCACTGATAAGTTTCCATCCAGTGGTTAAAGCACACTGCATCACAGTGGCCTCAGTATGAAAAACTTCATTACCCGTCTTAACTGTAAAATATATAACAAGAGTCGTTAGGTGGAACAAAAAACAATCATAACCTTGTATAGTAATATAGTAAAATAAAATAAAAGAATGAAAATAAGATATTTTGATTCTTTTATTCATGGCCAAAGTTAATACAAATTCAATTGAACAATGAATTTCTGTTAATGAAGAGAAGTGCTTTGTGCAGCAACACTGCAGTTTAAACTTCCCTCTGTATTAATCAGGAAGCTGAGAGACTGCCAGGATCCAGGCTCTAATTCTAAAAGATACGGATGGTGGTTGATTGTTGGTAAGATGGTAAGATTTGTTGATCAACTGTGGTAACTTATTTCTCTCTCTCACCTGAACCAAGGTTTACAAGCCAGGACCTGATCCAGGCTCACAGCCAGACTACACAGCTGCACACGCTCCAACTGTCACAGATATTGTTTTGAGTGCTGCTCTTGCTTGAAGGAATCGCGAGATCCCCTCACGAAGGGAAGATGGGAGGTTCCTGAGGTAATATGAACCAGTGCCCTCAGTGTATTTAGCGAAATTGCACACCCGCTGTTTTGGATCATATTTATTTGAGAGCACGTCCATACCATTGTGTTTTATCTTGACAAATTTCAGGCATCTGTCATGTACAATATCACTGCAGCTTCAGAAATTACCTGAGAGGAAGCAGAAAAGAATGATAATGGTCAAAGTGCACAAACACACACACACACACACACACACACACACACACACACACACACACACACACACAAATACATACATACATACACACACACACACACAAACACACACACAATAATTTCAGCTCAATTGAACCCTGATATATACAGCAAAGCACATGCTGAGATAAATGACACAAGGGTTTACAAGCAGCTTACTGTTATTTTGCATAAATGCTGTCTCCTCACTTTATACCTTACCACTTCCTTGGCTGAAGGCTGGACACAATTAGAGAGGTAACAAAGAATAAGAGGCAACAATAATGAGGTAGGTTTGGGAGGATGCCAAAACCAAGGCAGAGAGACAGGCCAAGAAGCTTTTGATTTGAGCAAATGAGGCTCCAGGCTACAGGGGAAACAACACCAGAGCAAAACAGGTAGACACAGCGTTGGAGGGTCATGACATATGGGATCTCTGTCATTAGGCTGTTTATCTACATTATATCTGCTTGGGGCGAACCAGCACTGACTGGTCGAGGTGACTTGATAGGGAGTACGCCGCTGCATTTTCCCAAAGTAGCCTTCACAGTTAATCGAGTTCCACTGGTCTGTCTTACAGATAACCACTAAGGAGCAACTCCCCTGGTGTTGGGAGCTTTGCTGTGTTTGAATCGTCACAATCATTTGGCCCGAGAAAAAAGAAAAGGTGAGCACAGCGTCAGTTCAGGCGAGTCACAAAGTCCAGCTCACCTATAGTCCAGTGCGTCTGCTGACAGCAGCAGGTTTCAACATAGGCCCTCTTTTTGCACGCTCTATTTATGCTGCTTTAGCTGCCTATAGTCTTCCTGCTGCCACTGCAAACCCACTTCACAGTTCACAACCCACTTCCTCCACAGCAACTCATTTCTATACTGAATCTGACCTGATCAGTGTCATGTGTTGATGTGAGGACGGGAAGGGAGGTCCCAGAACAGAGCCACACCACATACAACCAACCACTACCAAATGTAACTACTGCAAATATTGAAATCACATCAATTTTGAATAAAGTGGTACTGATTGAAATATAATGAAATGTGTAAGGGTGCAGATAAAAAATAAAGTTCTGCAATATGATGTTTGGCCATCATCTGGGACAGGTGTGCCTCCTTTGTGAGTGTCACTTGATGCTTAGCCAGATACTGGGAAATTACACACGCTATGCAAACCACGGATGATGGACAGGTTGCCTGTGTTTATTTAGGTGCCGCTATATATAGGCTGCAGATTGGCATTCTGCATTAACTTAATTTTGTATGTCCTTGTTATGTTGACCTCGCCTAATGTTCCTATTGTATCTATCATAACGGCATTTTATTAAGCTTTATAAAGCTCTTTTTGTAACTTTGTTTGAATTGCAAAGTTATTGTTATTTCAGCCACCGCCCCAAAGAGACATGCAAGTAACACAGCCCTCTAGTGGCCATAGCAATTAAGTATAGCTCTGTGTTTCAGTTTGCATACACTTACTATTATGGCTGCATGCAGCACACTATGATAGATAGATAGATAGATAGATAGATAGATAGATAGATAGATAGATAGATAGATAGATAGATAGATAGATAGATAGATAGATAGATAGATAGATAGATAGATAGATAGATAGATAGATAGATAGATAGATAGATAGATAGATAGATAGATAGATAGATAGATAGATAGATAGATAGATAGATGGATTTATGACTCCGGAAACCAAAATGTTTGACTCTATCTGTGTATTGTCTGTGGGTTGGTTCAAATACAATAAGCACTTCAGTTAAGGTTTAGAAAACATATAATTTCGCTTCAAGAGACTCATACTATCGTCGAGTCAGCGTAAAGTTAATTCAACCAAGATTTTGAGCTTTCAAGTGCCCAAACAAAAGCATAATAATTTAATCGTCTTCCAATAGCATTACCTTGTGACTACTGTGGCGACTGTAGGGATCAAATTGTGTCTGTGTTCATAACAATTGTTTTGCATAGGACTGATGTTATATAACAAAGAATATAACTGACATTTACATACATATTTGATTCTGTCGTTACTTTCCCTCCCTCTAACATCCGTCTTCTCTCAGTGCAACCACTTCCTCCTCTTGTCATTGTGGGCAAATGCGGATCTGATAAACCAGTCATTTCTTCCTTTGAGCTCCGGGGCATTAAAATGTTTTCTGAATGTCTAAATGTCACATCAACAAAAAACAGCTGATTAATTTAATACCAAAGCTCAAATTCTAAATACTTTATCATATAGTGTATTTCCTTTCTGTAGAGAGAGCATCAAGTTAATACTAGAAAATACATATTTGTGTTGACCCTGGTAATCTTCAAGGATTTTTGAAGGTAATTTTTTCTTCCACATTTTTTCCCTGTGTTGAATTCACTGTTGGACATGTACGCATAGAAATGTAAGGTTCATACACTCATTTTTACGTCTATTGATGAAAAATCGTTTCATCTTAGGAAAAATAAATAGCAGAAATAGTTTGCTTGTTCTGTTTAGCATCACCGCCCACCACATAATGCAAACCTTTCTTTCAGCGATTTTTCCTTTTGCAGTAAATGCAAATGCTCGGTAATAAGCCGTCCTTGTGATTCAACTTTTGAAAGTTTGTGCTTCTCGACGCCGTGTGACTTCTGTATTTGTTCCATTTCCTCTTGAACTGTGGGAACCATTGATCACCAGCTACTGTATGTTGACATCTGAAAAAGCCTTTTTATCTGTAGGTCAGTCTGAATGGAAGAAAAATGCTTTGAAATATCCTATAGAAATAAAGTGCTGGCACGGCAAGAGAAAGTCATTATTTGGATAAAGGGTGTGCACCCCGGTGCTTTAATCAACCATTTACCTGTTTGAGTGTATTAAACACAAACGGAGATAAGATTTTGTCTCAGGACCGTTCATTTGTTCATAGGAATGAACATGCTCTGTAATGTTGGCTATATCATGATCATGTGATGTACAGGTGGTTTTATGTATTAACTCAGTATATACCTGAATCCTTTTGAAATAAATGTATGAAGACTCATGTGTCCTCTCTCATTGCGTAACACCGATTGCTGTAGGCTGTACATTTGAACCATTTTGAGATATTAAGATTCCCGAAATACAAGTCCTCCCTGAAATGAGAGGTAAACTTTCCAAACTCACTTTTGTGGCTCAGTGGATAGAGAACTAGAAGGTTGGTGGTCCGAACCCCAGCTCCTCCAGTTTGCATGACGAAGTGTCCTTGGGCAGGATAACTAACCCTGACGAGTGTATGAAAGAAAACTGTAGAACTCCTGTATGAATGTGTGTGTGAATGGGTGAATGTAGCTTATACTGCAAAGCACTTTGAATGGTCAATAAGGCAGAGGAGGCTTTCCATTTATTATTGACTAATTAAACAACTGAGTCTTACATGATTTGTCAATGTTATGTTAAAGTTCGATTGGTTTCAGGCACAATATGATCATGATTAATATAACTACCTAGAGGCCCTCATTCTGTCATGGTTACAATAATAAAGACGTAGTTAAAGTTGTGAAGTGGTCAAGGACTGACATAAACTGTAATTCTTCAGTCAGTGAACTTAGGATGTGTATTTCATTATTCTAAATCAAATTCTAAATCTATCTATCTATCTATCTATCTATCTATCTATCTATCTATCTATCTATCTATCTATCTATCTATCTATCTATCTATCTATCTATCTATCTATCTATCTATCTATCTATCTATCTATCTATCTATCTATCTATCTATCTATCTATCTATCTATCTATCTATC